>CM076408.1:31862651-32365151 GCA_038363315.1 Mugilogobius chulae
TCCTCATTTACATGCTACTTATTGAGACGGAGACACGGCCACCACACCATGCATCAAATCAAATGCAGCCGGGACAAAATAGACTGATAGATACAGAGAGAAATTTTAAAGTTAGTGATCCACAGCCGTGCCCCATGTGGGGACAGAGCACTTGGAAAGTTTCGACTGCAGCTGTTGGTTGTGCATTATTATAATGAACAAATCAAGATGCTGGTCAAAATCATTTAATACTTAATTACTGTACTGCCATTTGGCATCATTCTAGACACTGGCAAGTCTGGCAATGACACCGATCATTTACTAAGAACGCAACAAATGTCAAATAAATACTTTTTTGCTATGTTGATTCAAAGTAAATAGGTTAGATCATAAAATGGTGTAAAAAAGAAAAACCAAACCACCTAGTGAACTGCTTGGGTATGCTAAACTTTAACTTCAAAACTCAATTTCTCCATAAATTCCAATCATTTGAAAAATGTTTCACTATTTACATGGTTTAACTTGCCAATTAGAAATTTTGCCAGTGACATTGCAGTAAGCTAGGGGTAGGCAATATGCCAAAACTTTTGTTGAATATTTTCAGTTTTATCACAATTATGTTTGAATTATCCGACTTAATGATGCAGATTAGGCAAAATAAAAACCTCATCTTTTACAGTAGATAGGAAATAGCTGACAGGAATAGGGTTACACTTCCATTTTATGACGTATCGCTCAACCCTAGCATTCCAAATGTTATCAGTGAGTGGCAACAATGCATGAGAGTCAGTGGTAAGAAAAGAAATGTTCTTCTGTAAACACTCAAAACCAACTAACTAATAAAAGAGCTGTAATAGTCTGCTAACAAATACAACCAACTACAACTCTGCTAAATATTGAGTTTGCATCTGACATGTAATAAAATAGTAAGTAAGACATTTCTCACTGACAGATTTGGGGAGAATTTATTAATTTGGCATTCATCAAATAAAACATGACAGTGCATAACCTCTATTCTTGATTCATTCCATTTCATTATTAAATTTAATTAAATACATAATAAGCTGAAAGAACAGGGTTATTGGCCTTTATTTTTTTATTATTTTTTTAATATTAAGGATTATTACGTCAATTCAATTCTCAACCTGCAATAGCAATGACTAGAGTAAGCTGCATGCAAAACAAGATCAACAGGTTCATACATTCAAATATGAATTTTTCACTCATTTTTTTTTTTTTTTTTATGGGATCAACGCAAGACGCTTTTAGCAGCTCATTTCAAACATTAGGGACCAGAAAATGGATTGAGAGGTTCCAATGTGAAGACCTTAAAAATGTCGTCTAAACTACATCAGTATGACAACACTTTTGTCATCGCAAACACTGAGTCATAAAAGGAAATCAATGGGCAGTACAATATGTAATTATTCTCAACTCATTAACTGACTGTTAATTTGTCCGCCTGCTACAGTGAACGAGGAACAATAAACAATAAGCAAAGGCAACCAAAAGCACTGAGCAAGGTTAAAATCATTAAAAAGCAATCACTTACACAGTTTAGAGATTATTATAGTTATATTTCAGAAAGAAAGACCGATGGATTATCAAAAACATGTAGAGCTTCAACTAATGATCATCTTGCTAATCAATCAGTGGGGCTGTTATTCTTTCAATTAATCAATGTATTGTTTAGAGTGATTCTTGAAGGTGCATATTTACAGGCAAAAGTGTTTTTTTTTTTATTTCAAAGACACTAAACTTGAACATTTTCCTTGCTGTTAAATGAATCACAGCATGTTTTGAAGCATGTGTATATGTACGATAACTAAACTAGCTGATGATTTTTTCAATAATTGAGTAGTCGCAATTATCAATTAAGTATGACAACAGGCCTAAAAGCATCTTGTCGTATAACTAACATAAAAGTAATCCTTTGTTATGATGCTAAAGTGAAAAACCACTGAATAAAAACCTTCATAACCTCGTAATTGATAATAATATTGAGCGGTTTGTTTAAGATTATTATGCAACCTCCACTGCTGTTTTCTGCATAATGTGTCTTATCCACAGTGATTTGTCACAACGCGGGTCAGAGATGAAAGCAGCCATTTATCAGAGTTTAAGAGGGCTTCGTTTAAAAGGGGCCGTGTAATCACAAGAATAAGCACTTTGTTGTCTTTGAAATTACATGTATTATTCAGTTATATTCATTTATTCTATTCACTTCATTATTTTCATTATTGTAGGTGGTTAGCGCATTAACTGGGCCTAGGGCCGTGTGAAGCTTGAGTGGCAATTGTTCTTGTAAGGCTCATTCACTAAGAGCAATTATGTATCACATATACACTAGTGTCAGGGAGGGGCGATGGTGGTAACAAGTATTATCTCCTATAGCTTACATTATCTCTATATCCGTGTTCAGGCCATGTTTTAACAATGCATCAGGAGTGTGCTAAAATGTGCCTGTTATTATACAAGTAGAGTTTCAAGTGTCACACAAAATGTAAATCCCATTATATTACCCACCAAAGGGCAAACATATATAATTTAACCCTTTAGGTGCTGGAGTGTTTCATTTGAAATACATTTTTGGAATAATAAAGTCTATTACCTGGAGAATCAAAACTCATATTTCTCTGTATTATAAAACCGATGGTACAGAGTTGTGTTTGGTGTTTTTCAAGTTTCTGAAACTTATCAAAAACAGAAAATCTTAAGTCTGAATACAGAGAGCCTGAAACAACTTGTTGCAGAATTGCTACTTTGGGCTTGAAGAGTTAATCCTTGTTTAAAAAGATTATGCTTTTGTTGCTGGTCTTGCTACTGTCTGATTAGCTTTATTATTCCTAAATGTTTTTATTTCTTCAATTGTATTTCACTTTTCTGTTGCTTTCAACCAATATTCATTGTTATTATATTATATTATATTATATTATATTATATTATATTATATTATATTATATTATATTATATTATATTATATTATATTATATTATATTACATTACATTACATTATATTACATTATATTACATTACATTACATTACATTACATATATTATATTATTTAATTGTATTTTATTTATTTTTTCAAGCTATTCATACTCACTACATTTCTATAGAGTACTTAAACCCAAAATAAATTTGTCCCCAAATTAGTCAAAACACTTTCAAATGAAAGCTTTTTAAGTGCACACAACTCATTGCATTTTATTTTGTCATTTCATTACGTGGATATATTTACAAACATCCATCTCAAAGTGCTTTACAGTGGTTTATTCTTTCACTTTTCACTTGGTGGTGGTAAGCTATAGCATAATTATACATTTAATATAAGCAGAACTCTGTCCAAGCTTTTGCCTTGGCGTTACAAAGATAGCATCTCAGATTACACTTCCTGGACACCACTCTAGTGTGTCAAACTGATCCAAATGTAACTTCTTATCCCTATCCAAGGGTCTTCAAGGCGGGCTACCAGACAGGGCCAGCACCCCTCGTGTATTTGTATCTCTCTCCGTCCGGACCTGCCTAGATGATTGGCGCTACCTCACAGCATCGCACCCATCTCACACTGTCGTATCCCTGCTGAAGCCGTCACACCTATCCTAGCCACCTGGGGCCGCCATCTTGACTTGTTTAGATGAGGCAATGTGGGTAAAAGAGCAGGAGGAAGGAAGGGCAGATGGTAGTCTAGCACTGCCTGGCTGTGGCGTTTGTGGGGGGATTTTGGCAAAGAGCCGATTCTCAGCACACTTCACACACAGTAGGACATCACCTTGACCCACCACTGCTGCCAGATCTTAATTCCCAGCCCCTCACTGGAACACAGGCCGAGGTGCACAGCTGAGCAGCCAACAGCAGCCCCGGGGTTGTTGGTAAGGGATGCAGAAAGACGGGATTAACAAGCACTTTTCAGTTGTTTATTGAAAAAGTTTAGACTTGAAATTCTACAGTTCCAGGTGAATACTTCAAAAATCCCTGTTTTCATTCATGAAGATTCTTTCCTGAATTGAAGGATTTGGCTTGGAAATGCTTGTTTGCTGTTATAGAAATAACTAGTTTCAAATGAAATTAAACAAGTGGTTCAAGCACACACTTTCTCCAGTTATGTATAGTAGCTTATAGAATCATCTCTATTCAGCTGGCGTACTTTTTGTTCACTGTTCACTTTCCCATGATACAAAATGTCTAGACTGTCTGCTTAGGGTGTGTTTATGTTTGTGTCAAAGATTTGGACACAACAAAAGTCTTGAGACTGCTTTCATCTAAGAATTCTATTCTCTCTCTTGGCATTGTCTAGCTTCAAGCTATGCAACTCCAAAATGCTCTGATTACCAAAACTGACCACAAAATCATTGGTAATACCACTTTTGTTAGTTCAATAAAACTTAAGCTTCAACGTCATGAATAATGTAAAACAAGAATGTACCAACCTTTTTTGTGTGTCTATTATATGGTGTTTCTCTTTGACGCTTAATGTATATGCAATTGATTCATATTTTAAACTGAAAAGCTCCGTTGCCATACTGTTCTCCACCTCGCTGAAATAGGATAATGATCAATCACAGTGGAAAGTACATTCTCAATATTTAAACCTCCTTCTATCTCTTCTCCATGGCCTTATGCTGACTTATCCACTGCAGTCGTGGTAGTAATGTATTTGTCCTCTACTCTGCTCTCTGGAGGTGCAGGAAAAGCCATAACAGATGCTTTCTACAATGTTGGAGAAAAAAAAAAGTAGATTTATGCGGCAAGCGTGTATAGGATTAGCAGAGAACAGCCCAGAGGGTAAGAGTGCAGCTAGGTCCATACTACAAGACCACAAAACCACAGGCCACAGCTAATGTCCCCCTGCCAGTAGCAGCCACTCCAGGGCACTGTTCCACCCTTCAGTGACACCACTTAATTAAAATGCCGTCGTCTTCCTGTAAAGTCTCACAATGTAATCGGATCATTAACCAGCCAGAAATAATTATAACAGAACTGGTTTAATATGCAATCATTCTGTACATGAGAAAATTAAACTCTACTTCTTCTGTGTAGGTTGAAAGAATAAATACAGCATAAAAGAGACTTTTATGTATTTAGTGTATACTTTTTTATTTATTTTATTATTGATTTTTGTTTGATTGTTATTTTAATACAACATTACTACACATGTGACTGGTGGCATGGCAAGTTTATTAAGGCTTAAACAGTTTTGTCCCATGATTTGAAGTCTTCTGAAATGCAGTGTGCAATCGGTGAAAAGCCCTTTTGTGTCTGCGTGTGGGGGTGTGTGTGCGTGTGTTCATCACATGGAGAGGATCAAAAGTTGAATGCACACCCACTATACAGGGACCTGCCTTTCTTATGGGGACAAAAAGCAGGTCCTCATGATGTAAATCCTTCATTATGAAATCAGCAATATGATTTAAAGTTCAAATAAAGTTACATTTAGGATTAAGGTTTGGTTAAGTTTAGGCAAATAGTCTTTAGGGTTAAAGTTTAGGGTAAAGGTCCATGAAATCAATGTAAGTTAATGTAATGTCCCCATAAAATATCAAAACACAACAGGGAGGTTTGTGCGTGCGGGTATGTGTGTGCTTTGGAGTATTTGGATTTGAATAATTATATTGCTAATCCAATTAACCTCTGCAGCCCTCACAGCAAGAACAATAACTAGTTAAAAAATAAACAAATAAAAAGTCTGAAAGAAAGAATCTTTCAAATGAAAAGGATATGCCCATGTTTGTGCCACGATGCTTTTACTAATTACACTTTTACATGAACATATGACACAGAGTACCTCTTATTAAGATTAAGTGCTTAATCATTTGCATATGTACGTTATTAATTTGATGCTAGTTTATATTTCTCTGGTCATTATTAATGTTTTTCCCAAACCTGTTTTCTAAGGCTCTGCTTGACATTTATATTTTATTATTGATCACATCAATATTAACTTCTTATGGTTGGACAAGACACTATTTTATGACTGGAGTGAGATGAGATTTTGAAATAAGTTACATTTTCATAGCCTGAATTGATTAAATTAACATTTACAAAATATAATTTTCTTCATCATTTTTACTTTTGCATTAAAAGCCTGATTGCAAATGAAAGCCCACAAGCACCACATGATTATATCATAGCCATTCTTCAGTACTTAATTATTATAATTTAAATGATTATTAATGAGTCTAATCATTGGATTAAACTAATCTGTTGCTCTGATTGTCACTCATACAAGCTCCTCCCCATCACATTCTTACAGCTGCGATGCTTAAGTCACTGTCATAGATGAAGTAAATGTGCTCATGGGCCCATTTTAAATTGTGTTTAAGTGTGAAAAACACTGCGCTGTTCTGCAATGTTTGAAAATGCGTCTGAATCAGAGGAGCATGAATATATTCTGTGATTTTTTTTACAAACACTACGTAAATATTGGTCTTATCTCTACTGAATAAACTGGGCGAAAGCTTAGACTTTTCTTAGTCAGATCATAAGTAGAAACATGTGCGGAGACCTTTTAATAAAGCTGTTCAAAGAAACACAAATCCTTTCAGGGCATTTCCAAATATCTCGTCCCTACTGCTTATTCGTTTTTATGCTTTGTTAATAAGTAAACATTATTTCTTAGCTCATACCGATTGGATGAGTTAAGCAAAAGTTTGAGAAAATGGTAGTAAACATGTGCCAGGTAGTTAAATATAATAAGTAATATGAATAAGGCCCTAAAATATACATGTGACAAAGTAATCTACATGCCTGTCCTGGTGAACCTCAAGGCAAATGAACAGTGTGTGTCGACACACATGATGAACTAGTTTGGGAGCTTCTGCAGTGTGTGGTGTGAAGGGCTGCTGTGGACAATGCTAATGGTGCTAGAGTGCATATGAAGCAGCACACTCACATTGTGACATTTTTGAGTGAAATCCACTTGTGATTATCAAAGGCAAGAGACGGTCTCAGCTCTGATTGCTAACATCACTTTAGTCTTCTCATTGCATGGAACAAAAGAAAGCAACAGAGGAGGAAAAAAAGGGAGAAATGAATGAACAGAGAGAAGGTGAAAGAGAATAAGAAAGCAAAAGAGACAAGTAGAGATGAGAGAAAGAGAAAAAGAGGGAGAGAGACAGGGAAAAAGGAGAAAGAGAAAAAAAGAAAAAGTGAACTCATCTGAGGATTATGGTTCCTTCATGCTGTGTCACCCCTGTGCCTCGTCCCTGTAAGTTTTCTTTTTTGCTTGATTGTATTTTGTGTGTGTTTGCGTGTGTGTGTTGTGTGTGTGTGTGAAATGTGCCAGCTAGATTGAAGATCAATAGCTATATAGACTGTAAAAGGCTTTTAGTGGATTCTCAATAATCCATACATGCTCGGCTGCCTCTGATTGGGTGCTTTATTTGATTGTATTTTGTATTCTCGTGGCAACAAGAGATGAAGCCAGGGCACAATCCAAACTTTTGAAACATGATTGCATTCAGACATCTAAAACTTCAAACACCAAATGGTCATTAAGACGTCATGAAGACTGTACTTTTCTATTATTTCTACGAAAGGTCATTAACTGAATCCAAAAATGAACATTATGTATTACAACAGAAAAGACTGTTACTTGTAAAACTCTTTCAGTCAGTGTAATCCTGGAAAGAACATTAGATATTCCAAAAGTGTCCCTGCAGACAGACATGTGTAATCTTTGTGAACCTTGAGAAACAGCTCCACATGAGCTCAGAGGCCACAGGCTCCATCCAGAGGCCAGGCCACAGATCCACAGTGAAGGGGGAGAAAATCCTCTTTTCTCTTCCACAGCTCCACAGTAAATAACAATCTTCCATCTGAAATGGGGCTGCTCTAGTCAAACACATGAGAGTCCTGTGCAGTGTGCAATGATTGACAGCTCCTGTGTCGGAGGGCTTGGCTCTGTGTACTCTGTGTACTGTGAGTGCCAGGCCTCAGTCAGCCTCTGTCAGCACAGGTCTGCAGTGACGTGTGATGTGGAGAGAAGGCTGAAGGGGGCGCCGGGGGGAAGGGGCTGGGGCAAAGTGCTGCCTCAGGAAGCACAAAGCCTCATTGGCCACAGGGATTTGGCTGCTGCTGCTTTCAGTCTGAGACAGACACAGACTATCAGAGTGGAGGGCCTGATGACAGTGCATGTTCCATCCCTGTGCTGAAACTTAAAAGCCCTCCAACATGTGGACTAAAAGGACAGTGGGCAGCATGGTCCGTACAGCATCCACATGAAAGACACTATTTTTAGTGACTGTGTCAGCTCAGCTAAAGAAAATGTTGCCTCGCCTCCATCATTTTTCCCCTTTTAGTTGTTCAACACTCTAGAGATCAAAGCCTTGTCAGAAAAGAGACGGCAACAAGGTGAGAAAGCGGTGAACTGTCTGTGTGAGTTTGGAGCGCCAGGCACCAGGAGAATGCTCAGTGTTTCAGACACTATCGATCCACTCTGCCACTTGACATGGCGCCCCCGGAGACCGCATGTCCTGCACTGCACATTCACTTCAGACATTATTCCTGTAGACCCCCACCACCCAGAACCTCAAAAGCCCCAACAACCCAGGGTCTGTGAAGCCCCACCTCAGAGCCGACCTCACGTCATAAAGTATTAGGCTCTATCAGGAACTGTGAGTATGGATGGAGTGAGGTTCTGAGGCTCTGAGACTCAAAGATTCTGTCTCCTGTTCTATCTTTGTCTAATAACACTCTGTTGTTACGGTCTCACACCTCTCTGGGGACTTCCCCTCAGTCCTGCTCTCACAGCCCATTTTCCTTTTTCATTCTCTATTCTAGTTCAGAGCAGCAATCTTGTAGCAAAGTTTAATTTAGTGTCAAATGGCCATTTGTCACAGGGGACAGCACATTTTGAGTAATGTATTATTTCAGTAAATTCATGCTAAATAATGCTGGGGTTTTCATCGCAGAGCCATAGCAATGCATCACTCCCACATCCATTTGTCAAGACGCTGACTGAGTGAAGTGAGGAAAGTAATTAAAAGCCACTGTCACAGATACACAGCAACTACAGGATCACATGCAAGTGGAGACACTTATTACTGGCAGTCCAGAATCAGAACGTCTTTATATCTTACAGAGGTGTCATACAACATATCAGTCTGCCAGTGAGATGTGTTGATAATATAAGCTTCATATGTTAGTCAATGTTTACATGTACAGTCAGGCACAGTCCCTAAACAGCCGCTTATCTAAGGCCAGCACAATCTTCCTGCAGATAAAAGCGACTGGCACATGGCTGATGCACTCTGTAGCTGTAGCTCAGATTGTGTGGTGGAGCATCAGAGCGTTTCTCACCACACAGCTCCACGCAGCCAGCAGCGCACGCTCCATGACATCACTATCACAGTGATAGTCATTTCTGTGCATCCACTCAGATCAGCCACACGTATTCATACACAAGGCCATGGGCAGCCAATGCAAATCTGAATTCCACATGAATGTGTAAAGGCGCCTATTCAATTCTAAACAGCACGTCTCTCTGCTCACTGTTCTAGCACGTGTCCTCTGGCTGTGTCGGCTTACTGTTGAACTACTGTTCCCTACTGGCTGTATGCTGGACATACTGTATGCTGAAACAACATTAGTTTTCCCATCATAAACTGTGATGTTTTAGTGTTTTCCGATATGTTTTTTTTGGAACTGATCTGATATTGATACTTTCTCTAAGGGTACGTGCTAATACAGATACTAGTTTAACACCACATTGTGTTATAATGGCTGAACACTATTTTTATCAATAACAGAGTTTCTCTTCAATTTGCCTCGCTGTGGCACTTGAGGTTCCTCCAGAGGTCTCCCATCCAAGTACTGCCCAGGTCTAATGTGCTTAGCTTCTGACATTCAACGCAATCAGGCTGGTATGGACACAAATTTTAGAATGTTCCTATTTGTTCCATTACAAGCTTTATATGGAAAACACTAATGAGGCCTGTAAAAGAGATTCATCCTTACAACCACAAGGCTAATTCAAAATTTGGGTTAGCAGCCTTAGTGCAGCAATTGGACCATCTCTACAGTAAATTTAACCACAATCCTACTCTAACAGCTATTTGACACTGCTCTAGGTGTTAACGTAGCATTAGCCACAAGCTGAAAGCAACTATGGTCACATCTACAGCTTCTTATTCGTGACATTACAGTGAAGTATTGGATCAGACATTTAACTTGAGTGCTCATTGATACCGATACCTGAAAATTGTGCAATATCAGAGCCATTGCCGATATCAGTATTGGAACAAACCGTTTCTTAAATTATTGTGTTCACCAACTCCTATCCCTGCTCACATTCTTCTACTTAAAATAACTAGTTCTACAGTTTTGAACAGGTCAGTAAGCCTTTTTACTAAATTATGGTTTACAATTAACACAAGGTTAAATTATGATGTCATAGTTCAGTTCCATACCATATGTATTATATTTATATTCTACAATAAAAGATGATAACTTTACTCAGTTAAAGTGTAACAATATAGTGGGAGTAGTAGTCAGAAAATGTCAGAGGTCCTGTACTACTGAGTTGGAGGGGGATCCTGAAATACCCTTGTACTGTGGGAGGAAACAAAGGCGGAAGCAGAAAACCTGTGTATCTACAACCACTATTGAAAGAAAACTGGAGCAGAGGCAAACACCCACACAGCGAAGTGGGCAGTGGAGCTGCAATAGAATCCAGAAAAAGTAGACGGGATGGGAAGCTGTATAATGAATATGTATTATATGGTGCACAGTAGAGCCAAGAGAGCCGGCCTGCAAAGGCTACAGCCTGAGAGTGGGTGGAAGCCTCCCCCAGAGCAAGGCTAAATTAAGAGAAAACCAACAGCAAGAAGCAAACAGCCGCTAACATCTCTGCAAAGATCAGAAGTCACACTAGCCTTCCCACTATATACGCTGGATGTTTGAGTAACAAGTGTTCACAAGCGATCCATGCGTACGACTAATGCAGGAGTAAACCTAACATGAAATGAAGAGAAAAGGAATCGTAGCATGTAGTAGTACTGTTTTTTTCAGCCATACAATCATTTTCACAACTTGACATACAGAAAGACCAATAGGTGTAGGCTGAAACATATGCTTATTAATACCCATTTACCTCTACATCATAAATACAGATATGTGACAATTTGCATCAGTGTTGATAATGACTGAGAGGTATATATGTGAGACCGTGAGCAAATACGTAAAATAAAAAACAACAAAAATCAATCGAAAAGTGTAAGAGTCCTAGCTGAATACAAATTCTTAAGCTACTGTATAAAAAAAGATGAAGTAGTTTCATTGAAAACTACTAAATTATGTGTTGCAACTGTGTAAATTCGACAGGTTATATAATAAATAACCTACAGTGCATTATTTATTTATGTATTTATTTATTTGGATCCCCATTAGTCTTTACAGCAGTAAAGACTATTCTTTCCATGGACATGATTTGACAGGGCTAATGCGAGCACACCCAGCAGGCTTCAACTTATCAGACAAGCAGTGTGGCCTGTGGAAAGCAGCATGGTACCAATATATCTATGGACATATTACAGTGGAAGATCACCCTGGTTATGGAAGTAAATTGCCCCATTGTAAAGTGCAATAGGCTTTTCGAAAAATTTAAATATTAACAGTTTAAAGACATGTTGCAGGCTAGACAGCTGCTAACTCAGATCCACAGCACGGTTGTTTTCAGTCTAAAACGCACGTCTATAACTTACAATTCGGCAAAATGACTGTAGTTTATAAAGCTGCAAAAACGGATTTTAAACAAAGATGTAGGTTTTTGTTTTTTTTTTAAACCCTATGGAAATTTACAATGGGAGCCTGAGATTGCTGAGGGAATGTATATTTTTTATTATTGCACAGAGCACCTCTTCAGTTTTTTCAGCTGACAAAAAATAGGCTAGGGTTAAAAAAATACCATATCAATGGTTTACTTTACCAAATATAAACAATCCATAACTAAGTGAAGTTCCTATTGGTAAAGATTTAAAACCCAGACAACAGACAATTTCAAGGGTATTCACAATAATCAGCATTTTTTTTTACTCCTCCAAAAAAGTTAACTCTCAGCACTGCTTTTTGAAATTCACACGTCTACATATATTCAGAGTCGGCAGCATCTGAAGGAGTCGCTCATTTATTCCACAAGCGTCGTCTCTGCGTTTCCGAATGGTTCAAACCACACTAAGATCTACATCTCCGGGGCTATTTTCACTTTCATTCTATCACATCACATATCATTTGCCATTACTGCCGTGGAGACCGGTGACACCTGTCTGTAGTACTCACAGCTCCATGACTACACCGGCAGTCGGCGAGGTCGTAAGTTCACTCCCTTCAACCATCTCGCCCCTTCAGTGCGTCATGCAAACTCGACCTTGGCCACCAGAGCACTTAGAGCTTTCAGCGGCTAAAAGAAGTACCTAACAGCCTAAAGTGGTGATAGAAGATGCTTGTCACAGCGCGGTATATCAGGGTTTAGGCATTCATTTACACCTACCACATCACTGCACTATTTTTATACTCCTTTGTGCAAGAGGCAGAATTTACACTATAGACCACTGCAGGTGTCGCCACAAAGTGTTTCATCTTCCAGTTAGTGGCTAGGGTGCTACATATGGGAGGCAGGAAGTGGGGAATTAACTAATAGTACTGTATAGGAAACCTTTACGTTTGAATGTAGCTATTGGTAGTTTCATTTGCAGTAAGTAATGCATCAGGGAAACAGTCACAAAAAAGAAAATTGTGAAAGATGGTGTAGAGGCGAAGATCAAATGCATGTTTAATTTTTGTTTTCTTTAATCATAAGTTGGAGCCCTTTGCAATCAAAGTCAGTAAAAAAGTGTTGGTTTTTTACTGATCAGGTCCAAAAGATTGCACTGCGAGAGTAAACGGAAAGTACAGCACAACACAACTGAATGAAAGCAGGTAGAGGCACTATTTAGACACACTGTTTGATCTTGAATTAACCCATGAAGAGTCACTTACCTTAGCTTGAAAAAAAATGAGGTTCTTATCTGAAGAAGCTGCATATTCTAGTTAGTGAAATCTGCATTAAATCTGCATTAAATCATCCATGTATGATAAATATTAGATCATTGCAGTGTTGAGCCTTAGGCAAAGGACAGTGGCCAACTTGTTGCAGAGTTACAGACAGACACCAATTCACTCTCTCATTCATTTACTAGGATCCGGAGAACCCGGAGAAAACCCACAATAGCACTGAAACACATTAAACTCCACCCAGAGAGATTGTGAGATGTTGACATGACTCGACCCTGGAGTCAAAACCAAAATCTCCTTGTTGGGAAGCCAGAGCTCAAACCACTCAGTTATCGTGCGCAGTGGTCAGGGCATTTAGCATTTATCCTCCACTCCGGAGTCAAAAGATTTGAAAGGAGCTATTTACTGCCAAGTCACAAATTCAATAAAAAATGCCAGTTAAAACATTTTCAAAAATATTTTCATGTTTTTCTACATATTTATAGATTCTGCCATGTTGGTATGTTAAGAGTTAGAAACAATGCTAACAACAATATTATGCCAACTTTTAAGATTTTTGTGAAAACACAGATATAGATGGGACAATGTGTATTAATTTTTTACCTCATTCGATACATTAGCAATGTATTTGTGCCAGAGAAAAACAAAGTTATTTTCCTAAAAAAAAAAAAATTAAAATCCTACTAAGCTTCTTTGTGCAAAATGTCTACCAACAATCAATACCAAAAAGAGACCAAGATGACAATACGGAATATCTATTTCACTCAAATGTATAAACTACACCTCAAAAGGCAAAAAGCATGAGGTGGAACACCCCCTACAGTAAACGTGAATCATCTAGAATCTTCTAATTACTGCTGGTGTCGAGCTCGACAGACCACCTGACCAGAGTATGAAAGTAAGTGACATTTAGGCAAAACGCGCAGCTAGAAAACACAGCTTAGAAGCCTTAATGAGCACAAGTCTGAGCACTTCCTCCGGTCCGGGGGGAATGACCTTTGCGACTCCCTGGTGACAACCCTCCCTCCAGATTTATTGGGCTCCTCTCTCTCTGTTTCACTCTCCCCGAATAAAGAGGAGACTGGCCTCACCATCCAGACAATGACCTTTATTTTGACACAGGCGAGGACAAACGCTCCACGCCAGATTCAAATGGGGAACTGGAACACGTCGAGTCGGGCGCCAAATGACTTGAAAGCCCGGGGACCTTGTACGTGTGGCAATGCTGATGGACTTCCATTTTCAGCAGCTGCTTTGTGCGTGCCATACATGAGCTGGATGAATGTCATTGTGAGAGAGGCAACGACTGGGTCAGAGATATGCACGGATCAAAGAAAAAAGTAAAGAAAGGAACGAGTGATTCAACTGAGCTTGACAGTTCCCCACCTCGGCAGCGGTTAGCTATTGTCTAAAAGTGTTAATCACAAGAGTAAGTCGGTCCACCCCTAGGCAAAGAATATTTTAATAGTCAGGGAAATGTCTGGAGAAGTCTCGGATCCAGATAAAGGAGTACAAGGAGAGGTACGATGTGTCTTTTCTTTACAGTAAAAAAGGGTGCAGTCATGTCAAACCAAGAGCAGTCTGGTACATACTGAACAGAGCAGTGACAAGTTCCTAAGTTCAGGTTTGTGAATTGTAAAGGTGTATACGAGAAAGAGAAGAGCCCAGACTAGCTCAATGTAAAATATAAATGTGTGTAAGCATCTAAATTGGGTTCACTTTAGAAAACAACTGTCACGAGTTGACTAACAATTTATGCCACTTGGGAAAGTCGAAATAGGCTAATTTATTGCTTTGACAATTACCATAATAAATAACAATATTGAAACTGCCTTATATCAGCGAAAACCAATTTCCAGTTAAGCAAAATTGCATACACAGAAAATGATAAATAGCAAATTGAAACACTAAATGCATGGTACTAAAATGTACTTAGTCAACATGTAGCTTAAATGCTATTGTACAACAAAAGTGACAAAGTATCTCCACTAGTGCAACAAGAAAGTAAAGATAAAGCAACTGTTCTGTCTGTCTATCAATCACTCAACTAAAACTAAAAACAGTATTTATTATGACAATCTAGTGTCATGACTAAATGTTTCTATTCATTAAAACTTACTCTCTTTTTAAGTGTGTGTACAATCTCAGAATAAAAAAGACATTGATGGTTAATACATTTTAACAGGAGATAAACTGGACAAATTACAATCAGTTTTAACCTTCCTTAAAAAAACTTTTGATAAGACGCATGTTGATTCATTTTACCAAAAAAGACAACAACAAAAAAAGGTTCAACCAGATTCAAACTGCCTGATGTACTTGGTTTTCACTGAAACAAACATTAGCTCCATTGCCTTTTTGTTTGACTGCTCCACCTTGGTCTCATGAGTCTGCCTGACCTATGGTTGTTTATCCTCATGAAAATAAGAAAAACGCAACAGATGTAAATATTGAAAATCTACACATAACAGAGTTGCAACCTGTCAACAAGTTTCTCTCTGTCCAAATGTATTAATAATAAATCTGACCACTTACATAAGAAACATGCTGTGCCTTCTGTAAATTTATGCAGAAACAGATGGTCATGTTGCAAAGACAAAAGACAAGACCAAAAAAGTTATTTGCACTATGTATGTTTTTCCAACATAGATTATGTGCCGATTGGAGAGTCGCTATTGTTTATCTGGTGAGTGAATAAGTTTACCAGCTGAGCGCTTTTAAAACTAAATTCAGTCAAACCAAAGCTGCATTGCAAGTTGATTGGCTAGTTATTGATAGGACAGTTAATAATTGGTTATAGATGTACCATTTTCACAGACTTTAAAAGAAAAAAATGCACATTTATATACAGTATATGTCAATCTAATTTTAATAAATGAAAACTCATCCCTTAAGGTTTTATACAATTACAATTTAGTGCTATTATATTGTCTCTGAGAAACAATGGAACAAACTACAAAATAACAGAGCTTACTCTAATAGGACACTTGGCAGAAATCTAACTGAGCCTTTGCACATGTTGCCACGCTCTTCGAGGGAACGCTCACTTCGCCGTGATGGAACGCAAAAGCGCTGTCTGTGTGCATTAACTATGGAAACTTTGCCGAAAAGTTGCTCGTTTCTAAGTTACTTTTATCAATTTCAATCGTAAAATGGTTGTATCTTGTGCGACTGGCTGCACAGGCAAAGAGGTTGTAAAGCCTAGTGTAGTTTTTTTTTCATATAGCCTACCTTTTGATGAAGACAGAACTTGCCATAAATTGAAAGAACTGGAATATCCCACTGAGTTGTCACGATTTTGCAGTGAACCCTTTATACAAGGTATATCAAAAGTAAAAAAAAAAACATTTGATCATTAAAAAAAATAATAATAATAATACAATATCTGAATAGCCTGTATTGTGTGTGGCTATAGCCTCACATGATAGGTTACTGAAAACCAAACTCTTGTATGGTTTTGTACTAAGCATGCATTAGTAGCCATTGCTTTTTTTTACTAAAGATTGAAAAAATCTGTGAGAATTTGTCAGCTTTGTGCTCTCTGTAATACTGCGTTCACGCACTTGTGCCCTCCGTCATGGCGCACCCACGTGATCTTGTGACGTAGGTGCAAATGGTCAATAATAGACAGATCTTGCATAACTTTGACCTATGACAGCTGATCATGTCCCAATTTAGCTCTAGCAGGCCGTGGACATGACTCCACTAAGTTCCAACATAGCAGCCTTGGGACTAATGTCCAGCTGAGTGCGGTCATTTGGTGCCAATATTGAAGAAACATAAGTGATGACTTCTTTAATGTGGGCCATGCAGCAGAGGGGATCCCTGCAGTTTAATCAGTTTTTCCAGACACAACAATCGGTGCGCTGGGATTTGCTGCTGAATCACTGGAGCCACTGAGACAAACACGTTAATATGTTTACTCCATCAGCAGAGGGCTATGGACCGCGGATACCCCACTGGGAAGGATGCAAACTGCTAGAGTGGAGAAAAGTTTCAATATTAAAATGACTCTGAAGTAAACTTTGGTCAATAGTCTGTATCCATAATCTGTGTGAAGACAAATAACTCACCAATTTTCTTACAGGCTAAGAATGCTGACAAAACGCTACAGCACAAATCTCTTTATTAAAATAATGATGTCATTGTAATTCATTCATTGGTCAATTAGATTTCAGTGAAAAAATAAACAGTAATCTAGTGTACAGTACAATATCATCTTTTGACTCCTCTATTGATGGTAACAGGTGACACAACTAAAAAATCTCAGAAATCAAACTAACAACAGATATCTGTGGAAACTGCTCATACTGAATACAACTAGATATTTGTGAAATCATGCCTACTTGTCTTAATGAGGAGATCTTATTTGCCACTTGAGTTCTGCAGACGCGAGGTAAGACTGTGTTGCTTGAGAGTGCATCAGCAGTTGCATCATATACACAATGCCCTGAAAGATTAAACTAGGATCACCTTGGATGACCACTGGGTATGCTAATGTCTCTCATTGATAGAGATTCTGCCACTGAATATAAAATGAGGTCACTGGTCACATTAGTGGATGTGCGAGTTCACCTCTGGCTAAGAATAGCACAAACGTGCTAATATACAGACTCTTCTAAATAGTGCCTGAAATGCATGGGTTTAGGAAGTTGTCTGCAGTGAAATGTACGACATGCTTCTGTGGGCTCAGAGATTTAGTGTTACATCAATAACATAGTGAAAGAGAAAGGAAGTCATGCAATCATTGCATCATCTGTGAAACAATGTCTTCTGCACCACAATGATTGCATTCATATGTGCTATAGAGAGTGATTTTAATGTATCAGGCTAGGGCACAGCAGTAGAGCTGCCAAAAAATATAAATGAAAGGAACATCAGTTTCAGGACTGCTCAAAGAAAATGATAAAATTAAGGTAACAGTATTATTATTATTATCATTATTATTTTTTAAGTGATCCAAAAAGTGCTTTACTTTCAAATCACTACCATTATTTTTTCTGCATGTCTAAAGTTTAAATGTGTCATAAAATGTACATGGATGTACAATTGTATGTACTTTACTATACATTTTACTTGCATTCAGCCAGTTAAATCTGATGTTCCTGTTATTTGTATCTATTTTTGTGTGACTGACTATGAATATATCACTTTTCACATTTTTTTTGTTGTTTATTTTTCCATTACCGATTAATACTAATACTTGAGTGACTTGATTACAGTATTGGCACCATTATGAATGAAAAGTCTCTCACACACTGTATTGTTGTGCATACAACACCAGCAAAATGCATTTATATAGGGCAATGCAACATTTCATCTTGTGGCCTTCATGATCAAAGCAGTGGTGACATTAAACTGATGTGTCCTTTAACTTAAGAGGTTAGTCTAGTGGACCAATATAATAAATCCCATTTGACACTGCCATATTCAATGAAACCTATGGCAAGAGTCGCTCTGTATTTCACCAGCCATGACAGAGGGATGTCATCTTTTGTAAGATCCGTTTTCAATAGAGCTTTTTCATGCCAAATCTTATAGAGAATGAGCTCTTGGTGTATTTCAACAGCCTTCCCAAACAGAATATGCACAATGTAGTGACTGTAATCGCATTTGAGCCACATTTGAATTCATGACTTAAATCAATAGTACTTAAAGAGATTAGCATTTTTTTTAGTTGTTTCTTGCTGAGTGAAAAGAGAGAAAGAACACATTCTCTGTTCCTATTGATTTGAAAATGAAAAAAAAAAAATTATATCCAAACAAAAAGGAGCGGTTCACTTGAGCTCAGTGCAGCGTTAAACAAAAGGTCAGAGGGAATGAGTCCTCATCTTTCTTCTCAGACAAACGCCATTCCAAACAACACCGGGGTTAATTTTACTCATTGTATTAATGTCACATTGATTCACACCGCTTCAGGCAAGAAAAAAACTGCTGTAAATCAGGTGATCAATAGGGATTCTTTTGAGGTTCTTCATGTCACTTCAAATATTACAATGGTCTTAGTCACCCGAAGTGTGTTGATGCAGGTTGAGGTAAAAGGGTTAAAAAACATCTAATAATTATCTAGTAAGCAGCAAGGTAAACTGCTTCTATCCATTGTATTTATTAAGATCATGTAAGGCACGCATTATTATGATATTATAGACAGACAAACATGGCAGACCACTTTCAGTTATGTCAGTGATATAAGCTATAACCCTATTTGAATAGGAACGAATCAACAGTACCTCTACAACAATTTGTACACAGGAGTACTGTGGATGCTTTCTTCATTTAATCTGTTTGACAATAAAGAAATACTTGATCAACATGTCCTCAGACAAGCCTAAAACTACAAAAAATACAATGGTCAAGTTAGCAGGAGCTCGCAACCTTTAGTTTAACAATTTTACAACACAGGATGAACAATAGAAATAAATGTAAGGTACAATAAATCCTCCATATTATATTAGTGGTATATTCAACACAAAATAAAACAAAAATGTACAAAATAAAGGATTACAATGGATGACTCACCTCTTTCTGATCAAGAAACAGCAAAAGGGAAAAAGGAGGGGCTGAGCAGAAGGATCCTAACAGAACAGCAACCAACCCAACGC
Organism: Mugilogobius chulae; assembly: GCA_038363315.1. Classification (NCBI taxonomy): domain Eukaryota; kingdom Metazoa; phylum Chordata; class Actinopteri; order Gobiiformes; family Gobiidae; genus Mugilogobius; species Mugilogobius chulae. Next base: position 31,882,224 of record CM076408.1, read on the forward strand.
CAGGCATATAATAATAAACTAAATACGTCTCTTAACTTAAGCAATGTCTGTAATTTGCTTTTTTTTTTACAGATTTTATTCTGTAAATGGCAGGACACTGATTTGTGACAATTAACTTAATAGTAAGAAAAGATCACAGTAAATACTAGTAATAATGTTGTTTATATGAGCCTAAAACAGAGTTATTATGAATTAGTTTACAGATTAAGTTCACGGATTAAAAACACACACTTACACATTCACATTAGACTGTACTTACGTCTGAGATTAGCGAAGGTGAAATTCGAGAGAAACTGTACAGACGTGTCGCACAGGACTGAAAACTCGTAATTAATACAATTTATCTGAGTTCTCAGGTAAAACTAAGCCCGCAAAGAATATATCAAGCGCATTATTCTATTTACATGTAAATATGACATGTTGACACATTCAGCGCAAGTTAACTTTAGTAGAACTTTTAAATAACCTCCGAGTAGTAAAAAGAGATCAGCTTTTTCAGTCCTTTTTATGAAGAGCACTTCTTTAGAAAAACACATAGCAAGGCACACACATTCACATCTGGCGTCAGACTCTGAAGAAGAAAAGAGTGGCCAAAATGCTTTTGCCGACAAGTGGAAATTGCAAATGGCAGTGTGCTCAGGTAAAAGGCTGTGACTGACTTCCTCACCGTGTTTACTCCTGGAAAATTGGGGAATAACAGGCTGTCATACGGTGACACATCAGCCTTTGTTAAAGATTACTTTGCTCTTGGCGCGCTCTCTGATGCTCGCCTCCCGGACAAATTGTTCATTTGGCGACTGCCGACTAAATAGAACCGCGACTTCGGCATGTTGCTTTTCCCCGGCACAAAGAAGCGGGGCAGATAGGAATCCAATTATCCAAGTCCCATAATAGACGTCTCATTTAAGATGTGTGGCGGTAATAGCAGCGCCACAACTTCCCCCCCAAAGCCACTCTCTATCAACTGCATCATCTTGTGTTCAACGCTAACTCATCTCTAGCCGTATACAAGCTGTCAACCTCCACAGATCATAATAAATCCTTTGAAAGCCTCGGGAAAAGGCACACGTCAGAGAATATTTACTCACATGTAGCGCAGGTGCGGGTTCTGAGCAAAGGCGCGGGGCTGGATCACCTTCAAGTTGCAGTTCATGATGGTCCTAAAAGAAGAACAAACGGTCAACCCGGGTCATGTTTATACACAAAACTCTTCTCTTTTCAACTTAAAGAAGCTTAATTTCATTAGCCTTTTCATTTGATCTGGCTGTGATCTCATAATAAGGCAACAATGTAACGCTTCAGTGCCGCTACATTTCAAGGAGCAGATGGAGCAACTTCTTTTCATCTTTTTTGTCTGTTGGAGTCAGAATCATTCTCTATTCAAATGACTCTCCTTTTAACTCCGTGTGTACTGCCTGCAGCGGGAGCCAAAATAGACATTCACTTTGAAGCACCATTTGGTAAGATTTGTGAACTTTACTGAAAAGACGGCATTGGTTCTCTTTGTGTTAACATCTATAGAGTGAAATAAGTGTGAAATTAAACTTATAGTAATCCCAAGAGCTGCTTTAAAAAATAAATAAATAAAAAATCCTGGTATTCCCTATCATGCCAAACTGAGGAAGCAAGGAGTGTTCCGAGCTATAATGCTAATGACTTCCAATCTTGTAATCACAGATGCCGCTCTCCAAAGAAACCATTGACATCATCAGTGTGCGCCTCGTAAAACAGTGTGCTGATTACACATAGCGCTATGTGCCAATTACCTCCTGAAGTACAAACACCCATTCACAGCGTTTCACTAGAAAATCATCATTTGTCTGAGAAAGTCTGAACGTGATTTGGGGGATTTCACCTGTACAACGGTTTAATGCGGCGGTCCCCAACCTTTTTTCTCCCAAGGACTGATATAGTCACAATTTTTTTTTCCAGGGAAGGGTTGGTTAGGTAGCACGAATAATAATAACAAAAAATTACAACTGATTATTGTGTATATTTTTAGCTCTCTTATTGAATTTCCTCTATATTTTCATAAAGCACAAAGAAGTAGACTAGAAAATAAAAACGGTTGGAAACCCCAAGTTTATTAGTATAACAGAAGTTCTAACAAATTCTTACTTATTTATACATTCATTTCATTACATTTATCAACTTTAATAAAATAATGTGCAAAATATTATTAATAACTTAGTTATTTTTTAAGAGTAGAGTTTGTTTGTTGAGTAAAAATGTATATTTGTTATTAAGAAATGTGATAACAATTTACTTCACTTAAAAAGGATTGTTTCGCGACTAGAGCTGAGCAATATATTGAATCTTAGATAATATTGTGGGTGTTGTGTTTGAGATATCCAGAAATGAAATATCGAATATGTCACTAAAAGAAAAAATACCAATTAAAGATAACATTTTCTTTCAATAGATTGCATTCACATGACATCACAACATTATATAGTCCTATAATGTTTAACACAGATGAGGACTGAGCAGCTAAAATGTGTTGTAATGCAAAACGTAAATGGGTCTAATCATTAATAGACATTACCCACTGAAAATCTGTGATATACATTGGAAAAACGGCAAGATCATCATCAAATTTTACAACTTGAACGCAACCTATTGACACAAATTTTCACTACTCATTTTAACACATTTTTGTTGGGTTGATATACTATATTGTCTGATTATCGTTATCGAGATATGCTGAATAAATATCCAGCTATTCATTTTTGTCAATATCGCGGAGCCCAACCAGGGGTCAGCATGTTACATGGGCACATAGAGAAATGTTACATGCAAAGCAAAACTGTCAATTGTCTGCTTTTAATTCTTTCACTAATGCAGCTCAGAACATATGATTGACAGCTGCTTGTACCGACACTGTCCGCGTTCATTCAGCCTCTCTGTGCAGTGCGGCCACCACCACTTTGGGGACTTCCCTTTTATTGTGTGTGCGCTAAGACCGAGCGGAGGTTTGACATGGAGCAGTATGAACTGTCAAACCTCCACTTTCCACAAGGCAACACCCCCACCAAGGATGTGCACTGGACCTCGTGTTGGAGTCAAGAGCTACTGTTTGATAATCCGCCATATTGTCTTTCTTTTGGTCCTGTTGGGAACGACAAGCCCAAAATGCTCAGTGAATCAGACTCGGGGACAGTGCTGGGTCGTCAAAGTAGACTTACCACTGACAATGGTCAACATTTCTTTAAAAAACGGTCCATATTTTGTCTATGATTGTGCAAAAGTACTGTAAACATTAAGCAATACATTTAGCAAAACAGCAGGTTCACATCATAAGCTTAAACAAAGTAAAATATACTGATATTAAGCTTAAACAACGTAAAAACAAAATAGGGTGTCTTAATGAATAAACTGAGGAATAGGAAACAGCTGCTGAGGAAATTAATAGTAAAGTTTGTGTAATATCTTGTAACATTTGAATGGCATTATAAATGAGTGAGCTCTAAAAGTAAAACAATGTGGCAACTGAGTGTATGACTGCATTTATAGTGGAACACTCCCAGGAATAAACTTTTTAAAGTGCAGCCCAAGCCAAAAGTTTGAGGCTCTAGAGGTAACAGTTGGTCATAATCTCTGCTTCCACTCAGAACCAAGAGAAAAATCAACTGCAGTATGTGTGCAACTACAGATATTTAGACTGAGTATGTGCTCTCAATTGGCCTACCTGTTTAACAAGACTGACTACATTATAAATAAATAATGATGATGGGATATGGTCTCAGCTCTAGCACTGCTTGTAAGCAACAACTACGTCTGAAAGAAAAAAAAGAGCAGTTGTGCAGGTACAGAAACAGTGATTTGTCATTTCAACTCTTGCATCACATTAATAACATTCATGCATAACAATATCTTACGTCTTGATTTAAATAATCTTATTTTACAAATCCAAACTTATTGACTTGCTGTGCGTTACACTTTCTTCAATTAACTTTATAAATGCTGCGCTAATAACATATGACTCATTTTTGTAATGAGATTTAATGCATCTTTTCAAGTTTTGCAAAGCACTTTGATTTGTTGTATATACATTATGTGTTCCACCAATTAAACAGTCTCAGATGCGACAATTTTAAATGTCTAACACAAACTCTAACGCAATAAAAATGTAAACAATTATAATCATATGGACTGTTGTTGACCTGTTACATGATTTGACTTAACCTAAATTATTTCAGCTCAGCAAAAGCAAAATGCTAGTTCAAAACAGATTTGTACAATTAGATTCCATATTGAATTCTGTATTCATTTAAATAAATGTGTGCTTCGTTATTCAGTTATTCAAACACACTTGAATATTTTTGAAATGTAAAACAGGGTGATGTGAGCCAAGTTAAATAAAAAAACTAGAATAACAGTAGTTCACTCCCCACAGTAAGAGCTTCACAAGGTAACGGCGGTCCAGGGAATGTGATGTTCGCTGAGGAAGGAAAGGCGCACGGTCCCCAGACGGCAGCCCAGAGGTGGTGGTAATGAGAAAAATGCTAATTTAGCAGTGGAGATATTGCAGTTGGCCTCCCTGATGAGGGATCAAGGGGATCAGGGGAGAGGGCCAGCACTGACTTTGGAGGGCAGAGGAGAATGCGTTTGAGCGAAAGGAGAGGAAAATAGTGAGGAAGCCCGAGGTGCGGCGGGGAATGTAAAGGATGTGGCCCCGCTGCAACCCAGGAAACCAGATCAGTGCTGCACCAAGGAGAGCAAAACAGGCCAATACTTCACATTGCAGCACCAGCCTTTAATTCAATTTACCCCACTGCTTTTTAGCTTTATTTGATCAGCCACTGAGCAAAACGCCAAGGATGTTCTACGGTCGTGTCACTATCAAGAATTAAAAGATGGTGTAACCATCGCCTTGCATTAGGATCAGCAGTGCTTCTCCGTCCGCTCTCTCTCTCTCTCTCTCTCTCTCTCTTTCTTCTCAGGAAAAGCCCACCAACACCTTGTCATCTCCAGGGAGCATTAACAGGGATTGTGTGACACTCGCACAAATGTGGGACATTACAGTCTGACACCATGGTGCAGTGCAGCTGGAGCCTGCGCACCCAGGCTATTAGGCCGATTAGCCCCAACTTTATGACCATTGACAGGATGTATAAATCGCTCTGAATGATGCCGTTTCCAGGCATCCATCATTTTACAGAAGGCGCATTGTGCCTTATGTTGCTTCAATGCAAACAAAGAAAATGTACAAAAAAAGATTTGTGCAAGTTTGTATTAAAGTAATCTAAATCTATCTTGTATAGAGATAATTTGCAGAAGACCACGCTTATTTAAATGTCAAAAACCTCAATAAAAAGATATCCAAGATACATTTTTAGGAATATAGACTGTGATAGACTACAGCATGTCCTTTCAAGCTTGCAAAGCTTGCTACACAAAAATAGTAAGACAGTATACGTATTATAATTGTCTTATCTTTGCAACTTCTAAAAAAGTTGCTTGCAAGTAAAATAAGCCATTTGAACCCTAAACAGTCATAAAAAAGTCCACGGTATTACATCAACTCAAAAAAGTTAATTTATATGTGTTGGTAGCGATTCTATTTGAGGAGCAGACAGATGTTCACAGTTACTTCCTGGGCTTGTTGCTGTACTTACGTTTTATGGTTAAGATGTGCTATTGCTTTGGCATTTAACTCTTCCTTCAATGTTGGACCATCACACCAAAGAACCTGCTGACATCCTAAAAATGCTGTTATAAAACTTACTTGCGTAATGGAGGAAAGTGTTGTAATCGACAGTTTGTGTTATAGTTTAGACCTTTTCCTATCTTAGCAATGTACAGCAGGGGTAACCAACCACCGGTCCGAGGGTCAAAACCGGTCCGCAGGCCATTGGCTAATGGGCCCTATAGGATTCTTCGATATTTATTTTATTTTTATTTATAGTCTGTCACTACTTCCTTGTACTTTACTATGACAAAATAGTGCCACTTCATCCTATAAACAACAAATTCAAGCAAGAAGAGACCTAAAAGTGTACACATTAACTGGTTGTTTGCATTTTAAACTGTTATTGGCGCTACACAACCTCGACCGGTCCCTGGAAAAGAAATTTGTGACTTTACCGGTCCTTACAAGAAAAAAGGTTGGGGACCGCTGATGTACAGTATAACATTTGGACTCTATGAGAAAATTATGCAAAGTGATGGAAACTTACAATCTCTGCAGTCCAGTGTAGAGCTCCATATCCACGTCTCGTAGAGTCTGCAATCCTGTCCAGTTTTCTATGTGTCTGTGAACATAAAGAGACAGAAGTGTAAATGAAAGGAAAAGAAAAAAGCAGAAAAACAATCCAGAAGGCAAGTTTGCCAATGTTTTTCTTCTTTCCCGGTTGAAAATAACTGGCTGTGTGTAGTCAAAGTTTTGAATCCATATTCATTTAAGGAGCAATTATTGGAAAGGTTCTGACAGAGCCCACTTGGGTGCCCCCTGATAGATTTAATTGCCACAGGCAGCTCCGTGGGCTTAATCTATCCAAGGCAAGTGCGACGGACAAAGCAAATAAATACTGCACGCCTTGCCATAATGAGCTTGGATGTGGACTCAGGTGCATAACGCAGGAGACCGAACAAGCTCTAAAAGGGATTTATTGTAATGTGATTTAAACTGGTAGACTGGAGTTGGTGTCAGGCAAAGAGTGGACTTGAAAACAGTGGTACAAAGAAGACAAAAGGGAACTGTGCTGTTTGATCAAGCAGCATGGGACAAGATGGGAATGGACACATAAGGCGTGAACAGTGAGAAAGATGTCTGTGGCAGGCCAGACAGACAGGAAAGAAGAGTGAGACATAGACAAAGAGAGAGTGGGAAAACTGCAAATAGCAGCTTAAAGGCAGAGGTAGGACAGGTGAGTGAACAAGACGAGTCGTGACTGTTTTCACCAACACCATCGCACATCCAGGAGAAAAAAGAACTAAACACCTGGCAAAATCCTTAACAGGACTTCAGTGCCAGTTATTGGTATGACTCCTAACAATGTTCATTCTGGCTCAAAAACTGTTTTGTTAGTAACTGATGTGTATTAATTTTGAAATACAAGAAATTACATAAAAAGAAAAAAAGCAACAAGTCCTGCTTAAAAAATATCCAGTGCGTGCACAAAAGAATATTAAAGACAAAGTAGCTTTAGCACAGCTGTTTTGATCAGTCCAGAGACTGAGAGAGTGTGATTCTGTGGGCAGGAGCTGAGTCATTAATGTGACCAACCACAGACGCGTTGGAATCCCTCTAAACTACAGCCTATGCTTCGTCAAAGGGTTGCCACGACAACACAGAGTCAGTCCACACATCCTCACTCTCCGCCATGTTATTCTCTCTTTCTTAAAGGTTTGGAATAGAAATTTTTGGTATTTACACTTTTCGTTATTTAGAGAGCTTGGTATTGTGACGTCACATAATAGAATTTTGGAGACTTAAAATGCCAAATACTGAAATTCGCTTTCACATATTTTAACACTAGAGAATATTGTAGTTTATCAAGCTGATCTACTGCAGCTTGTTTTGGCTAATGTATTCCTATGGAGTTTCAACACACATGTATGCAAAACTCTATGATAACAGTGGTTCTTTGATATTCGCTCTCCTACGCTATTCCATACTACAAAACGCTCTGCCTGTGTCTCCTCTTTAGCAGATATCCACTGCAAGGCCCTAGCTTTTACATCTATCAAATGGGGGGTAACTAAACCTTGAACTTGACCAATTGTTGCTCCAAATTGGATCCAGAAGTATACTATCTTTATCTTTTTTTTTCTTTTGTTCAAACAATACATTTTTGGGGTTGAAAATGGTACCACTTGTGAAATATTTTAATTTTGTTTGTTTATGCTAACAGAAAACATTTAACTTATAACAGATAACAGATTTCTATAACTTATAGAAGATATCACACAACAAAATACTTCCTCCATCTGACAGACAGAAATGTACTGTTTTTAAAACGGCATTTTTCTGGTCTTGCTTAGCTTGTGTCAAATGCATATCATGAATATTACCATAAGACATAATTGCACCACAAAATGTATAGAGGGCTTATTAGTCCACGTCACTTTCCGCTCTATTGCAGAAATCTATTCGATAAAAACAACAAAACTGTACAAGAGGCTAACTGTTTCGATCAGGTTGAAGCGATATAATGGAAGTCTGGCTACAAAAGCTTTTTTTTTTTCTCTCTGCATTGTTTCACTCACCTGAATGTCGATTTCGCTATTTAGTTTCCAAACGGTGATAAAGAACGCCAACGGTAAAAATAGTCAATTTGGACATGTGACCATGTATACGTGGACACATACAGGACATGTTTCTGAATCTGAAATCAAAATCTTACATTCCTTTAAAGTGTCTGTGCACCACCATACTCTCATAAAAATCTGTGGAAACTCTGTAATGAATATGAATTTATTATAATTTCCTTCATCCTGTAGATTCAATAGATATTCTACAATGCTGTCTATAAAGTCACATGAACTCAACCTTTTTGCAACAGTGTAAGCGCAGTGACATGATTATTTCCATCAAACCACAGTCCACAAATAGAAAGTGAGGGAGAGAGAACAGAGACTCCCTCATGGACTTCACTGTCAGCTCACACACTCAGATCGACCACAACACTAGGGCTGTGCAGCAATACCACAAAGCAGTTCTATCTCTACACTCTCACATTCTCCAAGGACGTGCAAATCAAATCCAACCAAAATCAACCCCATTTCCGCAGTAATAAAGGCACTTACGTTTTACATTTCCCCTCGTGGATTCCCTTTTCTTTTGATGGGTGAGACAGCGTAATAACCCAAAATCACTACTTCCATGTCACTGCAAAGATTTAAACAAAACAAAAAAGGAGGATTTCACTTTTCTGAAGCGATTAACGCATCTGTCTCGAAAATCTTTTTGTTGAGAGATTCATTCTCTTAGCACTATCAGAGGCAAACCTGTTCTCTATCTGGAGGAATTATGTGCAAGCGATAAGGATAAAACCAGGAGCTCTTTCACCAGCAAGCGAAAAAAAGCCACCTTCCATCTGCTTTCGGAAAATGGCCTCCGACGAAGTACATTGTGAAGTGGGTATCGCAGGCTGGTTTGGGTGCAGCATGGAGAACAACCCTGGAAGCAAACAGTAACAGATTCTACGCCTGCTAGAGCCATCTGTCGAGGCGAGGCGGCCCAGGGCGACAAGAGTGGAGCAACAGGGACCAAACCTCATTTTCATGTCCCCACAAGAAGTCGCAGCCAAAACACTGCAGAAAGCCAGGTTACATTACAAAAGCGAGTTTGAGAGAAGCTGCTTTTGATGTGTTGTAAGCCGTTCCTCAGATTGCTGAAATCTTTGGAGGAATTATCGTTCAATTTCTTGTCTACTGCGCATGTCACTTGCAGAAAGATAAGATGTCAGTCTAGTTGGCTGGGGAAACTTCTTTGATTAAAACAACAAAACAAAACAAGAGCTAGCTGTTTCAATCATGTGTGAACAGGTATGATGGACGTCTGGCTCCTGAAGCTTGAGACTGTATTTCTCTGTGTTGTTTTTTCACTCACCTGAATGTATTGTGTATAAGCTTTTTTGTGACAAACCCTTAGTCGACAACAGCACTGGTTGGTGAATAAGCTTGTGCAATCAGCCACAGCTCTGGTTGTGCGTACATCCACTGTATTGATAGTAATCCTGAAGTAATCGTTCTATAATAAGTTTATATTTTAGTTTTGTCTTCCACTTCAAATTTGGGCTCTGAATTCCAGGCAAACAATTCTGAATTATGTGTCAAGTCAGGGTTGATAAGCAGCCCTCCCACTGAAGATTGCTCTTTCACAGTTGTGAGTTTTATGCTCAAGATGTTACAGACAAAACTCTGCAATAAGCCAGGTTACATGATAAAAGAAATATTGAAAGAAGCTGTTATCGATGTGTTAGGGGTTATTAATATTGAAGCTAAGAGGAGATTAACTGGCACAAATCAATGCATGGATGAAAGAAGGTTGAGGTTCAAAAGAAAGATTTAAAAGGCCAATGAGAATGAGAGTAGACTGGGATTTGGAGGCATCTGGTCACATGTATTGACGCTGTAACCCTTGGGCGTCTAAAGAATTCAATACTATGGTCCATTAAAGATCGAAATTGCTTGTCGTTTTGGTTATTGTTGAGCCAAATTGTATTGACTTTATGTTGACCATACAGTCACTACTTGTATAACTGTGTGTGCTGTGGGAATCAAAGTCACAAAACAAAAAAAATGTTCGTAATGTTTTCTTGCTTCTATCTAGTGTCTATGGTTTTTCATAGCTATACTTTATTAGTGCAAGCTATTATACATAACACGCAGTCACTAAAAGGTGTCTCAAGAATAATAGCTGAAAAGCTTAAAGTTACCAAACAGAAAAAGTGCAGGGTTTGCTGAGAAGAAAACTTATATCTCTAAAACGTTGACATTGGCAAACATCTACACACTACCAGACAGTTATGCAAGGTGAACCATGTATGTATGCATTTAACTGATGGCTGGTTTGATCATGACTTGTTTGAACAACAAGGCTTTCACTGTTACATTTAACACAGCTATGTTATTATGGAATGGAACAAAAAACGTTTTATATTTATTCCAATGATCTTGTGGAGCACATTAGTAATACACTCAGGCACATTTCTTATTCACTACAAGCAAAAATACAGTTGTCATAATGTGACAGATAGACTACACCAGTAATTTTAAGACTTCAAAGGTGAGCCACTTAAACGAGCTACAACTATCACGGTTTCCAAGCACACAGCAAGCTACAAAAGCTATTGTACCTCAAGCTTCAGCCAGTAAAACATTGGCATGCATTTAGAGTCATGACCAAGAAATGGAAAGCTAGTTTGCTTTCCTTTCACAACCTCTTTGGCCCCAGAAGAAATTAAATGTCCTAAAAGTTACAAGCCCTGACCCTTTCGTAATACCAAGCAAGTTTTGTTCTCTTTTGCCCTTCTATAACCTCCTCCTCCTCTCACGAAAAGGCATGCATCTAACAAGCAACAATTACAACTCGATGATGAAACGAAAAGACAAGCCAGCGAACTGTGGTCAAGGCCATCGCTTCCACGTAGACGTATGTGGCATGATGAATGTGGGACACTATAACAGTTTGCTAACCCAACATGCACCATTCTCCACAGCAGCATGAAAATATCGCGTGTTTCTCAGTGATGTCGTCTGATTCCACCCATTGTCTCCAGCACAAGTGATTTATGACTTTGTTGCGATGATCTACAATACTCGCACTCCTGCCTTAATGGGAAAATGTTTAATAAAACGCAATGTCTTTGTGTGTTCCAAGGATATTGATCTGCGTTGCGGCTCTTTCTCCTGTGTTCATAGAGCCGGGACCCAAACACTTGATGGGAGAGAGCAACAGCGAAGTAGCACTCCTCTAGATTAAAAGCACACGCCTGAGCATCAATCACATCAAGCATTTTGTCTTTGTGTTGTGTAATGCTCGGCGTATAAGTGCAGGGAGTAAGTAGCCTTGTGGGAACGGGGTAAGGGAGGGACGAAACAATGTAAAGCAGAAGGTACTGTCCGTGGTTTAGAGACATGTGCTGCGAGCTAATTGGCTGGAAACATGACAAAAGCAAAAGAGCTGGCAACTGACAACAATCAGTGACTAAATAAGTTTAACCAAAATTCCGTTTGAACGAATAAAACTATAATTATTTTGTGTTTACGTAGAAATGTTCATTGCACTTCTGGCAGTGTGTTTTGAGTGTATGCAATAGGGTTGTCAAAATTAAAAATATATTTATTTTCTGGATGTCGAAAAAGATACTAAAACTAATACACACAATTTTAGACTAGAAGCAGTTAGGATTACAATAGGGATACATATTGTAAGGATCACAAACTAGTTTTTAAATTTTTTGTAAAACGATGGTAATGGCATTAGGGCAAATTAGAAAAGAATACTGACCCTTTATCAATCTGGAAAAACTTGAGAAAAATCACGCTTTTATGGCCTATGGAAATTACAGTAAAATTGTTTCTGCAAAAAAAAGTTGGCTTAAATGCAAAAGGTTTTAGCTCTTTAATGATTACATATATCTGACTTTTTGAGCATGCCTGTCTGACTGTCAGCAGTTCAGATCTAAAGTGGGAAGCAAAAGTAATAGCCTACTTATTGCAAAGAGCCTAAAGTTGTGTGTGTACTCGCAGGGTTGATTCGAGTCAATCCCAGCAACAGCTCACAGAGGAAGCTATTTGCCTCAGGGTTTACTGCACCAGTAGGCACATGTGAGTCATCCTCCAAACCAATCATCAGCCACATTTGCCATTCAAATAAATAGGATATAGGAATTCAGCCTTAGCTCAGTTTCTCTCCCGCTGATGAACTGTTGCCTCCTGCTAGTACAATTACATCAATGTGCAAAAACAGAGTGCGTCACACACTAGGATTATGTCTACAGCTTCGTAGATCATTTAGGCCAGACATTGAGCTTTATTAAGATCAGGAACTCAGGAACACTATATTATAAAAATAAAAACTATAAATCTTGAAAATGTGAAAGGGTCTTGACAACTTAATATTGTGAATTAATTTTAACTTGAGAACAATAATAACACAGAATGCATGCAGCTGGAGTTTCTAAAAAGAAACAAAGTTGTTTCACTAAAGCATAGATCAGGTTTAAGATTTGACACAGTTGTCTCTAGTTTGTCAATTTAGTTGAATGTACTGAGGGACATAGGCTGTGGATATGCCATCCTTACCTGTTACCTAGGGCTAAAACAAATCAGAGCGTGTCTAATTCACAGAACCATTTTATTCTACACCTAAACATACTGTATAACTAGATTACTCTGATGCATATATGTTAAAATAAAACAGTTTGATCAATATGATTAAACTGAAACATTTATTTGACAGTTTAAGAACAAATGGAAATAATTTTATGTTGTTCATAAATAGTTTGATAGAACTCTGTATATTGATGACTGACAGAGAAACTCTTTTTTAATACTCAAAGGAATTTTGAGTCGTTTTATTTTATTTTTACTAACTGCCACTTAGTTGATGTAAAACTGTGATAAATATTTACCACAGGTACTAAATGAAGCAATTAGAACATCATGGAAGCCTGGCATCTGCACTTGAAGCAATGGGTTGAAAATTATAATATTGATATAAAAGTGACAAGTGTACAATTTGACCAAATCACAGCTTCATTACATGAAATGGTTCTCGCGGTTTGCACACAAAGCATAAAGCTCAATTTTTCCGGCATTTTCTGCAGAAAATCCATGGAGACAGGCGACAGCAGAGAGAGCCAAGGAAGTTGAACAAAGAGCGGTTCAATACCAAAAACTAAATGAAAGAAATGTCTGAAAATGAAATTTCAATTGATGCTTCAGTCATCTGTGGCTTCCCAGGGACTGCTTCTCAGAGAGGGGCAGTTGGAATTATGGGATTATGGACCAATCAGAGGAGAGCAGCCATGAGCCAGTGCCCTGGGGCACTATATAGACTAGACAAAGAATCATGATAAACTATACAGAAAACATTGTCTTTTTCATCTTCACTTACATTACACACTTGTTTATTGATTAGAAATTTCAGATTTCAGACATATCTATTGCATTTCAACCTGCTGTAAAGAGCATGAAATCTTACATACTACACTCTGAAATCAACTAAAATACGTTATTTCACACTGTTCTGGTGAATGATTACCTCCTGTTTCATCTAAAATTCTGCTACTTTCACAAAAATAGCAATGATAAATAAATAAATAAATAAATGAATAAATGAATAAAATAGATAGATAATAAAAATAAATAAATACATAGATAAATAAATAAATAAATAAAATAAACAAAAACACAAATACATACAGATGTAGTGAAACCCTTACCATGCACTTTTTATAAATGAATGGTAAAAATCGTCTAAAATTCATTACAATCAAAGGGCTAGAGTGTTTGTGAATATATAATGTATTTATAATACTGAAATCAGATATTAAACTATAGATTGATTTTGGTATTTCTATAGAACAAAGCACAGAAACAAACAAATCATATGTCTAGGGATTAAGGGAGTACAAACGCTGAAATATTACAGAACTTGCAACAAAAAGAGTGTTACCCACATCTGATAGTAACTAATTATGTAAACTTGTACTGGAAGTCAATGATGCAGGTTGAGATGACAATATCTCACAATATACATACAAAAAGCTCAAGCTAAATCTGAGCGGTTCAACAGCAGCAGCTCCAGTGTGCAAAGATGGCAGTTTTGTGTATCCAAACAAAGCAGTCACGCTCACAATACTGTCCCAGAGCTGCTGTCCCGCGGCTAACCCCTCAGAGCGGTGGATCTGCCTGACCCTGAGAGTGAGTCTCCTCTCCACAGGCCCAGCTTGTGTGCCGCTGTGACCTGGCATTGCACCACACCACAAATACACACAAACCCATGCTCTGGAAGATACTATACCACAAACCCTGTCCAAAAACCAGAGTGACTATAATTAGAGCTCAGTTTGTCAGTTACCACCAGGCTATGATCCTTTCTGGATTGGTTTAATAGTTCTTGTAGGGAAAATCATAAATTGATTCCAATAATAATACAGTTTGAACTGGTATCATAAGTGTTGAAAATGTACCCAGTATTTGATCAAGATTCTTTTCATATGCTCATGCGTCATTATTAATTAATCTTTTCTGCATCTAACGTAACGTAAAACTTTTTTTTGTGCTTCAGTGTTGCCATTTATTTCCACTCATTTTAGTCTTTTAATTCTGCTTAGCCCTGACCTAGTATTGATCTAATGCTGGTTATCTTGGTTCAGACTTAGTCGATACAGGTCTTGCCCATGTTTGATTCTGGGTCAGTGCTGGTAAAGAAATTTTGTAGAGCAATACAAATCTAGGCTATAGCAGAAGCTACTCACATTGAAAGCTTTTGTAGACATGGACATTTTGTACAACCCTAAATTTGATCAAAACTGGTGATGTACAACTATCCTGCCCAGTGTCCATGGCTTCTGCAAATGAAATGAAATTGAAAAGTTCTGCCTTAAAGGGCCAACTTTTTATTCTCTCAAAACCATGAAGTGCACTTTTTGCATGCTAGGTATAGCTTTAGCATAATGACAAACAGAATGCATTAGAAAAGCACTAGCAAATTCTCTTAGTTTGTGAATCTGGTTTTCTGAAAATGAAAATCCATATTTTCCTCTTGGTGACCCTGCTGTGGATTTTAAAATCAGTAAATTAACAAATATCAGATAGCAGCCACAGCAGTCCAAGACAAATAACTGGATATCAGTGTAGACTCAAAAATTCCACATTAGACTATTTCCGAGCTTGTCCCTGACCCAATCCCATCCGTGATTCCCAGCTCCGTCCACTGTTTCACCAACAAATAGCTTTTAGCGTTAACTGACTTAGATTAGAGAAAAGAATGGAGCAGCAGAAGCATCTTTACTGTAATAAGTTTGAATACACTTACACTAAACAGCCAAACTGTGGCTAATTGAAATGAACTATGTAACTACATGACCATTTGTTATACTGACATTTATTGTCGTAAACAACTGGTGAGCAAGATGTTTAACTCTCTTTGCTAAATGCTAAACTCAATGTGCAATTTAGTACATAAAGAGGGTACAACTAATTTGTTAAATGCTGAACACTCGCAAAAGTGTTGGTTGCATTAGAAAACATGGCGGTACAAGCTGTAAATAAAAGCCCCCCAGAGTAAAGTGGAATGCACTAGAATTACTGCTCATGGATTGGTGCTCCTGCCAAGCGCCTCAGGTAGTCAATACAAAATATACAACATACAGTATTCAGTAGTAAACTCATTCGGGATCATTAGGCCGCTGCTGGTCGGTAAATCAATATGCTGTCAATCAAATAAAGTGAGTGTGTTTCCAATGATAAACTTAAGGTCTCATACTATCAGTTTCGATCTTGAATCTGAGATAAAACTATGTGAAGAATTTCAGAGTGCCCGTTGGATGGGAACAAGGAGAATTTGAAATGAAACAGTGCTTATCTTTTGTTTCACGTTACATCTTGCTGCGGTGGAGGGGGAAGCACATTCATAATTGAACAAAAACTGTACAACACAAGGGTTTAGGCACAGATAAGATTTAGTTTCAGGCAGAAAACATGGATTGTGGTTGAATTTTACATCACAGCCAAGTTTGTGAAATCTAGATTATAAAGGGTTGAACTGTTCAGACTAGAGTCATGGTTGAGAAAAAAAAATAAATGGTTGACTACAGATTTGTACTCTGCATCAATTAGTCGGCTAAAAGTTAGCATGGTGGAACTAGCAAAAGCTCTCTATTCTTATTTGATCCAACCAAATATCTGATTCAAGCTACTGCAAGTCTAATCGCTTCAAACAGACCTTTTCTCCCACATTAAACTAATGAACTCTAAATAGTTTTAAACACACTTTACTGTTGTTTTTGTTCCATATCAAAAATCCCTCAAGTCGATAATAATGTTTAATCTATTCTATTTACACAAAACCAAATGTGAAAAGTATCAGTAAACAAGATACTAAACAAATATAAATTCAGCTTACAAGTTTGCATCTGAAATATAGTAAATATTTTAGTTAAATAGGTTTAATCATACAAGAAAATATTCAAATAGACTATAGTACATCTAAATTAAGATGATAAAGCTAAATTAAAATGTTAAGTTTTTAGCTGTATAGGCAAATAAACCAAGGCAATAAGGCAGCCTTTTTATTCTACAGTAGAGTGTTACACATTTTGGTGAACAGTCTAAAGTCAAAAGCTAGGGAACCTAGGAAGTAAGATGCCATCAAATAATTGGCTCTGTGCACAAGAGTATTTATTTTCAAAAATGCTCTTGCCGGCAGGTTCATTTCCTGTTTAGTTCATTCCTATGAGGTTTTCACTACCTCAGCCTAAAATGAAAAAATGACTAAAGATCAGGCAGTGAACAGTAAACAGTTGGTAATTTCTCTGAAAACATGTTAAATACCTTACAAAAGAAGAAAATATTTCACCAACCAAAAGTGTTTATAAAGTCTAACAATTTGAAAATAAACAACTTCTATGCACAGGGTCAATTAACTGACTAGAGGACTTGAGTCCAAGTTTATTGATTAGTCAATTTAAATGGAGCATGGCAATAACAAAAGCTTTGACAGTACTATACAGCCTCTTCATAAGAAGGGAAAATGCATTAAACTGTGTAGCAGCTAACTACATTTTTGGTGTTTCAGCATTATATCCTCATAATGAATATACAAAATAAACAACAACAAAAAAGTGCAATACCATACAATAATTATTTGGTCAACAAAGACACTAATATTGAGGGAAAAACAAAACAAAAAAAACCCCACCTAAAAGCAACTTCAGTCAGGTGACCAGCAGGATTACGTTCAAAGGGCTTTTTGCTTGGTCAGCTTTAAGCTTCTCTGCGTTCAGGAAGCTGCTGAACACTGTAATGTTTAATCAAATAAGTGATCATATATAGCCTTGGACTAGTGCCAAAGGTGCCAAACCACATTCAGATCGGAGCGACCTTCAGCTTGCATAGGCAGTGTGCTCAAACATCAGCCAATAACAGACTCAATTATAAATGAAGATGATTTGCTTCCGGCTCCTTCCTACAGACCAGACACAATCAAACAGCAATATGGATATAGAGTAGTTACTTAATAGTCTGCTGAGTGTTGACGATTTACACAAAACAGAATGAAGAATGAAGAGCATGCCAAATACACTAGCTGAATCATTACACTTATGGATAAGGCTACTTGATTATAATGAAAATAATATTCATGGTTATTTAAAATCTAATTGAAATCAGGGTTATTCAAACGATTATTTGCTCTGAGACAGCAGTGAGTAGAGGTGGCCAATATATTTGATAATAAAAATAAATATTCAGGATGCAGTGTTTTTGAAAAGGATCATGAAAGTGATCTTCGTGTTTTGATAAATTTACACACATTTCAAAACGTATCTAATTTTTAAACATAAAGAAGCTAACACACTAAATTATGAACTGCTTAAAGATGCTTCCCAAGAACTTGAGAACAAACAAGTTTTAATGGAGGGTTGACTGAGTTTAATAAGAATATACTGTATTCTGTTTCCGGCAAAAATGATGTTATACAAGTAGAACAGGGTCCCAACACGGTCCGGGCCAAAACCGGTCCGCGGCCATCTGTACTGGTCCTAGAGGATGTTTTTATTTATTTTTTGCTTTTCTATTTATCACTTTCTTTGTTTACTATGACATATAGTGCCACTTAATCAATACGCAAATTCAAGCATAATGACAAAAATATACACAATAATTGTTTTTTTGCATTTTACATTTTTATCGGTTATCAACCTCGACGTCCTGGAAAAAAATTGAGTCTGTAGGTTTAAAGAAAAAGGTTGAGACCAATGAAGAAATATTTGCCTACATTGCTAAATTTTGAATTAACTTGAATCTCTCTTATTTAGAATTTTACAATCAAATCCAGAGGACAAATTTCCCTAGGGGGACAATAAAGTATACCACCTTACCTTACCTACTTACATTACATTACATTACAATTAGCCTTGACCTCAGAGATCTCTCACATCCTCTAAATATTGTGTTCTTCTTTTCTAGTGTACAGTAGATGTCTTTTTTTTTTTTTTTACTTATTTACTACTAAGGTAAGGTTGTGTTTATTAGGACAAAGTACAATGGAAGAAATGCTTGTACCAGATTCTAGATTTACAGGTATTTTTCATCTGTAACGCAGGAATAAAACATTACAGAAATATTGTCTTTTATTGTACGATCTGTTCAAATCGGCTCCACATCCACTCTGAAATTGTTTAGCGATCAAGCTACATTCATAGCAGCATAAAAAGCATTTGTAGTCACAAAATAGTGTTCATTTTAATGCTTGTACATCGTCTTGTCACATCAACAATTGCGACAGAATTGTGCTTTTATGGCATTATTTGACAACAACAACACATCAAAATCAGTGTAAGGGGGAAAGAAACATCTTGTTCATTAAGCTAACATTACCACCCTGTGCTTGGTGATTATATTGGTATCTGCAGTGAGAAAGCGGTACTCGTGCAAAACATGACAAGCAGTGGACCTGTTCCAAGAAACCCTATAGACTTTGGCTTATACGAAGAGTGGATTAGATGTTCGCTGTGTGTCCTTCATGCCCGCCCAGTCTCTTCCAATTTCAGGATATGATAAATCTGGGGCTGAGGGGTATTTCTTCCTGGAGAATTCAATTAGGCGGGTGAAGAGAGGAGGATCACAGTCATATTAGAAGTCTGATCGGTGAGCCCCTATTTGCCGTAATGAAGCAGCACTATGACTAGATTGATTTGACTATAGCTCCCTGGTTCACACTGCTTTGTCATGTCTCTCCAGAAATCCAGAGGTGTCGCGACTGAAAGAAGATCTGAAGCTTGGGGGTTAAGATATGACTGATGGGTTGGATAAAATGGGAGCCAAAGTGGTTCTTGTACCTGCCAAAGTGTTGAGATAACCTTTAGAAGAGTTTGCGATCTTTTCAAGCCGTGCAGACTTGACGAATGCTTTCGACCCCTGATCAATAACGTTGCCTGTAATTGCTTCACCTCTGGATTATCTGTTAAAAGCGAGGTAAATGTCCTCTCTGTCTGTGCAAACACGATTTATTTTACAAAGTACCTGCCCCGGTCAGCTGCGCAATGTATCTCACGATATTTTCCGTACTGCGTCAGAAGTTGACTTGAGTGCACCATTCTAAAAGTGAGTCTTAAGGATGTCTGCTGGTGATAATTAACTTTAATGGTGTTGGATAAAATCTCTATTATGCGAATAGGAGGATAACTGGCATAGCTACTCTTATCAGTGTGACGACAAAATTACACAGGTGAAATCCCCTACTTTGCTGATGATTATCTCACTTTAGTCAGTTGGGAAATACAATACAGTGTCAATGCCTTCTAGCAAATAAATGCTATTTTAGTTATCTGGTCATAATGGGACACAATCAGAAAAATTAAAGCAATGCATTAGATACTTAAAAATGATGATAAATGAGCGAGTTTAGAAATTACTTACTGAAAATGTGTTTGAGTTGCTTTTGTTCTAATATAGAGAATAATAACTGTACATAAAAGAACAAAACTGTGATGTAAATTTGTTACATGATATTTTGTTATCTTACATTGAGAATCACACAATAACTATGTCTATATTTAAGCCTTTGTCTGCATCGTTCACACTTCACTAAATCCATTGGCTTTTTTGCGTTAAGTTTATTGGGGTCACTTTATCAGATTCAAGTTAAACCTCCTCGATTTAGATTCTAAGCCCAGATGCATAAAGAACGCCTGCTTGCAATTACGATGTCTGACATCCACTTACTGAGAGGTTCACAAAAGATTTTAGCGTTTAAGCCACTGTCATTAGCTGCAGTTAAAAGCTTTGCTCCGCAACTAAAATTGGACATGTCATTATGTGTAGGCTATAGAGGCTTAAACTAATGTATTTAATAGCTAATAAATCCAGTTTTTGGGTTCAATTATGGACACTAGATGGCTGGAACAATGGTTTGTCATATTATGAGCTAATATCTCCACTCAAGATAGGTTGTGATACAATATTCGGTAATCAGGACAAGGTCAGTTTTTCTGTGAGAACACATTTATCTGTCCAGAAACCACAGACATGCATTTCATTGATTTATCATTACAGCCACTTAGATGTTCCCTTTGTATATTCTGTGTGCCTGTTGTGAAGGTTGGTGTTTAACCTCCTATTTCAACACAGCTTCGGCCTCATTTAGTATGCTTTGAAGTGGTACATACAGTTTGTTTGTGTAAGATGTCATATTGCATTTTCCAATAGTAAAACTTTCAAGAAGTCAAATAGTAAATGCATTTTTATACTTGAAATTTAGCATCTGGACTAACAAATGAGACAAAATGTTATGTATTCCTTTTTTTGCACAGTAATGATAGAAAATATTGGAATTTCCCCAATGTGAGAAAAACAAATATTGTAATTTCACTATTGTAGAACAAATAAAAGATATCTTAAAACAAAAGCAGCTAAAAAGATAGAAATGCATTGCATACAATTATGTACCATTGTTGGACATGTAATCTGCTGCCATGCAAACATGTATTAAATAAATTATTGGCCTGTTGGTTAGCCACTTGAATAAATCCTTTTGTCTCAACACAAACTATGCACCGTTTCTAGGCAAATTGTCAATAGACTGATCTGCTAAAATCTGTCGTTTCTCTTTTGGAACAGAAAGTAAAGAAACTATTGGCGTCCAGCTAAAATGAGTTTGCTCTCATAAAACTACTTGCCGCATGTAGAGCATCTTCCTCTAGCTGATTGTGGAATCAATGAGCCAGAACAAGTTCACACAGCTGTTTAGAGACTCAATAGTTCCCCCCTGTGCCAGATTTTGACATTTACTGGAGGGCTCCGCGGACTGCACCTTTGGAAGTGCTTACATTGTGGGCACATATCACCGATGCCCCATTTCAGATGCACTCATGTAGATTTTTATGTATCTTGGGGGAGATTGTTGGCCATCTGGATGGGTTTTCCAGGGAAAAGCTGACCTGTGCTGTATGTACTGAGAAGCAAAAAAGCCTCAACTGTGTGATCCATCATTTTTGGGTCCAGAATAGTGCAGCGCAGGAGTTCTGAGCACCGAGCATGTCGAAAAGTGGGGCTCCAAAGGATTTATCACGTCTCACAAGCCCATTGTTTTAGCCTCCGTCTGCATGCAGCGTGACAATGCAGCATAAACTGTAGCATTTCTCCAAAATGTCACCACTCAATCATGTTTCAAAGGAAAGGATTTATTATGCCTTGTTTTCTTAGACGCAAATGAATGTGATGCAATACTAGGGAAAAGAAATATTTCACAGTCTACGAAACCTATTTAAATAAAGTAAACTGTTTTTTCATCTCAGCTCTAGTCATGAGTAATGAGATATTGATGCAGCAGCTTGTGTTTAGATTTCACATGATGTAAAGTTCTTTGAGAACAACAGCAATGTCATGGGGCACAAAGAGCTTTTGCCCATGAGACCAGAGAGACACTGCGTATTTGTCAGAAGGTTACAAAAACAACAGAAGATATAAATACACAAACCTCCATGCAGAAACAACAAGGCACTGTTTATATAGAAATATAAAATGGAGTTTAAACTTTTTAGTAAGTAATCTTAGTAAGTAAGTAATCTTTATTTGTATAGCGCATTTCACAGACACAGAGTCACAAAGCGCTTTTAGTCTGGCTACAGTAAATCTTCAAAGAAAAATCATCTTTTGGTAGAGTTTAACTATATTATGGTTCAAACAGTGAGTAATGATTATTGGGTGTTTGAATAATCTTTGCGTCTTAAGCAAACAAGACACAATTGCATAGAAAAGAAATGTATAGCAGACAAAAGGACAGTAGGTTATTTAAGTCTTTTATAATGATCTAAGTACATCTTGATGACAAGACTTTTAATACCTGTAGGGTTTGCAACCACTAAAATCAGACATACAACGATATGGCAAAATGGCTTGATAGTAATAAACAATAATAATGTGATTAAAAAGGAACCATTTAATTTAAACACTCCTTGAATTTAGTTTTTTCTTTCCCTAATGCATTTCAAACCTCAATTGTTCTTCACCACTATGAGTTTAAAAGCACTTTTCACAATGTTCAAACACTGCAAACTAACATTACCAACTAAAAATAGCCTATGCCTGTACAGGGTCAAAAACGATTGTAAGTTATTTCACATAATAACATTGTAATTTGCGTGTCTTGATTAGGCATTTTACTTCTGCTCCAGGAAAATTTAAATAACGTTTGTTTATTCAAGTGATCAATGAAATCTTTGCAAAGCTGTGCATTATCATAAGTGGTATGCTTTGTATCTAAAATCAAGTTGAAAAGCATTTATTACCATAAGCAAGCAAAACAAAACAAGGATCAAAGTCAAAGTAAGAAGCAACTAATTCGCCCCCTCTTTTTTAATTTGACACAGAGCCCAGTCTAAATGTGACGGCATATTAACTGGAAACATGTGGCTTGTTTTGGGTATTTAACAGGCTTTGGGGAAATCAAAGCGAAAGGGTAAGCTGATCTGTGTGTGTGGCACCTCTCCACCTGAGTCTTCACCGTAATTAAAGGCGCTCTCGTAAATTAGCGCTAGCATGTTGACGAAGGACGTCGGATTTCCACACCTGCATCAGAACACGACACGCAGCTGGATTCTGGCCCGATCCGCAGTGATATTTAAGCAGGTGTCAACACGGGACTATTTTTGTTGGAGGTTAAGAGGGTTGACAGTGAGTGAACGTGTCCTGTTTTGCCGGAGTAACAAACGCAGTGGTGACAAACAGCGCTGTCATTTTCCTTAAGAAAGATCAGGCACTATTTTTTGTTCAAAGGCTGTGATTTATTTCATGTTTCACCGCAAAAAGATTAGGATTAAAGGTGCATCCGGTCTATATTTACCAAGCTGCTGCGCATCCGTGGGCAATGTTACAGGGCACTTCTCGACAAAAAGCAATGAATAGACTAAAAGGTTTTCTGTCAGTATAAAGAAAATAAAAAAACTTGTTAAGTGTGGCTGCGGCTTCTGAAGTTCAGCGAACAAAAGACACACTGTGAACACTGAAAAGTTTGTTTTGTCTAGTAGGGTTTTACATTTGGAGTTCATTTGCAAGCTAAAGTTCTTTAACAGCAAAGCATTCAAAGAGTGATTGTCCATATGTTCTCCAAAGCAAAGGCATCAATTTACCGGCAGAATGACATTTAAAACTATATGTTGTGATGTTATGTGTATGCTACTTGAAAATATTAGGACTTAAGTACATGTGCATTAGTATTAACACTGTTTTGGAACTTAGAAGAATAAATGTAGTGAATCTAGGGCTGTTCGATTATGATGAAAATAACTTTATGAATGTAATGTGAGCCTATCTCTGTGACAACTGAAAATGTCATGGTGATTTCCCATTGTGTCTCTTCGTACTGAGTATTTTTTCTCCACATAAATTTCTTATTGCACACCTCATCTGAGTGAGTGACAGCAAGATTTAACCAATCACAGCGAAGTAGAAACTTCCTGAAAAAGCAGATGCTTTTATCATTCCAAAGCAACAGGAAAACAGACAGTCAGCAAAAAAGGAGCTAAAACAGATATTGTGATCTGGCAACAAGTAATTAGTCATGTAAATGTTTTGCCATGTCGCCTACTAGGGGTGTGAATCTTTGAGTGTCAGGCGATTCGATTCGATTCCGATTCTTGGGGTCCCGATTCGATTCAAAAACGATTCTCGATTTTCGATTCAAAACGATTCTCGATTTTCGATTCTAAACGATTCTCAATTTATTTTAAAAGTCATTTTTAATTTTGTTCTTACTTTTTTTTTTTTCTTCATTAAAATGTTGTTGGGGCTAATTTATCACCATCTTGCAATTATTACACTATTATTGTCAAAGATAACATTTTTCACTGCTTTAGAATTCATTTAGCAGTAAATGTAATAAATGGGTCACTGGCCCTTTAATGCAGACGAGTTGTGGCTGTAGTTAGCACGTTAGCTGCTCTCCACCGCTAACAACAACAGCACGGGACAAATCATGGAGCACATGGATGTAAAGTAGCGCTAAAATACTCTGAATGTCGATCCACTTTCTCCCTTCTGCCTCACGTAAGTCTCCTGCTCTGTTTGTGTTTGTGTGTGTCTGTGTCGGTGCGCTCGGCACCGGCCCCCTCCTTCCCTTGCTCCCGCGCGGAGGGAGAGAAGGAGAGAGAGAAAGAGGCTGCTCCAACACAAAGTTTTGTTGAAATTGTGGCACAAAGAGTTTATTAGAAGATATTATATGTGTTTAAACGCAGACACAGACATTTTAGCAGTTTTCTGTCGATCTAAATCATGTCATTTAGGAGCTATTTTAACGCAGCGGACCGCAGATGCAGCATAAACACTGACGTAATTTAAAATCGATTTTGGAGAATTTGGAATCGATCCAGAATCGTTAGAGTAGAATCGCGATCCTTTTAAGAATCGATTTTTTTCAACACCCCTATCGCCTACCCTGTCAGCAGAAATAATCAGGTGATGATTTACAGACATAAAATACAGCAAGCCTTTAGACCGAAACCTATTTCTTTAAGTCTTAAAGTATATCATGCAAACAAAACAAGTGTAAATGGATCATAACTTCAGATTTTCTTTGGATGAGGAAACAATGTCATAACATGTACATTGTACATTGTGAACATGAATTGTGTTCCTTTTTTGTGGACTGTGTCACTCTTGGTTGAACCTTATTGTTGTTGTATGTAATGTATGTTTTTGCCCTGATGTCCAAGACAAATTTCTCCTGCGAGGAGACAATAAAGGCTAATCTAATCTAATCTAACATGGCTCAAAGCACCACTAGTTTTGAATATGTAACTTCTAATATTTTAACTGCCCTAATGCCTGATAAACAAGAAGTACTTTGCTTGGTACGTGGTATGTTCCACTTTCTTTAACCACAAATTACCATGGTCTAGTAAAACTTACCAGAGTTAGGAGGCAGAGAGTATTGTTTTGTTTTTATGTGGACTTGCCAAAGTTGTAATTGGATTGAAAACATTCTTGGCCATGCCCTGCCCTTTTGCTACAGACAGCAGTAAACCAGTTTGAAGTGAGGTCTTATTTATTTCGATAATAAAAAAAATAAGTGAGTGTGACATCATTATCCTTATTTAAAGATATTATATACATGATTTTCACTTCATTACATTAACAACATATCTGTGCCGTAAACTTTATTGGAACGAGACACATGACAAGACAGATGCAGTTTTGTGATTTATTTTGTGATATATTTGGTTGAGGGTAAAATATTCACCAAGCAGGGGCCATCTGCACCCAGGAACACCAAACTCAATGCCAAACAGTCGCTCTACTTCTTCAAGGCTGACAGATGCTGTGCGTAATGTACCATTTGACCGTGGTGAAGTTGAAAGCTTGTGCATAAACTTCAATCACCTTACTTTATATTGTAGCCTCTCAAAGAAGGAAAGTTGTTTTAGGGTGACAAAGTGTAAAAAAAAAAATTAAATAAATAATGTCCAAAAGCATAAAAAAGGTGTTTTGCAAAGCTCATGCAAAAACACATTAAAAGGTTGGGTAGCTGATTTTCACACTGCAAACACGATTTAGGTTATAAATCTGGCCACCTATTCTCCTACATTCTTCCACACAAGGTTAATATCAACATGTATTCATTTTGGTTGCATTTATGGCTTAAAAACACTTCTTACAAACAGCATACTTTTTAGTGGAAAGCACAAAAGTTGCTAATTTATGACTAAAAAGGTTAGTTAGTATCATGAATGCTATTGGAAAGACTTGTTTAAACATATTCACTGCACCAGGGTTTTGGCCATGAGTGAATGGAACAAAACCAAACTGTGGGCATTTGTTTTCTGAGGTATAATGGCAAAATATAAAATTTTATTATTTTACATGTGGGACCTCTTAGAACATTTTTACAAACTTCGAGATTCTACAATGCTTCATAAAAGTCCTCCTTTTGATTTCCACACAGTCAGCGCCACATCTTCTTGTTAACCTCATATTATATTGTTCTCAAAGTGCCAACTAATATGCTGGCAGTCAGATCCAGGACTGGAAGCAGATAGAGCTCAAGGTTGTTGAATATTTGATTTGTTTCTAGTTTTCTTCCCATATGCAATTTGCCAAGCTGTCTTTCGCACATATGTTTGTGCTCTGCTCTCTGGCTCTGGGCGCTGTGTGCCTACTGCTAATGTGTGTCGCCAGACAAGGTGAGCTGAGGATATGTCCACTCAGATCTCCAGCTTTCTACCAGATAATGGCAGTACTTCTTAACAGTCTGTGTAAACCTCTCATTTGTACAGCAAGAGAATGGTTCTCCATTTTACACTTTTAAGTGTTGAGCAATTATAGTAAAACATAGTTAAAACTGTCAAAACAATCTTTCAGCATAGCCACATAGTCCACTGATTTAGCCACCTTTTAGAGAGCTGCAGTTTGCAGATGTAACAAGTAATATACTGCAGTTTATACAAAGATAGCCCAATACAAATACAATGCAGAATCTGCATACAAGTTTATATCTTAAGCCAAACAGCACAGATATATTGTATTGTATCTAATGAGGAGAAAAACTTAGTTATGTTCTAATAATCTTATAACGTCCCTTTTGTTCAATAAAATCCAGAAAATCGGGTCTTGTTGTTACTGATGCTTTTAAAAGTGCCTAAAACACATAATGGTGAATAAATCAGAGTATCAGAATGTTTTTGACATGTTTGTGCAAAACATGTCAAATAAAATTACAGAATTTAGCGGTTTGCCAGAATCTGCAACATTACTAAAATACGCTGAATTACTCTCAATACAACTTATGGTGCGTGCACATCGCCAGTGTTGATAAACAAAAATTCCTCTATAAAAATGAGAAGGAAAAAATTAAAACACAGTTAAAACCTCCAAGAAGTAATATTATACTACAGCCTTGGCACGTCACAAAATAGTAATACTAAATAATAGAACCATCTTATTTGGGTCTTTTCCTCAGCATCATTCAACTTCATTTCCTCTTTTGCTACACCCACAAATCTCCTGCTCCAGGTCCCTTACCCCTCAGATGTAGCCAGGCTAACGCCACCTAGTGCCTCCGCTCCATTTCATTTCACTCCAGCAACCGGCTGATACATCAGGCTACCTTAGATGCACTCCAACTGAATTATTTTACTTCATCTTTGTCACTTCCAGTTCTATGCAACTACAGTATGTGTGCGCATTTCACAAGTGCCATGACTAATGATTGACTGATATCACACAGAAAAATCAATGAAATGCTACGTGACGTCAAAGCTTTGAATAAACAATGTGTAGAGTTATTAAAACTATAAAAAAACGACTACATTTATTGGTAGCACGGAGGTGACCTCACAGCTATGGTTGGAGTCTCAGGTCTCAGATGTTCTGTACATGTGGGAATCAATTCTTCATAAAGCGTTTTTAAAGTTAATTGTGCACTGTGCAAAAACAAAAGTTATACTGCAAATCCACATTTGTGAAAGGAAATTCATCTTTACGACTCACAAGGTTACATTCAAGTGATTGAAAAAATGCAGAGAAAAATCTTCAAGAGCCAGCTGTCCGTCATACCGGTTCATACCTGATCCAAACTCTTGTATTGTTTGGTTGCTTCAAAGTCAACTAGACGGACAGCGTATCTTTCTGCAGGTAAGATGTGCAGTAGAGCAAAAAGTGGCGTCGACAGATGATCCCCCTATAACTAACCCTTCTGAAAGCATACATTACTAATATTAGCAACAACATTTCATCAACAAGCATAGTGTGTAGTCACTAGTTGATTACTGTCTTTTTATGTCACGGTGGGTAATGGTAGGGCATTAGACCCTGAAGACCTGTTCAGAGCTGCTCTTTGTTAAGGTTGTTACATTGTGTTTTCACAGCCCACACCAGTTTACCTGATTAGTTGTGCTGAGACACCTATTATTAGTCCATTATCTTCTGTGTCAGCGAGATTGTGGAATATGCCACGTGCAGTGTCCAGTTTGTTTTAAAATTGTGTAAAATTTTACAAAAAACATCAAACAATATAGGTGTTGTTTATCCGTCCAAAAAAAAAGAAAGAAAGAAAACGAGTTCGGTATGAGAGAATACATTCTTTTGGTTTAATTCACAATGTTGGTCACATATTTTTTGTGCTCTGGGAAATAGGACTGGGCCATATTGTGATGAAAATTTTATCATGAGCTCATCATGTGGTAATCTGCTTTTTTGATTAAATAGTCATTTCAGACTTTGTATTCTCTTAGTGAGTGGCGGCTGGGTTTAACCAATCACATTGAAGCAGGAACTTTCTGAAAAAGCAGATGATTATGAAGATGATGAAAATCGACAATCTGCAAGAATGTGACAAACTGAAATTGTGATTTAGTTTCAAGAAAATTGTGATTTAATGTATTAGGAAAGTCCAACTCCACAGTGTACTTTTAGTATCTAGGTTTAGATATTTTTACGAGCTTATGACACAGATGAGATCCATTTTAAAGTATGTACGTTAAAGAGGCGTTCAAAAGATCCAATTGGGTTATCACTAAGCAACACTAATAGCTAGACTCTAAGTGAATGTGTCATGGAGAAGCATTACCAAAGCAGAACAGGTTGCTCCTCACTGTTCCCAAACACATTAGTGAAGCTTGACAGGTGATGTGGTTGGAGGAATAAGCAGCGTCCACAGTTCACAGTGTCAAACGCGGACAGCTGCCAGTGTGAGTCACTTTCCCTGATTGAGTGACGGACCCTGCGGTTTAACCATCAAAGCCCTGTCCAAGCAGCCATACTTATTTTCAAAGCACAGATAATATTCACCAATGAGCTTGTGCGGCCCTTCATCGTATAATTCATGTGGTGCTTTTTGTTGTGCTAGCAAGTTGGTTTCTCCAGGTGGACTTTGACTTATATAACACTGAGACTCAGTGTTATTAATAAATGATATGCTCGACCTTACTATGAAGGGCTTAGAATGTAGGGGTGATGAAATTTCCAGAAATATTCCTCAGAAAAAGGTGACATGAGGTCAAATTTGTTAAGAAAAAATCTATCTAGAAACACACTTAAATTGTTCTTTTAAAAATAAGATAAAGCAGACAGAATTTGGAATTTCCACACTATTGAGCGCAGCTGAATATAAGTCGCACCAGATTTTAAAAAAGTTTTGTTTATAGTAAGTCTAGGAGAATCTATAATTATGCCACATTATTGCATAAGCCGGAGAATTCAAAGCTTGTGAACTCAAAGTAGCAGCTGATAGTCCGAAATTTTAACAAAAACACTGAAAGTTTAATAACTGACACCGCATGACCAAAAAATGAACTAATCTAAATATTTGGAGCACTCTTACTTATTCCACTTATCCATGCAACAGGGTTAATTTGGGCTAACCACAGATTTACACCTCGCTGACACGACTCATTACGCATGTCGTGGTTGGATTTACAAGTAATAATTAACCTTGATTGTGCAGTCCTCTTCTACGTACACATAACATGTCTTAACAGTGCCATATCATTAGGTATCTGTTAGTTCTATCAGCAAACTATATTTATTTATTTATTTTTGAGCATGTTTTCCTCATGTTTAAATTGTGTCGACCAGTATAGTTCCACTCACCATGCAAGTCAAAAAGCCAAATGGGGCTAAGGAGGAACATTCAAACGAAAAGGATTAGCAAATAAACTTACTTGGCTATTAAAATGCTATCAAAACTTACTTTTCTGCAAGTATGGATAAGGGACAGCTCATTTAGTTTGTGCTTTTGATTTTTAGATATAACAGTAAACACACTTTGCAATTCAGGAACTATAAATGTGTAAATGGTTGACCTATTCTCATGGACAATCAATATCTTATCTTCACAGTAAATTTATAAAAATATATATATAATTTTTAGTCAGGGATATAAAGTAATTTTGTTGCTTGATTGTAATCATAATTTAACTAGTCGGTCTAAGTTGTGCTAAGATGTGTTATGTAAAATATAATAATATACAAAATGGACTACTGTATCTAATAATCACACTAAATTGGATAAAGTGAAGAAATAATACATATAATACCAAAGCAAAATAAGTTAATTTACTGAAATTATGCTTCAGTTAATTTGTTCAATAATAATAAGTTAAAATAGATTTTAAAAAAACAACAGAAACAGAAACAGAAGGAGCATCATCCAAAAGATACTGGCACAAACACCGGCTGTTAACGATAATATATTGTCCATCCCTAGTGACCTTAATGTCATGGCTGATCTACTGCACACACTTTTCCCTGACTGTTTCAAGTGGAATGGAAGACTTGCTTGGCGTAATATGCATACAAGGTCTGTTCTATCAAAGTTCTGTGTCTGTAAATTTTTGAAGTGAAATCTGATAAATCTGGTTTTCTTAGCTTGGATAAAAACATATTGTTTGCTTTAGAGATCAATTCATTCACTGTTAGCTGAAATCTTTTCAAAATACCCTGCTACTAACACTATATAGAATAAATGGACAATCTGGGTTCCCATTTGATAAGATGGATTCCTTTTAAAAGAAGATTGAGAGTGGCTGTGTTATTTTGAGTGGACAGCCAAGGTCACCCCATTGACAGGAAGCGACGACGAAGGAGATGAGTCTCTGTGGGCCGTTTACTTTTAATGGCTCCTCATCTGCCTTCACACAACTTACCAGCCAGCCTCTCACCGTGAAAGAAAAGGGGGGAAAAAAGCCATGCAGCCACCAAGAATCATGGCTGCTCTGGGGACAATCGCTCACTACGCACCAATGCCCTGATAGGCTCATAATATTTTGATGTAGTATATTCGCGCCAGTGGTCAGCAGAGCGCAGCAAATACAGATATCAAGGCATCATCTGGGATAATCAATAGGTGCAGGCCACCAACCATGTTCAAGGTCACAGTGTATATCTGAGCTTATGGTCGTTTTGTCTGCTGGTTATTGCACAAGGTGTTGGTGGTCAAATGGAAGCAGGAAGCAGTGTAGAGCATTAATTCATGATGAGGGCTGACCAGCAACTAGCCCAAAGATTGCTGGGTCAAATAAAAAAAAAACAGCCTTGTACACTGCACACTTTGGAATGCAGCAGGGTGAATTATTTAGCTCAAATAAGACGCCAAGAGTGTTTCTGTGCAGTGGTTTTACAGCAATTTTTGAATCATAGCCTGTAGATGTGAAGTGGGTCGAAATGCATCTTGTGTGCAAAGTAATTTTTAAGCATAATAACAGAGACAAAAAGTGCAATTTTTTTTTTTTTTTTTTTTATTATTTATAGTTTATTGTTTGTTGTGAATCATGAGTATAAAGCATGTTTAAAATATGGTTATTCTATAGTCCCACGAGCCAGATCAAGCACTGCAACCAAATAAATCCAGCTCGAACCCATCTCCCAAACAAAAGATATTACTGGCTTAATTTGAGGTTGTAAGAGCTTAGACATGGTTTGATTTTAGTCTTTCCCTCATTTAGTTCTTGTTCAGTATGGCAATATGTAATATGGATGTCTTTCATATTTCACATTAATATTTTGAAGTTTCAAACCAGATTAATTGTTGGAGGATATTTTGTGTGACCCCAAATTAGGGCTGGGCCATTAGAAAGATCTAATTGAAGAGAATAGTCAGTTATTTGGTTGTGGAATTTAAATTGAAAGATCAAAAAAACAATCTTGTCAATAAAAATGTGTAGTTTGGAGCAAAAGTCACACTTTGAGGCAGAAAAATGATATAGTTTCAAAAAAATGGGACATATTAAAAGTTTTTGTTTTGTTTATGTTCAGGAATGGCATTTTTATTTTGTTTTTGAAACGGTTAAACAAAATCTAATTGATAACCGAGATTGATCACTTGAGAAAAAAGATTGTGATTATATTTTTTCCCAGATCGCCCAGCCGTACCCCAAATTATGTTAAAAGTGACTGACATATTGTGCCTCTCTGGCCCAGAAGCCACGGGCAGCATGAAAAACTTAATTTGAATAACTCTTTTTGAGATTAAGCTTATACATCGTTCTCATTCCATAATGCCTATGAAAAAATTGCTTGTCTTCATTGAGAAAAAAAATATATTATTCAGTCTAATTTAAAGAAAGAAAAGACAAAAAAAAAAAAAAATCATCCGTGAGTTCTTGAGAGACCGTATTGAAATAGTACTAGCAAAAAGTCTGGTCAGTCCCAAGTGGGTCAAATGCAGAAAATAAGAGTAAGAGTTAGATCGCTTCTCCCACCCCGGCTCTGGCTTTGTAGAAATACTGAGAAAATGAACAGTCGAAATCAAAGCGTTGCTGTGTGTGCTGGGATTAACTGGATCTCCCGAGTGACCCTGAACTCAACACTGCAAAAGCCATCTGAGTTCACAGGCAGACAAGCCACATAATTAGAGTCAATCAACAGCTGAATGAGACATCAAGCACAGCGGGCGCAAACAACACAATTTCTTCACAACTAAGTACACAGAATGGTCAACATGTTGGAAATGGTGAACACAGAAGCATTCGTCTGTATGCCTATCAGCGCAAACACAAAGGACAGGAGGTGACGTTTGCGACTTGATAATACACTGTGCTAATGTGAATGCGACATGCTATACACGTGTCAAGGGTAAGTAATTCCATTTATGCTCTGAAGGTCTCAAGCGTCACATATTATGCTATTTTTATCTGTAATAAACGTCCATGTACAAAGATCATTCATTTAGATTTTGTTAGCTGAAAGCCAAAACATTGAACAGAAATATTTCATCTTTTTTTTTTTTTTCGAAACCCCTATAGAGATTTAGAATGGGAGTCTATGTTGAACCAGGAAGTGGCTGGTCACTGTTGAGCTGCATTTATAGAATAGCCTTAGCCAAAAATGTCAATGCATTGGTACTGAAATCTATGCGTTACCTCAAATTCTCGAAGAATCTCAGAGATTGAAAATGACTTTCGGATGAGAGTCGAAACGTCTTGATCTTCGGAAACACTGTCCAGATGACTACTTTGAAGACTTCTACTCCTGGATGAATGAGGGGCTACACCGGCCACATTCACGATATTATCTAAAATTCGACATATTGCACAGCTATAGATATAATTAAATAATAATGAGTATAATGATCCATAAATTGTACTATTCGTTATGTGTTCTTTGCAAACAAAACAAAACAAAAAAAAAGTAAATGCTATTAAGTGGAAGTGTGAAAGAAAATGCTTTATCTTGAATGAATGCACAAACAACTACTACTCCATTGATTTAGCAAAACTTTGTTGGAAAGGTTGGGCAAAGAACAAGGACAATCCATTTGTGACCTACCTCAGGGGTTTGCAGTTTTGTAATCCTATCAAATGCCTGGTTTTAGTATGTCCGCCCACTATTATAGATTACAACCTAAATTTAATGGCTAGTCCTTGGCCTGTGCCCTTCCACCACTATTTTCTATTAACAAGGGACATTCATTAAGGAGATTTAACAGAAGATGGGGCCTTACTGTGCTGGTGCTATTTGAGGTAAACCAACACTGATAAGATTGGAGCAGTTACTCAACAATATGAAAAAGTGTCTTCAAGCATGATTCATTCATGTGTATCCAACAAGGTGGAATTAGCTATAATACTGTTTGAGTATGACTTGGCTAAGCTTTGGAAATACCATGTTTCTACAAGATTATCTGTCATAGAGCGTCAGTAAAGCCCATCTTACATGACAGAAGAGAGAGCGGTCGCCTCGCCTGTGTGTGCCAGTGTCAGCATGAACCTGATTATGAAGCCTTCTTGTAATCAGCCTAAAACCCCAAGCATGTAAATAGATGTAAATTGAATTTCTATGAAATTTGCATTGTTTCAAAATGGATAATGGAAAAATGGTAATCATGATGCATGTTCAAAAACTGATGGAGCCCCTTATGATTTCATGACTCTTGAATCCACATATAACTATTTGATTTTAAAAAGCTTTCTAGATCTTAACAACGTTTTGTCAGTTTATTAGAGAGGATATATCATACAATATCAGCTTGTATAAGATTGTAACCTCCTCATTTTAAATTACTAAGCTGTCTTTGGACGGACATTGGTGTACTCCTGTATTCCTGCTTTCACCTACACCCTAGCTCTGTCCAAAATTAGAAACTACCTGAAAATGATAATCTGTTGCTTGTTATATTAAAATGTAGTTTGAAATCTGAAATTCAATTGCATAGAATTGTTGGGTCTGTCACAATTTGATCCACCTAAAAAAGACTTGTGCACCAACATTCACAACAATAGCACAAATTTCACATTGTACCTATAATAAAAGACTACATTCTGACAACAGAGTAACACCACAGTGAGGCTGTAGAAGCTTTTTACTCTCGTCTGAAACAGCAGCATCCTCAGTATTTCCTTGACCTTCTCAAAGCGTCTTTTGATTGTTCATATGGGAGAGGAGGAATCTCATTAGCATGCATCCTAGGGGCCGAGTGGGCTGCCTGCAGATGCCCCAGTGAAGGTGCAGGTTGGAGCGTCTTGACCAGTTAGCTCAACTCAACGCTCTCATGCACCAGAATGGTAAAGGATTTGAGTTGGGGTGTGGGGAGAACAAGTGCTGCTTCTTCTTCCTCTTAATTCTCAGATGGCAGCTATGACCCAGTTTTCACAAAGATGTCTCATGCAAACTTGATGATATGCGGATAACAGAAGAGGACGTCGCGCTGGAGCCCCGAGGTGAGCCTGGAAACGGTGTGCAGCAGGGGGCCGCGCGGTGACGAGCAGTGGGCAAAACGTGTGTTAGCAGCTCCGTCCTTTGCGCTTAGCCCACATTAGCACGGATGATGTCGCCGCGGCCGAGGGGAACAGGGTGTGGGGTCTGCCAGGAACAGTAGGCTGAGCTGTTGAGATCTTCAGCTGCAAGAGATGTCACTGTTCTATGGCTGGCATTTATTAAGTTAAACACCAAAAAATATGCAAGTTACACAATATACATAACCAGACTGAATAAATTGCTTCACACACAACTATACAATTTACATAATTTCATTATCACAAACTATACCTCAAATTGACATCATCAGCATCTGAAGGAGATTACTCAGATTGGTGATCAAGCAATAGCTCCTGACCACTAACCAATGCAAGGCCAATGACTCATGCAAAGTAGTAGCTGCATTTACCAAAATGAACAAGAATTTTTCAGACTTTAGTTGCAGCAAATTCTACAGCCTCACTACTGGATATACTTCAGCTTGTTAAGACTCCTAAACCTGTGCATGCCCAGATGGCTTTTTCAGAGTTTGTGATCTTGCTAGGAATCCATCTTGTTTTGCAAAGTAGACAACAAATAGCAGTCTGTTGATTGAAGAATTAAAAAAAAAAAAAAAACGGGAAAGGAGAATAACACAACAAAAAAGTTTTACAGCACTTTTCCAAATTAAGGTTTGTTTGAGGGGATAAATGGTAAGCTTCACAGAAGAAAAACAAACTAGCTAGGTAGATACAAATAAGCAACTTGGCTGTGAAATACACTGAATAGCTTGATATATGACATTAATTATTTTTCTCCGAAGGCCTGAATGACACTAGTTTAGGGAGGCATTTGGGAAGGAATGTCTGAGATGCATATGCTCCATAGCTAAGTCAATCAACAAATACATATAAATAGTAACACTTAATGGCTTCCAAATAAGGAGGTCGTGGGTTCGACTCCCGGGTCGGACCACATCAACATCTCACCATCTCTCTGGGTGGAGTTTGCATGTTCTCCCCATGTTACTGTGGTTTTTTCCGGATACTCCGGTTTCCTCCCACCTCCAAAAACATGCATGTTTAGGTTAATTGGGCATCACTGTAAATTTCCCTTGTGAGTGAATGAGAGAGTGTTTGATTGTCTGTCTAACTTTGCGACAGTTGGCCACTGTCCAGGGTGTTTCCCCACCTAAGGCCCAAAGTAACAGGGATAGGCTACAGTCACCCGCGACCCGTAACGGGATAAAGCGGTAGAAAATTAATGAATGAAAGTAACACTTAATATAGTTCACATTTAATCAGTAAAATTATAACAGCACAAACTGAATAAATGAATAATGAATTAGTGTTATACTGTGGAACATTCCAGTCAAATGAAAAACAAATAAAAAAAAAAAAAAAAAAAAAAAAAAAAAAAAAAAAAAAAAAAAAAAAAAAAAAAAAAAAAAAAAAAAAAAAAAAAAAAAAAAAAAAAAAAAAAAAAAAAAAAAAAAAAAAAAAAAAAAAAAAAAAAAAAAAAAAAAAAACATATCCATAAAAAAAAAAAAAAAAAATTAAAAAAAAAAAAAGGAGAAGCAGAGAAGAAACAGCCGTTTCAAAGACCGAGAAGTTTTTAAACTGACTGTTTCACATGCTGAACAAAAAACCAGTGTAACTATATTCTATGAGAGCTAAAATTATATCTAAGCCAAAATACCACAAAATTTGCAGGATTGATTTTTAAGTATATTTAAGTTTTCTACAAATGAAGAACCTTAAATATACTTTAAAAAATCATCTTTGGAGAAAAAATAGGTTAAATAGCTATTAATGAACTTTGTGTAAAGTGCATTATCGATTAATGCAGCTCAACCGTGCGATTAATCGCGATTAAAAATTTTAATCGCTGCCCAGCTCTAGTTTTAACACTTTCCATCAGAGTCCAATGCTTTGAAATTATTTAGCCTAGCCACTCACAAGCTTTCC
Organism: Mugilogobius chulae; assembly: GCA_038363315.1. Lineage (NCBI taxonomy): Eukaryota > Metazoa > Chordata > Actinopteri > Gobiiformes > Gobiidae > Mugilogobius > Mugilogobius chulae. The sequence continues at coordinate 31,919,537 of CM076408.1, forward strand.
AGGCTCTTATTACATCAAATCAGTTCTACATACAGAATGTGCAAATATCCAAGGCTGATGTCAGAAAACGCTGAGAGCACTGCTTTTCATCTAACCAAGGCTAACCTTAGTTTAGGTAATCATTTATATGTGTTCCCAGATGATACAAGCAAATCAAAAAGTGCAGATCACACAGAGAAACCTCAACAGACATAAAACGATTGCACCCCACAATAAAAATCAAATCTTAAAACAAAGCATCAAGGTGACAAGGGGAAATGTATCAAGACGGCAACAGATCCAGGTGAGCCGGGCATTGCAGGCTCAGACTTCAAACCCTCTCAGTCAGACAAGAACAAAGACAACAGCGGGAAGAATAAATATAAGAGACACAAAAGAAAAGCGGCATGTGTGTGCGCTATATTCTAACAGGCGGATTAAAGAACAAAGCCACTGCCTGGGTTAGTCTGACGGGAGTAGGGGAAGACCAGGAGGTGCCTGGAGTGAATCTGAAGACTGAAGTCTTTATTTCTCACCTCGTATCACCTATCTGTCTACCAATTATGTTCTGCTGGATTTGTATCTCAACCAATCATCAATCAAATGGTTTCACTATCCTCTAGTTCACAATTGTTTCTTTGAACTAAATAGTCAAAGAAACAAAGAACAACCAACAAAACCATTACAGAAGAACTATCTTGATCAGGTATTGGTTTAGAAATAAGATTTTAGTCTAGGCCAATGAATTAATGCAGAACCAAAGGCTTCCAATTAAGTGTATTACTTTTTTATATTTACAGTCATAATTAGGAAAAACAATGTGGTTAAAATGATTATTACAGAGGGTCGTGTCATCTTGGATTGGGGCCAAAACAGATTTTGGCAATGATAAATTAACATATTAACAGTAAAGTTTGCTTTTTTCTACACTATTCCATAGTTATTTGCAGAATAAACAAAATCAACAGTTACTTTGACCACAATCAATTCAAGTAACTGATCCGGAAATCCTCCTCTTTCCTTATTCGGACGATTCCAAACAGTTCCATTCAAAAGCCTTATGCAAGTGAACATTGGAGAATATGAATATGATATCACCATTGGCCAGAGTGGTTGACCCCGCAGTATGTGGGCAGCTCCAAATTTGAAGAGCGAGAGAAAACAGTGATTTTATGTAATGCTCTAATGCTCAGTGTCTGAACCACAGGACATTCTCTGCCCACACAGTGCACCTAAACAGACCTGAAAAAATGTTTTTGGATAAAACAGGTTTCTTTGGCAGTGTCAGCGAGTTGGCAGGTCTCATATAAAATGTGTAGTTGAAGGAATCCAAAGATCAATAATTCTAAAGCAGAAAGCTGAGTTCTTTTTTTTGCAGAAAGTGAAGGGGAAAATCTCCTTTTACAACTTTTAAAAAGAAGTACGGTTACACATATTGACCCAAAGATCTAAAATAATTTTTAGAAAGTGCAGTGACAGGTGAAAAATGCAAGTTGTAGTTGTGATGGATGGTTACAGGTCTTTTTTTGTGCATCTCAGCGAACATGGCAGATCACACAGGAGTCTTAAAATTGGAATCAACCTCCAAAGCAGACACAATGAGGAACATTCAAGCAACTAATTTCAGCTTTCATTGTTTGATGTCCATTTTCTATTTTTAGCATCACAAAAAGACCTTTTCAATCAGTATTTTTGGATTATTACTGAGATATAAAAAGCCGAAACAATTTTCATTATACTAATTCTTATTATATGGCAACTTGAATAATCACTATCAGCAAATAACAAAATAATCACATATACTGAAATATTATTTTAGAAGGTTTCTGATAAAGAGGGTATTGAAGATGTTTAAATTGGTTTATTGTTTCAACCATTTTAGCTTTGTACAAATCAATCAGTCTATTCTTTTTTCTACTAGAAATTCTACTAGCGACCTCCATCTTAACCATGGACATGTGGGGACACATACATCCTTCACCTACATCATAAACAACTGTCTCTTAAGGTAAAATATGGTAGTTTTCTAAATAAATCAAAAACTTTTGGCGACACCTTTAAATCTTTAGGGATTCAAATTTAGATCTCGACCCAAAACTGAAAATGATTGCTAAACCAGACTTGCATATTATTATTGATTTTCTACTGCAAAAACATCCAAATCTGAAGTACACACATTTGTTTCAACATCTTGAGCTGGTTTTCTTAGTCGACCATGTTCTTGTAACCTATATTTAACTGAAGTGGCACCTTCGGTCAGGTAAGTGCAGTGGAAAACAACACTATATTTTCAAAATGTATGTCTAGTCTCAGCAAGGGTGTTTATAGATTGAGCAATCAAGACGTTAAATGATGAACCTCAAGCTTTATTTGGCTGCAGATTTAAACAGGCAGCCATTTTAGACTGCCAACCATTGCTTTGTTTGCACATAAACAGATGGCAATTTTACAAGTGGGTATAAATCTCTTTGACTGCAAAGAAAGTTGACGCTAAAGTAGCTCCAGGCACAATAGTTTTGGAAGAATTTGTATTTCAAAGGCAATAAAGGACGAGTTATTTTGACTTGAACAATAGAAAATTTAGCACCCCAGGACAACATTTAAATACTATTAGTCTTCAAAAATGTGGCATCTTGAGTAGATATGCAGATGTGGGTATATCTGAAAGTAATGATGAAAACTGATTTCAGTGGTTTTGTTTTTTAGCCAGTGAATGCCGTTTGAAAAGAACAAAGCCCTTCAAAGCAGAGGTGGTGAGTGGTGAAGAAAAAAGCCATTTCCTCAAAGCCTTTTTAGAATTGTTTACCAATAGGTAGCTGAGTAATGAGAGCAGTGACAGAGATGCACCTGGATATGCTTAAAACACACTCTTGAAGGTGTAAAAAGAGGCAAAGCTCAGAATGGGGCCAGACGTCATAAGGCGAGGTGGAAGCCCTGATTGGATTCTGCAAACAAAGCTACACCTGCACCGGGGAGTAAGCTAACTATTTTGTGCTTATGGCTTAGAACAGTACCCAATATGCTGTTTTTGTCATATACTTAAAGTAGTACTACTTCCTCCAATATCATGACAAGAATTACACTACTCAGAGGTGGGTAGAGTAGCTTGAAGTAGCATAAAGTTTGTTGAAATATTATCAAGTAAAGTAGTGCAAAGAATTATTCAAGGAAGCCTGAAAAGCATAGTACTGCTCATGTAATTTTAAGTCTCAACATCGTGTTTTGTGGATTTACTTGGCAACACCGACAGACTAAAAGAATTAAGAAAACAGTTTTTAAATTAAATATGCAATGCTTAAAATTACACTTAACATGACAGTAAACAAATCAGTCCCTCAAAGTTTCATAATGTCTTAATGAAGAACAAATGCCAAATTGGGAAGACTAACCTCTTACTCAACAGTACTGTTGAGAAAAATATATTGCTCAACTAGCTGTAGCTGAAATATCAATCAAAAAAACTACCCTGAATATTAAGGTAAAAGGTATGTGGCGTGTGGCTACTGAATGCATCCTTAATGCCATGTCGCAAATGCTAAACTCAGTTGAAAATATATTCTTCTGAAAACAATACAGCTGTTTCTATTTAATTCTATCACTTGAAAAGCAGGTGACAGCACAAGGCCATGTAAAGTTCTTCACTCATTCAATCCACATTTATTTGACCCAAATGTGTGTTGGTTGTGTTCTAGCTCTCTTCTATCACAACAAGGTCTACTTTTACCCTCTTCAAACAGCAATGGCTAAATCTCTTGTCTGGCCTGGTCTCTTTTAAGATGGCCAATTCCCTGCAAAGAGTGGTGGCCTCATCCACCTCAAAATTGGTCCTATTTCTCTGTGCTTTCTTTGCAATGAGGAAAAGCTGGGCTCTTGTTAAGGAAATGCATGCATCTGTGCGGCTTACACAGAAGGGGGCTAAGAACAATTTGTGCTGGAGATGGCCTCATTCAGGATTTGCTTTCTGTGAGGATACTATTTTTGAAAACATGCCTTATTCAGATTGTTTAGTGCATTACCATTTGTATTGTGGCTGTAATTATGCTCTATAGTGTTATACAGTCAATGCACATAATGACACAATTGATATATAGAGCATATGATTATGTAAAGTGCATGTATGGCGATGCAACAGAAACGTTTACATTGATAAGATAAAGGCTGACACTGAGCTATTGCAGGTGGCTGTTGGTAAATGTCCATGCGTGGAGAACGAGCAGAATTTTGGCGGGGGGCCTGCATAATGCACAATTAATCTACAGTCCGGCCGTTGGGGTTTATCAAAGGCGAAATGGCGATCAATACAGAAGAATTAAAACTCTAGATCTGAAAGTTTACAGGAGAAAACTTTAGGATTGTCATCCTTTAGTGGTACAGTCAATTAACTGGACTGCAGTGTCTTAGGAAATCAAAATGTATATAAGTTCATGCCAGCGTACATCACTTAACTGTAATGTGGTCGGAAGAAAACAAAGCAACAAGTGTTGACTTTTTCTACTTTACGTTTTATAAATGTTAAAAATCATGTTGTTTTTCACAATTATTTCTCACAGGACAGCCAGAGCACAAATTGGAGCTTTTGAACGTTTTTACATGCCTTAATTTAAAACTAAGAAAGATGTTAATTGATGTAAGCCATAAAGCTATCACTAAACACACAGAAAGCAAGAATTCACAAGGATTATATTTGAGATGAAATGCTAAACACCAAAGCTAAGTTGTGTGTAACTCCCAGCAACAAAAACAAAATTAAGTTGTACATTTTAATAGTCATTGCTATACTACAAAGATTAGGTAAGCTTAGGGACAATCTGATATTGAAGCAGTTCTTCCACTTTTCTTTAGGGTTGTGTTTACATTAGTAACTACAAACAAGATGGCTGCCGGTGGCGCATGTGCCACTGACACATTGGTTCGAAAATAACCAATTTGTCAGTTAATCAATTAAATAGACGTTTTTGATGCTGTTGTCTATGAGAAAACAGCATAACATTCAGTGAGCTAGATACAAGATTTAGGACAACTGTGATTTTAATTAACCGTTTAACATACAAATACACAAATAGGTCACTACCAGTAGTAATCTACATTTATTCAAATTACTGCCATTAATCATGCTCATGCTTTGTACAGTTTGACTGTTTTGTTTTAAGCTGTTTTATTTTTGTGCATTTAACAGTCTGTATGATATTTTGTGTGTTAGAAAGGCTTTTTTTATATTTGTATTAATATTAACTCTTCAGAAATGCATACTTTCTATATCTGCTCTTTTATACACTGCTGTGCAGTTGTGGCCTTGTGACACAGTCTCACAGGCATGTTCAGAACATAAAGATACTGAAAATTGAGTGAGCTTTTGTCTGTAAAACACCAAAGTCACAACAAATAGATGCAGGGCTTGTTTTTGACCAACAAAGAATTTCTTTAGCTGACTTCAGCCTGAGAATCTTACACCACACAAATCACTTATAGAGCCCTTCCTAATGTTTCACTGGTGCGTAATGTTGTGAGGCTATTACAGTAATGCCCATTCCACTAAAAGTAGTGCTAATGTAAAGGGGGAAAAAGTAGCATGCAAGAAACATATAGGGAACCAGGCTACCCTCTAGTGGCACGCGAACGCGCTGAACCGTGGCACACCATGAAGAAGCTTTGGATGCCAAGCCAAAAGACAAAAAAGTCATGTGTGGCTGCGTGAAGAGAATCCCATATTGCGTTTGTCATAAAACTGTTTACTTTATATGCAAATCAGAGTCGACACTACTGGTTTGATTTCTGTCTTAAAGCTTGCGTTTTCCCCTGACTTTTCAAGAAAGAAAGCTTTGATGTTGGTAGGGGAAGGATCGATGCCTGAAAGAGACGCACGGAGGGCTTTGGAAGAGGAGGAGGGGGTGAAAGCGGTGGTGGTGGGATGAAAATGTACTTCAGAGTGTGTGTGGGTGAGTGAGGTGGGCCTGTGCAGTGCCGTCATCAGCGCAAATAGACAGACCCTGTGTTTAAAGAAATCAGCGCAGATAAAGAAAGCAACGTCGGCCAAGTCACGTTCAAACAACAGGCCAGTTTACCCCGAAAACGCCAATAGCCAGCAGGCGTGCGCAACGTGACAAAGTTTCCCTTATCCAAAGCACGAATTGGAAGTGCTTGACCTGACTGCACCATTTGTTTCCGTTTGATTTCGCGCAATGGAGCGGTGCGTCAGGACAAATTCGGATGGAGGAGGAAAAAAGAAGGATGAATGGGATGAAACGAGCTTCTCTGCAACATCCCCGTGTCATTCGTGGAGCGTGTTCGGGGCCTGTGTTGCAGATGCGGAGAAACAACTTTACGGGGGAGGAAAGCAAAGCCACTTAGTTTTGGGAGGAGGATTCGTTACGTTACGCGCGTCAAAGATACAGTATTTTGCGCGTGAAGATGCCCAACACAAGAAAGTCACATAAAAGCCAAGAAAATGCTGCAAAATCCAACAAGTACAAAACAAAAAAGCAACAGATAAATCACAGACATCTCACAGCGGGGTGATGAATTAATTATGGAAAAGAAAAACGCTAGGCTACTTACATAGAGCTGATGTTTTTGAATAACTCCGCTATGTCCACAGTGGTCCCATTGTTGGCGGTGTCTTGCACGGCCAGTAAAGGGAAAAACCTGCCGTTGTCGGACTTATTGCAATAGATCTCTGTTTGGGAGCAACTGCAGGTCGGCGGGCAGTCCAGCATGGAGCTTAGATAGTCCTGGAACACGCTCATGAGAAACAAAACCTTCCACCAGCAAATCCGCGTCGCGTAAAACCATAGATCCATGTCTCCGGTTCAAGGGAACGAGGTGAGCCGATGTCCAGTGGTCCAGAGCGGGGAAAGAGAGGTGTAGGAGGAAGGGAGAGGGAGGAGGAGGAGGTGGATGGTGCGTTTGTACAGAGGATGCCCTGTGAGCGGTAGATGGATGCTGCTGTAGTGTCCTTGCGCCTCGCTGGAGAAGAGAAAAAGGAAACAAAAGAATCAAATCAAAACCAACAAAGCGATTTATAAGGATCCAGTTGGCGTTGAGGTGCGAAAGACATGGTGATGTTGGTGCGGAAAGCCAGTAAAAGGATCCGTATGCGCTGCTTCTGCTGCTGCTGCTGCCGTCGTGTCTCTCCGCGCAGGACCAGGACGACTGGTTGGAGAGGAGACGCACACACAAAATGAGAAGTTGGAGCATCAAGTCCCTCCTACCGGCTACAGTCAGACTGACACCTGCAGCCACTGCATGCAAGCAACATCCTCACAACCGCACCATTCACGTCATATGTAGGCTGAGCCGCTGTGAGAAGATGCTTTTGATTAAACTGGCTATTGATGTTTAAATACTGAATGTGTAAGGATAAGGCGCAACAAGCAGCGTGCTTATGCAATACACTTTCATTATGGCCTCTAGGCTGTTCGTTTGAAAAAATGGCTATTATTTTACTTTGAATCTACTTTACTTGCGTTTTAAAAAAAATCTTAGAGTAGGCTATATACAATAGAAGTGAAACACGATACGACTTAGCCTACTAATGAATTCCACGTGAAATATATATGTAATAATAGGCATATCGACAAAATTACGGCAGTTTAAAAAAAAAAAACATTAGAAAAAACTGTAGCCTACAGATTAGATTTGATTGGCCTGTTTCTCACATATGTGTTATGTTATGTTATCTAAAAGGGAGATTCTCCAATACTGTGAATGATAAACAATCTATCTTATAAATGCTATAATTAGTATGCAGAGGAAAATGTAAAGTTGTCCTTGAGACAACAAAGAGGTAGGAACTGCAGTGATCTAGGATTGTATATGTATTCAGTAGTTTATTGTGTAAGTTTTAATTTGCCTACTGTATATTTACCTTTACTGTCCCTGAAGAGAAATTTGTCCCCTTCAGTATTGCTGGGACGACTTGTCAGGAGCTGTGCAGATCACTGCAGTACCCCACTCAAGAGCACATACCCAAGGCTTGAGCTCAGCTTGAAAAGTTAAACTCTTATGTTTATTTTAAGTAGATGGAGTTTATTGAATTTATTCAAACGATTATTTCCAGTTTGGAAGGATTTGAGAGACATTTTCTAGAAAAGGAAAACTAACAGCATCTGATTAATATTGCATATTTGCTATGACAAACTGCATATAACAATGTAGGACTTCTGCCATAACATGAAACCCCATAACTTACACATGCCTAAATCCCAATGGTGCTTCCCCTCTGACAGAAACATGGAACAGGCTGGACCTTCATTAGTCAAATACAGGTAATGGACACTGTGTTAATTTCTCACTGCTGGAAGCCAGCTGTGCGCCTCATGAACCACGTCTCGGGAGCACAACTCAGAGTGAAAGGCCATTTGTAATAAGGAAAAATAAATATTGACGCAAGGAAGATTAAATTTACTAAATCTGTCACCAGGAATAACACTTCACGTTCACTTTTTGCTCTTATTATCATTGCATCACAGAGCTTAGTACCACTTGGAAAGTCCAGCAAGATTAGCTTGTATAATTAGATGTGGGTTCTGATTTAACTGTGCGTTCTGACAAAAAGAAGTTTCGGCACTGGAGAACAGCACGATGGGGCTGATTTAATCTCCACTTATAATTATCATTGTAGTTTTCAGATAAGACGCCTGAAAAGAAATGAGTGACCTGTTGTCTGTCAAATAGAAACTAATGAAGTAACACAAAGGCAGTTGCACAGAGGTTTGGAGGTTATTAATCTTGTTTAATGTATTTCTATACATTTTGAAGTCATAGCTTTCAAATTGAGTTAATTTATGAAGACGTATTTTTGCTGTTGTACCAGCTATGACAGGCTAAATCACAATCTTAAAAGTGCTCTGCCCACTGAGTCCTTGAACTGTGTTGCTTTTGAAACCAGTGCAAGTAATATTTGACATGTTTTTAGCCAAATGAAGCTCAACTTTTGAGCTTCTCACAAAAAGAAAAAAATACCGTTCACTTTCCTCATAAATATTTAGAAGTATCAAGGAATGTCACCTGTCAGAATAAAAAGTTCAATGCAAGCCAACATAATTCTGTGTTTTACAGTTGATATGTAAGTCGTCAAGTGATCTTGTCAACTTAATTGTCAAATTAAGTGGGCTTTACTGAGTTTCCTCAACCATGCAAACTTTTATGTTCTTAAAATTATTGTAGCAGCTGCTTCCTAACAAGTATCTGTCATCGTTCTTTTGGTGTGATCTGTTGCAAAGCTCTTTTGAAAATAAAAAAACTGCTTTGGAATTACCTTTTCAAGTGTCATCTTTAGACAATCAAAAGCCAGCACCAGCTCTCTTGACTCCCTCAGTGCTCCAGTTGAATTTCTTGTTTCTGAAAAGTCAGTAATGAAGTTTGAAAAACAGAGAGGCCTTATCCAGCACTCAAACACTTGTTTATCCAGACAAATAAGGTTCTCAGATTCTCTAGTCCCATCAACTGAATACAGAAAAATTGAACATTGTAGTCAAGGAACTGAAAAATAATATACTAAAGATAAGGCAAACAAAAGGTAAGCAAAATAAAGTGTTTAAACTCTGAAGCTAAAGCATTTGTAATAACATTCATTAAAACACAAAATCTGATCTTTTCAAATCACAAAAAATCTTATTATATCTGAGGGAGCGGTGCTACCGTGAAAAAAGTGATTTAAGAACTTCACTTGTTACTCCCATAATCATCGTCTTTAAAGAGTAAAACTTTGACCCTTATTAAAACCTTAACCCATCACCATTTACTGGCAACATCTCACGCATCTGTCAAATTGTATGTAAATTAATATTTTATTGAACACAAAGAAAGTTCTGATTCTTAGTTGCTCTTGTGTGTCAGTGAGGGTATGGTCACACATTTGATTGAATTACCCTCAAAACAAATTAATTCTGTGTTTTACAACAGCTGTCCAGGAGTGTCAGAAGCACAATAGAGAAGCTACTGTCAAAACCTCACTTGTTGACGCATATGCTATAGGTGATCTTCTGCTAGGCAGTGTAAAAAATAGGTAGCATCGTTGTATAACGATAGGCATTTCAAAAAGTCCATAGCAAACGTCCTACATTTACCTGAATACACATCTCAGCCCCCCTATACCAAGTCTTAGCTTCCCAAACACACTAATTCTGGGTCTAAAACATAGACTGATTATACAGTCTATGGTCTAAAACCTGGTCTTCTTCTGATTTTCCTTCTCACTACTCTAGGATCCTGGAGACCACGAGGTGGAATCATGACGCACAGGAGCTCTGTTTGTGCACTCCTTTTGTTATCATTTGGAGTTTTGAAGTTACTAAGACACTTCTAGATCATTATGTAATCATAAAATTGGTGTAAACTGTCTTAAAAAAAGATACAGGGTCACTTACTTCCAGGCTGAAAGCTCTGGTGATCTCACTGTAAATGTTGCTCCTTAAACAGGTGGTTCAGAAGGCCTATGCATGGATGAAGTAAACCTGTCAATAAATAAAAAGTCAAAGTACATGTGTCAGGCTGCTTTACTTTACAAGGACTGCCCCTTTCTCTTAATATAGTCACATTATATTTTATTGCAAGCAGCTGGGTTATAGTTAGACTGACATTATACCATAAAGTTACATATTTGTACATTTTAACAGCAAATCATGAACAATTTTCGGCATCACTATGCTCAAAGTAAATGACAATTAAGCCAAAGTCCATAAATTGGCGCGTTTTTCCTCAAGCTAATGCAGAGTAACACTAACTGTACAAAAATCATAATGGTATACATTTTTTATGTAAAACAAAACTTAGTATAAGCAATATTGTATGTAAAAACGTTTGATAAATTTCCTCATTTGATTGCGCTCAAGTGGTTCCTTGCGCCACAGACTGGTTTTTAGACTAGATTAGCCACATTAACATAGCAAGTTAGCTGACAACTACCCTTTACAAACTTCGTTTCATTAGCGTAATCTTTGACGTCTTATGATGGATTTTTAACATCAATCTTGTGAATCTGGTATTCACAAACCTGTTAGTTAATGGTAAAAAGAGACCAGACGTGTTGCACTTGCTGACCTAAAGCTCTGCTGTACTTCGCGCATTCACCTAGCGATGGTTAGTTCTTCTTCAGCGCTCGCTCAACACTGCGCGGCACGAGCCGTCTACTGGTAAAAGAAGGAACTGCATGAACAGCATGGTAAAGAACAATGACTGGTTTATTAATAATAATAATAATAATAATAATAATAATAATAATATAATAATAATAATAATAATATAATATTAATAATAATAATAATAATATAATAATAATAATAATAATAATAATAATAAATAATAATAATAATAATAATAATAATAATAATAATAATAATAATAATAATAATAGCCTATAGTTTTATCTGTTTTTCACTGTTGCACTTTTCAAGCCACTAAAAAATGTCAACACTTCTGGCAGTGGCCTAGAGCTACCATTTCATTCATTCATTCATCATTCATTCATTTATTCAGTGGCTCCAGAGCAATGCTGAGTTATAGCTTGCTTGTATCACCATGCTAGGAGTACTTTAAAATAACATTTTCACTGTGGTAAACAAATTAGTCCTTGTTACCTTGTCTGACATCACTCTAGAGCTGCAAGGGAAGCACTGTTGTTGAGGTTACCCTGCTTTACCAATCTAAATTTGTATAACAAAGTAACTTCAGGCAGTATACATGAAAATGAAATACTGATCATCTGAGCAATTGCTTGCTTATTATCAAAGCATATCACTCTAAATACAACTTTGTGGGGATACACGAGAAGAGAAAGTAATCAAATTATGGTCAAAGCACAAATGTTCCATTACACAGTTTACAGTCATGTAAACTGTGTAATTTGACCCACTCAACATGCAGTCTCCAGCCCTCGAGTCTGGTTCTAGCTGGTTATTTACTTGTAAGTTTGAACCAGACAGCAGCATAGCGACGGCTGTCACACCTCACTACCTCAGGCTTTTACTGAGAACCTCCAGTCAAACCTAATAGAGCCTTAAGCCACTGGCCTTCATTGTGGTCGCCCAGCCCAGCTCCTTATCTGGTTGTGTTGATCGGGGCCCTTGCACAAAGACTATTGGAGTCTAGTCAGTGTTTGCCGTGAGATTTAAGTTATTTCACAGATCAGCTGGTCCACTAGAATCAATTCAATCACCCACATGAAGAGAGTCTTCAAAGGGCCGGGCAGAACATAAAGGAGCCCATAAGCACAGTTTAATGAGAGACGCAGAGTCAGGCAAGGCTAATTAGATGGAGGAGGTGCAGCCTCTGTGGACAACTTTAAGCGGTCAGATGTTTTCTGACACATAATGGACATTAAACAATGCATTGTACTAAACCTGTTTTGAGTTGAGTTGCAATCTTTAAAATGGGCAATTTACAAACAAAACTGGAAGAGAACTTTGCATTTTAAAATGGATATAAAAGATTGTTTTAGTCTCAGTAATTTTCTGATAAGGTTTATAGATGCTTGCCTAAAAGATAATAGTACCCATTTCAACAAAGATCGGTGTAATTGCTGTCAAACAGAGCTATATTAGAGGAAAAGGTGTCAAACTGCGAGGGAATAAACAATGAATTTGGTCTTAGTAATTGCTTGGTTAAAGTCAAGTGACACTGCAGAGTTTGCAAACCCGACTGATCAAAGTTAGCAAACAGATACACATGTTTTGCTGATAATAATGAAGTCATACTATTAAAGCCAGGGTCCCTTAGTATTCAAGGTTGGGGAGCATACTTACTCTCTCTCATAAAGTCATTTTAGCATCTGCACAGCAGAAGGCAAGGCAAATATATTTCAAAGTGCTTTAGGAAAATAGAAGCTATACAGTCAAAACAAACATTAATAATCATAATAAAGTTAAAAATTCTTTCCCTGATGGTTCATAAGGCACAAACACATCAGAGATCTACTGTACTTTGAATATTATGTTGGAAAATTTGTTCTGCCTTTGATAAAATATTACAAGCAGACACTGAGCAGCAATCTGATTTTGTGACTAAATACTACTTTGACATTAGGTCTAAAGAGGAAACAATCTACATATCGCTCCACACAATAGCATCTTCATTATTTTATGTGTGTGTTGCAAGTGACGGGCTTGGTGGCGTGTGTTGGCCTTTACAGATACCAATCTTGTTTTAGGGGAATTTTACAGTATTGTTAAATGACCTGCAAGTTTTTTGGAGGTGGGAGGAAGCAGGATTACTCGAAAAGAACCCACAGTAACAAGAATAGAACATGCAAACTCTATTCAGAGAAACCATGAGATGTTAGCTTGGTCTGATCACATTGCTAATACATAGAACATCACCTTTTCCAGAGAAATAATAACTACCCATAACATACAATAACTTTAAATACCCTCCTCAGCCTCATACATTTTTTTTAATAAGATTTTTTAAATTGGAAGACTGTATTACATCGTTTAAGTTCATCCTATAATTTATTCCACAGTTTCACCCCAATGACAGACAAACAGAAGCTTCTCCCGGTGCTTCTCACAACTGGACTTTGAAAATTAATTTGACCCCCCAGTTTATAACCGTCATTCTGCTGACAAAACAATCTCTGGACACATTTTGGTAAAATACTGTTCTTAGCTTTGTGCATTAATATTGCAGTATGATAATTAAATAAATCTTTGAATTTAAGTAACCGTGACTTTATGAAGAGAGAATGTATATGATCTCCATTATGGATTACAAGTAATGGTCTTTTTTGAAGAACAACAAGTGGATTAATTGTGCAACTGTAATTATTACCCCAGACCTCAAAACAATGTAGTAAGTGAAAGCACATATAAAGTGTAAAGTGCTCTGTAATCCAAAGTGTATTTAACTTTATTTAGTATCAAAATGCTTTTAGAGATTTTTGTTTGAGTAAAATTAATTCTGAGAGAAATGCTACAACTAAGTTTACATAAAAAACACAGTATAATTTTGAAGGAAAACTAGTAATAACAAAATTCAGCAAAGTGCAAAACATTTAACTTCCATGACTGGAAGTTTACCTCATCTGCTGCATCTGCCGTGTCTTAGCAACCACAACCTGGCCTCACTCTTTTTCATTACACTCTGATGTAGAGGAGTCATTTTCTCCAGAGAGCCATTCACTTTTCTAGTTTTCTGGTGTGACGAGTCCTTGGCCACCTCCCTTACTGACTGCAATGTCAACAACAGGCCCTGGCACAAAGCTCGGTTCAAACCTTGGGCCATGAACTCTGAAGTTGTCTGAGATGCTGACGAGCGGGAGCAGTTAGGAGGCTGTGTTGTTATGTGCCAATTTGACCATAGACAGTTTTGCATCCTTGTCAACGCCAAATCAAAGCTGGCCCATTGACTTGAGGAGGCAGCGGTCTTCTTCCACTTCACAGTGACATAAAGTGCTACTTCAGCCCCTGTGCCTCATCCACTCTCAGAGATGAGTTTTCAGACTCAAGTGGGTACACAGCCACGCCACCCAGACCAAAATATCTGCTTCTGAGTGCTACTGTTGTAGTTAGGTTGATCATAATGCTTTAACACTACTTCACTTTTATTTAAAAAGTTGTATTTTGCTTATGTAGCTAATTAAAAGGATTACAACCACTAGCACTACTTGTTTGTTTGTATGTATGCGAAAAGTGCATACTTTGCCTTTTGTTTATGGCAAGAAGTGAACAAATCAAAAAGTGAATAAATCATTGTTCAAGAGCCAAGCAACAAATTTTAAGAGTGAAGCTGCCATACAATCTCACTGAAATGCATACGCCATGTAAATAGCGTGTCATGAGGAACTCTTTTTTTATAGATGCATGTTTTGGTTGAGATCTGGTGAATGCTTTATTTGAGGCATTAACAACTAGGTTCAAGTCTGAAGTTTAGGTTTGGGGCTTATCGTATAGCTTAAGAAAATTAGGATTTTGTAAATACGTATTCATTAAAAACAATAAAATAAAAACACATCTTTACATCCTTCATCGAAATGAACCAGGACAGGAACTTGTATACATAGATATACAGAAAATAGAAATTGGTATAAACATGCATTTCCATGAGATCAGGCTAGAATATAAAAGCATAATAAAAGCAATTAAACAAACTAATTCTTATGAGACAGTTCTATTTTATTGCCTCATGTATTTTCTACCACTGATTCTTCTTTGGGGTGGCAGATGACAGGAGTAAGTAAGTAAGTTTTATTTATATAGTGCTTTTTTTGCAAACTCAGAGTCACAAAGCGCTTCACAGTGAGATGATTTACATGATAGTAAGCAGCCACCTGGTGCCTCAACCTCCGACCACCCCATGACAGAACATATAAACTCAGCGATTTGAACTCTCAATCTCTCATTGGAAATCTGGAGCTTTAACTACTCGCTACGTACATCCAGTGTGATCAATGATTCTATTCAATTTCAGTTTGATTCTATTTCCCGTTTACTGCACTACTACATTCGGTTATGCGTTTCTTTACAGTCAGGGATATATTTCCGGAAGAAACATAGAATCTGAGATGTTATTTCTGGTCATTGTCACCATGTTCCATCGAGCTGCTGAAGCCTATACAAGATAAACAATAAACCTAGATGGGGTCTTTACCTCAGCAGGATGCTACAGCAGGATCCGGCTGCTGCCACTCAGTATTGACACTAAATACAGATCAGACCTTCCGTCATGTCTCCCACAGTGTTTTTGTGTGAAAGTACATTCAGTTTACATTCAGCTATCACTCCACATGCAACAGGCAATTAGCAGAGAGGCATCAGGCAGTGCCAGGCATGACACACAGGTTAGACTCTCATAAGCATCATATTCTGACAGCTTGGGCTTCTGAATGAGCATGATGGATTCTTTCATTTTAATTGGATTTATATCACTTACGTAGTCTGCCTCATCCTAAATCAGATGTGTAGTTCCATTATGCTTGTTGGAAAGGCTTTATAGAGGCAGAACATGCAGTGGTGATGACAAAAAAGTGATTTTACACAGAGTTGACAATGAGGTATATATTTTAAAACGATAAAAAGGTTGACAGAATTAAGCAACACCACACTAGAAGTCTTGAAACGATATTGCATAGTGCATCATGATCAAATGTGTTTCTATAAAACAAAGAAAGAACAGTGGTTTTTGACTCCACAGCAGATGCAATTTCAAGTTCCTCCAAATGTTGACTTTATCATCAGTGAACGTAAAAGGAGATGACTCTTAGATCTCCGACACACTACCTGAAAAGTGATTTAGTCTGACAGGTGCGCTCCCCTCCGTGTGGTCTTTTGTCATCTTCAGAGGTAGAAACTATCAGTGAAAAAGTGAGGATTCTTTGCTGTCACAACATGTAGTTTTCAAGCTCACTGTCACCCATTTCAAACTTAAACAAAATATTTCATACAAAGTAAAACAGCATAGGTAGGTAATGTCATATGGAAAAAGTGAAAGAAAAAAAAAAGATTCAAATACTGTATGAAAGATTTGAAACATCAAAAGTTTATATTTATTTATTTCACTATTTTATTTTGCATTTCATGAAGTAGTTCCAAATTAATCTTGAAACATATCTGTCAAACTCTCATCAAATTCAGAGGGCAGGACTCTAGTCGAGTCTATTTTATAATGCAGGAGTTTGGGTTTCTGTCCTAGGAAAAATGGTAAATGGTCTATATAGCGCTTTTCTACCTTTCCAGGCACTCAAAGCGCTTTACAATATAGAATCCACTCACCCAGTGTACGCAGATACTGAGGCAATGTGGGTTAAGTGTCTTGCCCAAGGACACAACGAGAATCTACTCCTGTTGTCCCACTGTGGCACCTGGTGTTCTAACGCTCTCCCAAGTACTAACCAGGCCTTTTCTTGCTTAGCTTCTGAGATATGACGGGATCAGGCTTTGACAAGCAGGTATGGCCACACAAACAGGACAAACATGTTCTGTTTGCTGAAAGCTAATGAACTATGTAGCCTCATGATTACATACATTTCAGACATCTGTTGATCCACAACATGTGGTGGATAAAACTGAGAAACTTGTTAGTGTTATCTCTGCTTTTTCTGCTTATGATATTGACCCGGGGGAGACTAACAACATCCAAGAGGTAGGCTATATATAGGTCAGTGGGTAAAAACAAACTATGGAACAGCACAAACAGCAGCAGCAGCGACAACAGCAGGGACCTCTGCATTTAGCAATCGACATTTCAAAAATGTTGTTGAAAAATTATAATAACTGTATAGTCACTGTCAGTAAAATCCACTATATGTCCAATGTATCTGTGAAAATCATCCTCAGAATATCCATGGAACAAGTTGTTTGAAAACATGCGCCATTTAGGGCTTGACGAGCCACTGTCTTGTTACTGCCAGACTGGAGAAAAGTCCAGGAGAGAGGTGCACCTGTCAGGACAACCTGTGACCTGTGCACAGTGACAGGGACAGCCTACAGTGACACAACAAGGGCACACCTGTCCGAACAACCTACAGAGGCAAAAAACAGTGACAGGGGCGCACCTGTCCGAAGAGCCCACAGTAACAGAAACACAACAACAGGGGCGCACCTGTCCGAATAGCCTGCAGTGGCAGTAACACAACGACAGGGGCGCACCTGTCCAAATAGCCTACAGTAACAGAAACACAACAACAGGGGCGCACCTGTCCGAACAGCCTACAGTGGCAGAAACACAGTGACAGGGGCGCACCTGTCCGAACAGCCTACAGTGGCAGAAACACAGTGACAGGGGAGCACATGTCCTAACAACCTAAAGTGGCAGAAACACAGTGACAGGGGCGCACCTGT
Source organism: Mugilogobius chulae (assembly GCA_038363315.1). Taxonomy (NCBI): domain Eukaryota; kingdom Metazoa; phylum Chordata; class Actinopteri; order Gobiiformes; family Gobiidae; genus Mugilogobius; species Mugilogobius chulae. The sequence continues at coordinate 31,937,287 of CM076408.1, forward strand.
CCGAATAGCCTACAGTAACAGAAACACAACAACAGGGGCGCACCTGTCCGAATAGCCTGCAGTGGCAGTAACACAACGACAGGGGCGCACCTGTCCGAATAGCCTACAGTGGCAGAAACACAGTGACAGGGGCGCACATGTCCTAACAGCCTAAAGTGGCAGAAACACAGTGACAGGGGCGCACCTGTCCTAACAGCCTGCAGTAACAGAAACACGACGACAGGGACACACCTGTTCGAACAACCTACAGTAACAGAAACACAACGACAGGGGCGCAACTGTCCGAACAGCCTACAGTAACAGAAACACAACGACAAGCGCACCTGTCTGAACATGTCTACATGGGGTTTGAAATTGTCATCCAAGTTCATAGTTTGTTCTGGTGCTTGTCTTGTCTCCGTCATTTTTCAAGCACTTTCATTCATAAAGCGCTGAATTTAGCTTTTTCTTATGCATTAGTCATTTTTAAAATATTTACAAACACTCCAAATTAATTAGTATTGTATTATCCTTGTTCAATATTTTAATTTGTATTTGTCAGTAAACAAACATACAACAACCAAAACCGCAGAAATGAAAGTTATTAATCGGCATCATTTGTCTTATTTGCTTTGGCAGGACGACACAGTGAAACCATGGAAAAGCTGCTGTCTTCATGTGCCTGCTCTGATGTTCTCGCCACAAGCAGCATCTTTCAGCGTGTGCACCAGACATTTGATCCTCAGAATGATGATCACAAACCAACACATCCATGCATAAAGAATTTCTCCGCTGGAACCGCTGATGGAGAGAACAGCGGTTTGAAAAGCCTGCAATGAAAGCTGCAGCAATGTGTGGCTCATGTTTTTTTCACTCCATGTATTGACTGATATAGCTGTTACATAATTCCACACCATTTTCCATGTGAATTTTGCACTACAGCTACGACTGGTATCTCAAGACATGAATTATTCCTATACTGGGGTGTGTACCTGTCTCCCCGGTGGATTGTTGCAATAATTGAAGACATGTATGGAAGGTTAAGGGTATGTTGTTCCCACAAGTTGTAACATAATTGTTGAATACATAGTTTATGGGCTATAATTTATCCAGGACAGCTCAATGGCTTTTTCTTTTGATGTTCTGTAGATGTGTGTACTTTAATTATTTACTGTGACTTCGGTAAAATCTATACTCATGAAAAAGCATGTGAAAGTCACTGAGGGTTTTGATGAATTCTAAGTCTTCATCGATACAGTATAGTAACAAATCAATAGTTTTCATGTCTTCAAAATACATATATAAACAATCACTTATACAAGAGCACACAATGTTGCTCAAATCATGCTGAAGGCCAAATTTGCTCATAGAATGTGATACAGTATGAATTTGAGCTCAGATATCTCCATGGAGACAAGTATGTGGCTCTACTCAGCCAAGTTAAAAGACAGACCAGTGGAAAGGCTCATCTGTAACCATATATTTTTACACTTTTGACTTGGTTTTGAAGCTGTTTTTTGTAACTGCATTAGCATTATATTTGACAGATAATAATAATAATAAACTAAAATAAATGCATTTTAACCAAATTTTATAAGTTTTCCTAATTAAAATTATTACAGACATTTAGTTTGTTTTGCTGTGGGTTTTTGTTGAGTTCTCAAAAGTTTGGAAACCCCTGCTCTAGGTGAATTAAACACTTCTGTACAATTGAAGTAGTGTCCTGTCCACTAAGAGAAGCTTAAATACTGCCAGTGGTATTGTACATGTACCACAGTTTGAGAAACGTTGCTTTTGAGAAACCTTCTTGATTGAAATGATTAGTTCAACCTCTTTGATATTATAAACCACTGTAGTTACATACAAACAAATAAAAAAATACCCATTTAGACAAATCGACATACCCTATGATTACAAATATCAGAGAACATTATGGTGTCTGACAGTATGATTCCTGTTCATAAGAAGCACTCTTTGCGGGGTTTGTACTCCACCTGCTGCTGCTTGTTCTGGATGAGGAGAATGGGTTCAGATGGCTGTCTTCGCCCCCTGCTCAGTCACACTTTCAGCCCATCACAGCTCCTCCTCCTCCACCACCTTCAGCAGTCTGACTCTGCACCAAGACCCCCACTGAAACAGCAGGTGCAGGCTGACAATTGTTGGATTGTCTGCAAAAAACAACACAGTGTACAACTGCTCTCGTTAGCCGGTCTTAGTGGTGGGCGATGTGGACAAAAATGAATGTCTCAGTGTATAAAGAAGATCTTGATAACAATATTTGGATATTTGAACACGCACTTGTCCATACCATCTCATCAAAGCCAAGCAGGTTGGACCTGGACATTACCTGAATGGGAAACTGCTAAAACACCAGATTCTATAGTAGAACCACTGAAGAAAAACTGTTGTGTTCTTAGACAAGACATCTCACCCACATTACAAAGTACAGGGGTCTGCACAAACAGCTCTTAAAACCTTCAGTTTTGCTCTTTATGTGCCTGTTTATCTTTGCATCCTGACCCATCACATCTAAATGCTTCCAGATTTAATTCTCATCTGCAAACCAGCACTCCTCTCAATCGTTATTGGCACTGTGATGGCTGCATGATAAAACATATGTTAAGATAAACATACCTTGTGACGTCACAGTAAAGGCACATTTGAATGCTGGAGAAGAAATGAAAGACTCTCGTCAACAACAAAACCATGTACAATGTTTCTCATTCAAGTCAGTCTGCCTTAGGGCGGCTGTGACTATAACAAAGATTAATGCAAAATGTGAAGCATTGCGTTCTGAAAAGAAAGTACCATACAGATTGTTACAGCTTGGCTTGAAGCCATAACACTACAGTGGTAAAGTCAAAATCTTGATTAAATACAAAGTTTGAATGATACTAAATACAACTCCTTGTTTTTGATTAGAGAACAATATGGAGAAAATATAGTTTTGCATAAACAAATAAAAAAAGAATAAAAGAAAGGAAGAGGCAAAAATAAAAAAAAATACATTTAGGTATGTCACAGTTTAAACTATATCCCAAAAAAACATAAAATGTCTTCTTTAACCTCACTGCAGCTTTGAGAAAATGTTTGACTTTGGGCTGCAACTGCTTTGCATTGAGTAGAAGAAACAGTGATGTTGTGGAGAGAACAGTTGGAGATGGCAGACGCGCCGTGTGCTCCATCCTGTCCCAGTCTCAGCTCTGCAGGACGCCTCAGACATGCACACCTCCTCCAGCCTCTCATCCTCCTCTTCTATTACATCTTTTCCCTTCTATCCCATTCCCCTGATTCTCCTCTCTCTCTCATCATATACCATTCAAACGGCAGCTTCCTCTCACCTTCCTTATCCTCTGCAGGACACATAGAAGGGGCCCTTTTGTTCTGGTAGCTCTTATTCTCCTAAAACTGAGCTGACATAAGATTTGCTGACCCCCAGTTCTCCTTATGAATTGGATTAAAACCATTTTTGTGTATTGTATTTGGATTTGAACTATTCTCGTCTTTTACACTTTTCAGAACTGCTACTGAATTAAATGAACAACATTTCTTACTGTCACCAACTGGTCAACCCAAACTGACAATAGATCTATTTTTTATAATGCAAAGCAAAATGTTGGGAGCATGTGATCTGTTTTGGTGGGTCAGCGAGAGAAACGTGGCATGTGCAGCAAATGTTGACACAAATTAGTTTCTGACTCTCCTTGGTCTCAGGTACTGTTAGTATTTGTTTCAACACAAACAAAAGTTTGGCCTGCAGTAAACAGTGGTTTGTATCATGGTGCTGCTGTGTGATCCTGCTTATGCTATAGAAGATCCCAGGTGGTTGTTGCTCCCCTAGCTAGCTACCTGCGGGAACAGTGTGTACCCTGTGTCAGTACCCCGTTGCCCTACTCCTTGACAGGCCGGTGCTAAGGGATGATCCCTGGAGTTTAACTGAGCATGCATTAACGGATGACTGCTTTGCTAGTTTTGCTTTTAAGAAAACTTTGTGCAGGATTAGTAGGACCGGCTTGTCTACTTTAGTTTGTTTTGTAATACAATAATAAGGTTAAACCTTTATACAAAAATATAGGAAACATTAAGCTAATGGATGATTAGCTGGTGTGGAGTTATCAGCTTTCTTTACTGACCTGATGTTTGATGTGCAATGAAACTGAGCAAAATGTCCAACACACAAATAAACCTTGATAAATTATAATGATTTCTATGTGTCCTCATTGCTATTAGTTTGGTGTAACAATCTGCTAGACACAACTCATGGAACACATAAACCTACTATGTGGCACTAAATTCATTCATTCATTTTCTACAACTCATCAGGGTTTGTGGTTGACAGGAGTCTATCCTAATGACTTTGGGTCTTAGGAGGAAGAACAGCCAAGACAATGTCTGACTCGTCGCAGGGCTAACATAGAGACAGACAGACACAGACAGATAATCACCCACTCTCTCATTCATTCATTATAGGAATTTGTAGTGATATGCAAGTTATCTGAAGTGGGAGGAAGCCACCTGGAGAGAATCCATGGAAAACATGGAAAACACCCAGAGAGCTCATGTGATGTTTCTTTGGTCAGACCCTGGATTTGAACCCAATCTCTTTATTGAGAAGCCAGAGCTCTAACCATTCTGTACTAAGCACCCCAACACTAAGCTTTAAAGTGTAATTCTAATGACTGTAGATAAATGTAATTTGGATATCTGGCATCTCTGTGGTTGTGTAAGTTTATTTATTGTAATCCATTTGTGTGAAGTTGTTCATGGCCTCTGCACTGCCTTGACAATGAAGTTTTAGAGAATTTCTAGAAAATTGCAAATAATCGGCACAACTGGAGCAGTTGAAATAGAAAAAGGTACTCTTCTAATGCAATCAGTTTGAAAATCTAGGAGATGTGCAGGTCTGTAGCAATCTGCAAAAACGCTTTTTCACATAACACAGGAGTTTGGTGAGTTGAGTACGTCTTTGTGTAATGAAGTGAACCATGTGAACCTGCTGCTGGAGGAATACACATGCCCCAGACTGAGTGTAAACGAGGCAGAAGACATGCAAACAGCTTCATCATAAGATAACTTTCATCTTGTAGAACCAGTACAAACAATCCCTTCCATTCTTCCTTTCCATGCTCTCTTCTCACTCCTTTCTCCGACCCCTGTTATCTGCGTAAAACAACCTGTCACCTCTCCTTCCCTGAGCTGTCAGTCTGGCTCCTGCTTGTGTACAGGGGAGGAAGGAGTCATGACAAACAGGAAGTTAGGAGAGGAGGACAGTGTGAATGGACAACAGGAGGGTGGAGGTCACATCCTCCTCTGGCTCAGTGTCAGAGTGAGACGAGCCCTGCGCTGCCCCTGACTGGCATTAACCACGTCACAGCAGTGCTTCAGACATTTGGACTGGATACAAGGGTCAGTGGGTCAACACAGTCAGGGTGTGCGTGATTCATAACAACAACCTTATTCTGTCATTTAGCTGCAAGTCATTTTACCGGTGATTAAATTCTTTGTTTTTCCACTCTTGTAGCACACAAGGTTGGCACAGGTACAATGGTCAATGCAGAATAATACGTTCTGAGAGTTGGAGACTGAGCTGTTTGATTTATAATCCAATTGTGACAGATGCACAACAACCACCAATGCCAAATTCAATCTCTAACTGAATATTAAAATGAACTGTTACCGTGCCTTTACTCGGGGAGGTGCTGCTGCTGTGGGCCAGTCCTCCCAAAGTCCTTCCTAGTCATCATTGGTCCCTGGGGGAGAGCAGAGCGGCAGCAGCTGGACGCACATCTGGCACAGTGGGAGAAAAGAGTCAGAGTTGACCAATACAAATGTGCAATAGTAGACTAGTTCAGAAACTCTTCAGAAACTACAGAGGGTACAAGAGCTATAGAAAACCATATTACCATAATTTTTGATTGGAAAAAATGTTGGAAACAGGATGATAATCAATAGCACAAAGCACTAACAAGCTGCACAGACTTATGCCAAATTAGTACTTGTTAATCAAATTTCACTTAATCATTCAGATTCCACATTAAACATGTGGGGGCATTAAGTTAATGAGAGGAAATTCAGATTACTATAAAAAATGAATGAGGGACATCTCATGAGGTTATACCCTTTTGGCAGATGTTGCTTATTGGAATTTTTCCACCATCTTAAGAGTATGTGGGCAAATATTGCAGTGACTCTCAGTGGGATAATGCTGGTTTTAGTGTTTAACATTGATTCAGATGTAAGTGTGGAAGCTTTACTTTTGTTGGACTAAAAAGAGCACATACAGTATATTCAGATTTTCTTTATGCCCATAGGAAAAATTGCTCTGTGCATTTGACCCGACCTTCAATGCTGTTGGGGGAAGTCTGGTATAGTACGGTTATTTCCTGTGAACGCTGGTCTGCTTAAGTTTAATGTATTGTTTGATTTTTTTCAATCCTCTGTTGGTTAAATCAACACATTTGTGAAGTTATTGGGATTTGGGTTCTACCAATATGAATGAAACTGAATGGCAAATAAAACACTAAAAGGGGCTTAACAGTTAGTCATAAGAGAATGGGTTTATTTTTAAACAGAAGAAAACCACAAAAGAGGTACCATGTAGAGAAATAAAAACCAAACTATTATCTGAATGAAGCACACATAGATTTGAGATCATCTCCTATTGTGGAGTTTATGAGTAAATAAGAAAATAGACTGAACAAGCACAATAAAAGAAGATGCATTGGGATCTCAGAGCAGCGCTGACAAAACTGTTTTGGATTACAAACACTGGATCCATGTCGCTTTGGCTTTTACGACCATTTCAATAGCGTTTGTAGGAACATCAATGGCTCAGCCTATTGTGAATATGCATTATTTCTGTCTGCCAATAGTCTGGCAGCCATTTCTATTTCACGCTCCTTGTCAGTGCTTGGGCCTAGGCTCTTGGCTAATGGTGAAGTTCCACAGGAGGTTGCTGAGCATACATTCTTAACTGAATCCCTTTTCAAATTAAATTTAAATGACCCCCTTAGCTCATAAGCAGGGGCTCTCCTGACAACTTAATTCATAATTCAGTGCTGAGCCAGGGCCTTGAGGGCCTGTAATGATGGCCTAAATGGAGGAGAGATGCTACTAAATGGCCTGTTTGTTTGCGCCTAAACCTCTTTACAGGCCACGAGTCCAGAGCTCAGCAGACTGGCGATGGTGGAGGAGGAGTGATATAGAGGGTAGGCGGATAGAAGCCTAGACTATGCTGACCCTCCATTTTGAAGTCCCACGGAGCATCTTGGACCACAGCAGAGTTATGGTCAAGTTTTCCAGAACACCTCTCTCTGTGTGAGTAAACCGCACTGATTGCTTAATTCATCAGAGCAGACGACAGACTCATTGTATATTTATGTGCAGTGAGCAGCGTGAATGGGACAGTCCCAGTGGAGGGCCAGCCGCTATATGAGAACAGGGAATATGGGCTAATCTAAAATGATGAGCGCACTGATAGAGGGATACAAACAACACTGACCTTTACTTATTTTATTGTTAGTAAGAAAAAGCTTCTCCAGCCAGGCTATGACAAATATGCAGCTCACGTCCAATCAGCTCTCAGATCAGGATTCCAATTTAAAAGCAACAATAACTGTAAAGAGTGGCCTGCAGAAAACCACCATGGAAGATAAAGAGACATAGCTTAAACCAGTAAAATGTGCATTGTTTCAAAGACATTGTTTCCCTTCTACATACAGCTGTAAAGTACATATGCCACACTTTCAAAACTTCAAATATTTGTATTCATTTTTTGTGGTCTAATATCTGCTCTAAATATCATCAGTACACAGAACGATTCAATACAACAACATATTTCTTTATTTATATATTTGCCAGTGAACAACTATTGAGTAAACTCAGTAGTCGGAAATAAGATTGTGTGGGTAAAAAGGTCAAGGTCTTTTACTTATATAGGCAGCAGTTATGAATTACATGTGCATAGGAGATTCACTGGCATGTTATGTCACATTCTCAACCAACCACTGAATTAAATTGTACATCATTTAGTTAATGCGGAATATCATTAATATTTCAAGTGTTATATGACAAGTCAAAAAAAAAAAAAAAAAAAAAAAGAACCATAGCTAGATTTTTTAGGTTTAAAATCTCTCACAGTTACCTAGCGAGCATGTATTGAAAACTCATCTAATGACAGACATTATAATTTGACAAATTAATATACATGAACGTACTTTTATAATGGATGTAAATTGCTTGACAGTGCATTTCACTGGGAGCTTAGATCTTCTGCGTTCTGACTCGTAAGTTCCTACTGGAAGAGTTCTCCATTTTTTAAGCCCAAGATAAAATCAACAAAACATCCTGCTTTTTGTGGAAGATAAACTTGTAAACGATTAAGAAGTGATTGGTGGAAGTGATTGGACCTGGTGTTTTTTCTTTAGTTTCTCTCTAGGCAGGGCATTTTTGTTTGTATAGCACAAAGTTATTCAAGGTGCTTTACAAAGTAGAAAAAGATGCAATAAAATCACAACACAAAATAAAAAAATAAAGTTGACAAATTGGCATATAAAGATCTGTAGTTTAATTTATTTCAGTTATTTTCTAGTTTATATTACCTGATTGGCTCATTGCTTTAAAAATATTTCTTATCACTAAACCTTCAAAGCTATTTTTTTTTTTTTTCTTTGTTTAACCAGTTTTGTGTATTCCAGTCAAGTTGAAAAGTTGAACATGTTTTCAAGCGTGTCATGTGTTCTGTTGTTCCTTTTCTGGTGTGTCTATGACATGCATCTTTAATATAAAAAAAAGTGCAGTATCTGATAATTAGTTCACTTCATCTGCTGTGATTTGCTGTCACATTCAAAAGAACATGTTAAAAGTGAATGTGTGTAATACAAATACAACCATATTAGCTTGTGGCTTTCTGTCAGAGAATAGCACAAGGTCACCTCAGTCTCAACCGACAGAAGCAGCCACTTGCACTTCACAAAGGAGACCTTGAGTCCAGCTTTCACTCACGCTCTTGTGAATCATAACCTAATACATACAACTACAATTCTACTTTCTACAACACAAAGTTCACCTGCATGTCATAAAGCTAGTTCTTATAGCAAAGTGTGCAATTTCAGAAAGAAAAAATAAATTAAAAAAGGAAATACATTTAAATAAAACAAAATAGCCCACACTCTTCACTCCTTCCTAATGAAAAATCCACTTCTTTCAGTTGAGGACATTTCTTAACTCGAAAGCCAAACCTTTGGCATGTCTTTACCTCTATTCTCAAACTTCATTTACTCTCTAAAACCTTATCCTACATTTTAACATTTTGATTCAGAATTTTGCATCGTCACATTCTGTCTGGGAGAAAAACACAGATTATCCATTGAAACCAAAAATTGGTTGTTGCACATTTAAAAAATGTATATACAACAAAACACAAACTTCATTAAACTTGCACATTTCTCATCCGCCCGAGCAATATTGCCTTTATCTTCCTGATGGGACTTTTCTTTTTCTTCACAATCTAAGAACTAAACCAGGACTAGAACCAATCAGGACTAAACTGGGCTCAGACCAGGATCATATTCTATGTTACACTTTAACCACATGACCTTCCTCACTAAAGGTGCTTTTGATTCTTTGCATGTGCTGTCACGCTCTGAGAGAAGCTCATGACTGAAAAAACATCCCAGATCACAAAAACTCATAATCAGACGTGACTAGAGTGAAGTTCAATTTTGTTCTTAATGACAAACAAACAATGAGATCCTTTGTTTCATGTATGCCAAAGATTGCCCATGGAATTTGTTTTGAGATGCAGCAGGCAAAAAAATGACCCAACCCACTGTTGGCAATGTATTGTAGAACTGTATAGCCTTTTGCATTCTATTGTACTAAAAGTTATGATTGTGTCTCATGTTGTAGCAAAGAGTGTGCTCAAATTCTTGTCTCAACTTGAACCTGAAAAACTATTGTAGATGGCCACAGTGAATTAGTCACAGCAGTTGATCACCCAGGTGGAGTCTGGTTCACCTGTACTGACACTGTGCTAAGTCCTGACCACCACACTGAATTGAATCTACCCTGTGAGACATGCTCCGCCTCGGGGGCTAGGGGTGTTTGACAAGTCAAGATCCCAATGTCTCCCGCTGCGCCATTACCAGGTTTAACAGCAGTGATTTGTTGGTGAGTCTCCCTGGCACTGGGCGTGTGATGGCGTTGGGAGAGCGCTCTATTAAAAAGTCATTAAAGCTAAGAGAAAGCATGGTGGGCTCCCCCTCTTGGCCACAAGCGCTGCTGGAAATTACTCCATCCATCATAATTATCCCGACTGGACAGTGGCTCACACAGGCCAAGGGACATTCAGCTTCCCCTGACCTCACTGAAGAAGGCCCAGAGCACGGCTGAGGAAAGAGGAAGGAAAGAGGAAAGAAAGGAAGGAAATAACAATACAGTGAAATAAAACATATACTAAAACATACAATGAATGGCATAAGTGTCTTTGGAATTGATGGAGCTATAATATTGTCTATTAAAAATGTCATTAAAAAGCTATAGAGGCCATCTTCTGTTATTTTAACAAGTGTTAAATTATGGGTTTGTGTTAACCATACTCCTATTTCATGGGCTGTCTTGGCCAGTCTGTGAACAGAGTAAAAGATGACAAAGAGTTACCATTTAAAAATTGAGATTGGTTGTAGTAGCCCAGAAGTGTGTCATGGGTAACAAGCATTGTGTGTCTGCAAAAAAGAGAAATACAAAAAAAAATAAAATATAAATATATAGAGAAGAGAGAGAGATCATAAAAAAAGTACAAGATTGTATTGATGTTCTGTATATAGCAGTCAATCACAAATAATCATAGTACTATTATGATTATTATTATTATATGTGTTTATTTTAATTTATTTTATTGTATTTATTTCACCAACTCACTCAAGCATGTTGATTTAGTAAAGACAATTTAATTCAGTATAAAGGCAATACAGAGTCATAATTGTAACAAAAATTTAAGTTTAAGTTTATGGCCTTCACTTAAATGAGACTGTATGCCTCTATTATCCTGTTTCTGAGAAGTATGTTCTTTCTTATTTTCCCAAGATTATTTGTAATATAAGAAAGCTACCAATGTATGGGACCTCTTTATGATATACTTTTACTCGCACTTATCCTACACACAAATCTCCATGTTTATGTCCAATTACACCCTAAAATGTTTTAATATGACAATGTTGCCAACCAAAACTCCCCCAGCAGTAAAGCGTGTGGGAAATGTTCTGATTTTGTGGCCCAGGGGAACAGCAAAACTCAAAATGAGGTTGGTTTTAGAAATAAATCATTTGCTGGTCTGGCTTCAGTCAGGGAGAATTAGATGAGTGCTTTTCCTGCTGTTAAACTTTAAAACATATTAGATGTAATAGTCCAGAGCATCACACAAGCCTGTCATGAAAGGAAACTAATGTCCTTGTGTGTGGGAGGGACAGAAAAGCAGCCGTAAATATATGGTGGCTGGGCTTCTCTTGAATAAACTACTTACTGTTGATTGTATTGTAGATGTGGCCGTGGGGAAACAGTTTCCAGTGCAGGAAATGCTATTAGGCATGCAGACAATCAGCGAGGGCAGAAAATGGCACTGTTTGCCACATATTGACTGCATTCGGTCCCAGTGACCATTAGCTTAAAAGGAAAAAAACAACCCCTATAACCAGTCAGAGTGCAGCCATATTTACTTATATAAATGTGGACAATGCCTGACACAACTACATGCTCTTTCTGTTTCAAAGAGTGTTCAAATCTGAGGGTTTGATTAGATAATAAAGATTAAAGATCAAAGTCATCTGTTGGAAATGACTCCTTGAAAATGATTTTTAACTGTATTCATTTTTGCCATTTTATTGTGTCTTGTAATTTGTGTGATTTTCTCTTTATGCTGCCTTTTTCAAATAGGTTGAAAGAAGAAAATTACTCAAATCTGCTAACTACAGCCATTTATTAGTCTGATGTTCATTAATGTGCAGTATCACCTTCAAAATAGATTAAACAAATGCATTTAAAAACACATCAAAAGTAATGATGGTTGGGTTTACATGAGAGCTTTAATTCCAAATAAAATAATTTAATTCTGAAGAAAAAATAATTCCGCTTTAAAAAAGACCATAAACACCTAAATGCTATTGAAAGTGATTATTCGGATTTAAGCTTAATTGAGTGGGTGGTTTATTCCGCTTTGAAATCAATTACTTTTCTATTACTATTCCTTTTTCATGTAACCATTTTATTCCGAAATAATTCTGCTCGCATGCTCTTTACTTTGCCTTTCTGACGGCGGTGACGCATTGAAAGATGGCAGCACAAACCCAAACCTTTTATTTTATATGTAAGCGCGATAGAGGAGTTGCAAACAATGAAAAGAGTGAATGGTAGAAAACACGAAACCCTAAACCTTTTCACAGAGGCAGCGGAAAGTTTTGAACAAGGAGTGTCCGTGGACAAAACCGCTGCGCAGATCTGAAACAAGTGGAAACTGGACTACAACTTCTTCTCAGCTCACAGAACATTACGTGGAGTGTGATGATAAAGATGAAAAGTTAGTATCTTGTTCGCGTCCATGGCGTTACAAAGGGGTAATTGAAAAAAGCCTGTATCCAGCTGTGTTTTTTCAGGTAGACGTAATTGCGCAATGACTTCCATGCACTCCCTGTCCCATCAGAACTCTTCCTAACCCTCAGATGTTAAGCAGAATTAAATAAAGCTGATTTAGCATGTTTCCCATGTAAACCTTTTAATCGGCATTATTATTTTCATGTAAATTTGAAGAAAAATATTTTAATTGTGAATTAATTTTTGAGAATTTGCTTCAGTCATTTACCTAGTTGCTTTGTTGTAAAGTACAGAGCTATCCATTTTGCAGGGCTTAAAATGGCTACCAAAGAGCTAGAAATTAAATGGCACATTGGTCATTGAAAAACAGATAAACCAACATTCCTGTTGGGTCTCATAGAGATGCGTGTTTTATACCATGCAATATAAATAATGTGTCTTTTACTTGTTTCTTTAACACGTCTAATCTCTAAACTCTAGACCTAAACTTCAGGTCTTTACTTAAGTCTAAATAAAACCGTATGAACATGTAACAAAATTCACAAGTATATAAATAACAAATAAACAACAAATAAGGAAACAAGAAAAACTCTCTGAGCTTCACTCTAGAGCTGCTTTTACAATAAAATATGTAAGTACTGAGGCAAAGCAGAATTTACTTTCTAACATGAATACAATTAGGCACAGCTCCTTTGTTTTATGTGGAAAAAGTATATTCTATTTGGACTGCAAACAAACAGCTGCAATATATCCAGAACGCTGCTGCTCGAGTCCTGACTGGAACAAGAAAATACAATCACATTAGTCCTGTGCTTAGGTCTTTGCACTGGCTTCCAGTGGCTCAGAGAGTGGACTTTAAGACAGCTCTGCTTGTGTTTAAGTCGCTCCATGGAGTAGCACCAAAGTACATCTCTGACATGTTGGTGCCTTATGAGCCAACTCGAACTCTGAGGACCTCGGGGACTGACCTCTTGTTGGTGCCCAGAGTTAGGACCAGACAGGGGAGGCATCATTTCAGTTTCATGCAGCTAAGATCTGGAACAGTCTTGCTGAGACTGTGAGACAGGCCCCTTCTCTTGGTGTTTTTAAATCGAGGCTCAAGACAGTCCTTTTTAAACATGCTTTTTATTGAAATTTAAATTTTTTTATATGCTATGTTTTTAACATGTGATTTTATTTTTTATTCATATTTATTATATTGTTGCAGCTGTATTTTAATGTATTGTATTTTTAATGTATTTTTTTAATGTTGTGAAGCACTTTGAGTTGCTTGTGTATGAAAAGTGCTATACAAATAAATTATTATTATTATTATTACTTGGTTGTACCTATGCTGTATGTTGTGTGATACACAGTCTGCAGAGTACACGTGACACCTGTTGTTTTCTCTCTTCTTTTCTGTCTGCATATAGGTACCTACTGCTCACTACAGCTGTATCTGCTTTTGTGCACTATTTATATGTTTGTGTGCGCGCGCGCGTGTGTGTGTGTGCATGCGTGCGCACCTGGGGCTGTGAGGCCGAAGCTCTGCCAACAGGCTTGGAAAACATCGGCCTGGAGACACAATAACATGAAGCCACAGGGAGAGGGCTGATTAATAATGACCACCAGCATCACTGCTCCATAGAATGACAAAACAGCAAAACAAACAGCATGTGAAGCACACACTAGTCTTCATGAGCCACCAGCCTCACAGGAGACCACTGATATAAAAATGGATGAGAAGGGCTGAGTGGAAGGATATGAGATGGTGTGTATGGGTGCCTTGGCCCCCAAGGAGACTGGAGTAGTGATTTCCACAGCAGACAGGCAATATTTCAATCTTTTTGAAACCGTGTTTCAAAGTATACTGAATAATAATTATATAAAAAGCATGTTTTATGTGTCTAACTGGTAGTTTAAATGTTTTCGTAACTTGATTTTTGTGGTGTGTGTGTGTGTGTGTGTGTGCTGCAGGCTATGGGATGCCCCTTTATGCTTGATGATTGGACAAGAGAGAACACGTGTTCAGATGAAAACTAGATAAATAAAGCAAATAGAAGCTAATGCGCATTAGTGCATAATGTGTCTTCTTGTAGTCCAACCTAAATTAAATAAAATGGGGCACAGAGGTTTTGCAGAGAAGTGAGATAAATGCAGAACAAGGTGGAAGTTGTTTCTGGTTTATTCTAACCCGACAATCATTTCACTGTGTCACAGCGATCACATTAGTCTTCGCACTGGCTTCCTTTGGCTCAGAGAAAAGACTGTAAAACAACTCTGCTTGTGTTTAAGTCTCTCCATGGACTAGCACAAACATTTGGTTTGGCAGAAGAGATTCTGAATCTCAGTGGGACTTTCCTGGTTAAATTTAGCTCAATAAAAACAGGACCACAGGGATCAGTCTCCTGGTAGTGACAGAGTCAGTACTGAACATGAACAGGCCTCCTGCTAGTGCAAGAGGCAGGACTAAACATGGACCGGCCTCCTACTGGTACCATAGTCAGAACTAAACATGGACCGTTCTTCTGCTGGTGCCAGAGTCAGTACTGAACATGAACAGGCCTCCTGCTAGTGCAAGAGGCAGGACTAAACATGGACCGGCCTCCTGCTGGTGCCATAGTCAGAACTAAACATGGACCGTTCTTCTGCTGGTGCCAGAGTCAGTACTGAACATGAACAGGCCTCCTGCTAGTGCAAGAGGCAGGACTAAACATGGACCGGCCTCCTGCTGGTGCCATAGTCAGAACTAAACATGGACCGTTCTTCTGCTGGTGCCAGAGTCAGTACTGAACATGAACAGGCCTCTGCTAGTGCAAGAGGCAGGACTAAACATGGACCAGCCTCCTGCTAGTGCAAGAGGCAGGACTAAACATGGACCGGCCTCCTGCTGGTGCCATAGTCAGAACTAAACATGGATCGGCCTCTGCTGGTGCCAGAGTCAGGACTAAAGATGAACCGGCCTTCTGCTGGTGCCAGAGTCAGGACTAAACATGACTGGCCTTCTGTTTGTGCCAGAGTCAGGACTTAACATGGACCGGTCTTCTGCTGGTGCCAGAGTCAGGACTAAACATGAACCGGTCTTCTGCTGGTGCCAGAGTCAGGACTAAACATGAACCGGCCTTCTGTTTGTGCCAGAGTCAGGACTAAACATGGACCGGTCTTCTGCTGGTGCCAGAGTCAGGACTAAACATGGCCAGACTAACACATGGACTTGTCTGGCCAACAAATGAATTTCTTTTTTTTTTAGATAATGTGGTATGTGTGAGTGACATTTGTTTTAGACCCTTGTGAGCAGGGACCCTGCAGACAAAATGGAAAAAAAACAGTCCAAATCTGGGCTAATGGAAACATTGTAACGGAATTAGGATGTTATGAAGGATTTTTTCATAGAAATTTGTTTTAGTTACATTTCACATTAAGGGGCAAGAAATGTGCTATTGTTTAAAACCTAGACTAAACAAAAATGCTTTGTATACAGTAAAGACACTTAGAGTACATCCAGTTAAATATATCACTAATTTGTCATTTGTGACAATTTAAAATGATTTGCATCCTTCAATATCAATCAAAAAGTTTATTATAGGCATTTACAAACACAAGGAAGACCAAAGTGCTTCACATGAACAAAACATCAATAAATATACACAATTGTTGAGATAAAAAATTCCTTGAGATAAAAAATGCAAAATTGAAGCAAAAACTAAAGTGTCAGCATAATATATCTCATAACTGTCCAAACTTGAGGTATACAATAGATTAGATGTTTATCTTACACAAGCTGATATTGAACAGAACTGAAGGATAAAAAAAAGCTAAGCAATACTTAGCAGCATAGAACTGTTGTAGAGAAAGTGTAGGAGGAGAGGAAACTGCAGAGGCTGTGTCAGGAACAGACTCTTGTCGATAGAAAACACACACAGGAAAACGAACAAGACGGTGCGCGTGGAGGAAGAGAGAGACTCAAAGAGCACTATGCTACATCGAGGTGTTAGCGGTCAGCCTGTGATGCTCTGTTGCTTGGTTACGGCGTTGCAGCTGTAGTGTTAGTGTGTGCTTGTAGTGTGTCCTGGTGCCAGAGGTAGATGTTTGCATGTCCACACCGGTTGCCTCCAAGACTGTCAACAAGAACAGCCAGGACACAACCCCTTATTCTGCTGTGCTTCTGCTTAATGCCTCCTGAGAATTGTTCTGAGGTCTTTTAAGTTTGCGGTTTTACCAACTTGCACTACTAGAGGAAGACATTTGTTTCATGTGTGAAGCAATGACCACATTAATTGTCAACACTGAGAGAAAAAAGTGGTTCTGGGTCGTGCAGCTTGAAATTAAAAACTTAAAATACAATGCGGTCTTCAAACTAACCTAATTTAATCAAGAAGCTGTTTTAGATAAGTCGTTTAACACTTTGAAATATTAACATTTTAATTATTTCCTCTTTCCAGTTATGCTAAGCACTTTGACTTAAATTGTGGGAAGAGTTAAATGTGCCTCGCTGTGTTGACCATATTTAGCATTTTAATAATTTAGACCTGCTGTGTAACTTTTCACCAAAAATAGACTTGAATAAAAGCATGTTTTTGTCATTTAGATTTAATTGTTGTAGTACATAAATAATATGTATGTTTTAATAGAAAAGTGTTTTTTTTAGCTGTATTTTTTTACATTAGGCTATAGACATGTTTTTCTCCCATTCAGAAAGTCCCAAAGCTTTAAACAGTCTATTTCTATAACTTTCAACTTTTCACCTCCAGAAAGTTACACAGTGCACCTTTAAATGCCACTGTTACACTTACTATCCCTGTATGTTCCGTATAAAAACTTTTCCTTTAACTATGTATTTCTATACTGTAGCATAAAATTATTGATTCTGCCTACATTTTTTGAGTAATTTTGGGTCCCTAAAACTCATTTTTACCTCAATTACCTTCAGTCTTTACAGAGGAATGGTCAAAACCTAAAATATGCCAAATCTAGTGTCATTTATGTCTCAGCTGTCAACACCGGCTATACTATTCCTTATATCTACCCAAAAAATTTTGACGGAATTTAGATTTAGTTTTTCTTTCTCTTGGACATCAGGAGCAAAAACTACAGGGATACAGCTTTAAAAAGACTCCAGCCATTTGTCTGTGCTCCAAAGGGTTTAGAAACTGTTTCACTTTTAAATGTAGACGATTTTTGTCAGAAGTGTGAGGCGAAAAAGGACGGAATGAGGTTTGAATCAACTGTATGAATGTTGTGAATGTACACAAGTGATTAAAAACAAGAATATATGAATGAATTAATGTGAACAAAATTATTACATACAACCTTCTTATTATATTATACGTACAGAAAAGCAGAGTCTATCTCAAACCAGCTGCTGTTGTGGAGCTTATCCAGACTCTCTTCGGACAAGCTGTATGCCCTGATGCCCCGTCGTAACCCCGCCCATCAATCACTATTGGCTGACGGCCTGTGCCATGGCTGGTGCCCCCAGGAAGCGTGAATCTCCCGTTCCCACTTGGAGGATGATGGATGAGGATAGTGTGGCGGACCCACAGGACTGCGGTCTATGGAGTGTGAAGGTGCGAGCAGAGGCCACGGAGGAAAAGACCCATGGAGAAGTTACTCAACAACAAATTCACTTCTATTGAATAAGTCAACAATACCTGGCTAGCTGCAACAGTACGGAAATGCTCTTTTCCTCCAGGCGATGTGAGCCCGTTTTCGATTACTCTCCAATCAATTGACCCTTATTTTTTGGACGTTGCTACAGGAAAAACATAAATCAACAGCACATATCATAACAGATTTCTACATTTTCACCTGTGCAATAAGTGCAGCTACTTAGTAAATGAAAAGAAAATATTAAGATCAGTATATTCTAGGGTAGTGAAGTAGCAAATATATGCTTTGTCCTAGATTTATGCTCTCTTCTTCGGTAATATTTGAGATCATGCAGCTCAGGTGGTGGAAGACGACATTGGCACAGATTATCAGCTAAGTTCCAGACAGCGCCACAGCTGGTGTGCCAACAGAATTAGCTCACTGCCAGTTAGAGTGAATGAATGTTTGTCTATTCTAACGTAAAATTACCTTTTCTTTGTTTAATTACTAATTATATTAAAATGAATTGTACTTTGAAATCTCATTTTTTTGCCTTTCTTGTGCATCATTTAACATTGTCACCTATTACAGAAGCTGTTTTTCTGTAAAGCTAGAACAGAGGTGTTGGGAGATGTTGCTGTATACAGGTCACCTTATGGAGCCCAGCTCATGGCCTGAATTGACTCAGCTGTTGTCATTGTGCACACAGCTCGGCCCCTGACACTTCTTTTATACGCTTTACTGTTGCCTGCACAACAAAGAAGCCGCTCAGGGCTTAAGGGATCACTGCTCTGGCCATGTACTACAATCACACTGCTTCCTAGACCAGCTTCCTTCTGCATTGAACAGGTACTGGTCAGATGTATAGCAGAGGAGACATGGGCCAAAAGCTGCAAACCCCTGGTAAATTAGTCCAATAAAACATAGGACTGCTAATATTAAACATGCTAAAGGTATTTGAACCATATGTGTACTGACTATTAGCTGCATACCTTCAATAACTTAACTGCAACATATTAGTTTTTTTTCTAAAGACAAAAATAACAAACATAGACTTTATCACATATTAGACAAATGCCTGTTTTGTCATTTTCAAAGAGTAGATGGTAAACTTTGTTATGCAATCAGATAAACAGAAGGCAAAAAGGTCCTCCTGAACAAAAACAAAACAACAGCAGGTGTCCTGGATGGAACAAACAGCCTGCTGTGATCTTCAGGACAAAGCGTTACATTATAAATCAAAAGAATTGTCATGCCAAAAACATATTGTGTACCGCAGGTTATCTGCAAAATCCATTAACACGCCACAAAGAAGATGACTTTCTAACAAAATGTTAAAACTGAAAGAATGTATGACAATGTTAGATGTTAGATGTGTGTCTGTTACTGCTAATTTTGTAATATCAGGTTTGCTTTGTCTGCAATGTTCCACAGTATGGCAAAAGAAAGTAATGTTTTTCAAGGATGGGTCACCAAAAAACTGTTGGGTTTGTAATTTCCCCAATTTGAGTCCTTGCTGAGTCAAAATTTGATGTGTTAGTTTATGCTCTTGAGCAGCAGTAAGCGCTCTGGCCTCAGAAAGAAGGTCCCAGGTTCCGGGGTCTTTCTACTGAACGACCTGGGGTCTTTTCATGTGCAGTTTTTCTATGTTCTCTCCGTGTCTGAGTAGGTTTCTTCCGGATGCCCTGGTTTCCCCTACCACTATACCCAATAGTGTCTACCCACCTTCAGGAATTTTTGAAGGCGACAACACGTATCAGGACAAACAACTTAGAATAAGTATATTTATCATTTATTTTTTAAATATGTTTATTTCAAGTTAATTTCATCTGTGAAAACACAACATTTAACTGCTAAAAAAACATAATAAACAGCTCAGAAAAGTGAAACTTTGAGGGCAACAGAAAAGTTTGAGGTTTCATGTGACTTTATCAGAAATATACTTTACAGACTTTATTTATCTCACA
The DNA here is from genome assembly GCA_038363315.1 of Mugilogobius chulae. NCBI lineage: Eukaryota > Metazoa > Chordata > Actinopteri > Gobiiformes > Gobiidae > Mugilogobius > Mugilogobius chulae. The sequence continues at coordinate 31,957,386 of CM076408.1, forward strand.
TGATTGGTGATCTAAGGCTCTAATCTTTTGCTCTCGTGAATCTTTGTGGCACGGTGGCTAGAAGTAGCAAGAAGGTCGCGGGTTCGACTCCCGCTCGGGCCGGGCCTTTCTGTGTGGAGTTTGCATGTTTCTCCCCGTGTCTGGGTGGGTTTCCTCCGGGCACTCCGGTTTCCCCCACCAATCAATAACATGCATGTTAGGGTAATATCCTCAAGCTACGGTAGTCCTGACCAAGCCTAGCAAGAACATCTGGAGATGGGTCCCCGAGCGCTGCACTGCGGCGATCACTGCTCCTGAGGAGATGCCCCAGAGGCATTGAAGGATGGGTCAAATGCAGAGGACAAATTTCCCTACGGGGACAATAAAGTGTACCTTAACCTTAACCTTAACCTTAACCTTAACCTTAACCTAACCTTAACCTTAACCTTAACCTTAACCTTAACCTTAACCTTGTTTCATAGTTTGGACATTTTGATTTCCAAAAGATCCAAAACATGTGGACTTCTACAGCATTCAATTCTGCCATTCGGCATAAACATCAACATAAAGCATTCCACTTTTGCACTATGCTCTGGAATCTACAATTCATGGTAGCAACTTCTTGATTTTTTGTGCCAAATTACTTGACAGCATTTTGTAACACCGTTCTAAAAAATAAATAAATTAGAACCTGCTAAAACAAAAATGTTTAGGTAAAAAAGTAGGAAGGTAGGACACGGACATTTTTTATTATCTTTAAGGACAAGTTATCTGGTTAAAGTTAGGGCTTTGGGACTGGTGTACTAACCTGTTTTTTAATCAAGAACTAGAGACTAAAAGAAACAAAAGAGTTTTTTGAATAAAGCATGAGCAGCTGTCTGTAAACTGGGACACTGCCTCTGTAGAGCCGAGTGTAACATGTATGATTTGAGGCTGCAGCTTGAGTCATGAAGCATGTACTGCTGCCTTTCTCTCTGCTCCAAGGTCATGGGTGACACATAACATTACGTTTTTTATTGTACATGCAACACAAATCAATTGGCTCTGTGCACGGAACGTCAGTTGACTTCTTTATATTCAAAATCTGTACTTAAGAGCATTTCCTGTTTAGTTTATTTCTATGTACAGAAAGTAGCCATTCTATTACTATTTAACTACAAATATAAAAACAGCTCCTATAATGTGACAGACGGACAGACAGACAGACAAACCACAGCCGTTGTTTCATCTGCCTTCTGCAATCTGCGAAGAATCTTTAGTTAATAAAAATCAACCTTGTAACCAATTAGAAGGTACGAAAAAGAGAAATGAAACAGCAGTGCAATCTGTCCACCTGTCGCGTTTAACCACAGCACCGGAACATCGGCACACCCTACGTCAAAGTGTTCATATAAGGGAGTGTCTCAAACTCGCTATTATACAATTTTTTTTACTTTCATTGTAAAAGGAGTAGAGATAAAAAGACAATAAAATGACTTTTGAGTTGCTTTAAATATTCAACACTTTCTTTCTAATTGATTATTTTTGACATGTTTGAGCCAAATCCAAGAACACAATCATGTCAGAACGGCCATACAATATCCATCCCATACATTTGTGCATCGTACTTTAACGCGCCTTGTTTTATGCCCGGGCCATTAAAGCAGCTTTTAGACAAAGACAAAAGCTCCCAGGAGGCCTGTCTCGCACTATTGCCTCACCTATAACTAAAAGGCTGCACCCACTTCTATGGCTTTCTCCTTTTACTGCCTCTGTAAAAGTGCGTATGATACGTGTCCCAGAAGACGTGCTCTTTTAATGAAGGCTGGCAGCTGAGAGACTGGATGGATGCAGTCATGCTAATAAATGTTTCGTTCCTCCATTTTGCTCACAAGTGATGAAGGCAAAAATTAAGCGTGTGATGTTGTTGCGGGGCAGCTGCAGTGGAGCTCAGATTATGCTAATATGTTTTATGCCTTATCCTCCAAATAAATAACGGCTGCTTTTTTCATGTGCTCCAAGCAGCAGCTTATTCTGGTTAATAGTCGAGAGGATTTTTACTGCGACTTGTATAAAATGACAAAACACAGGCTGAAAGAGCAGGGATAAGATGTTGTACTTTACTCCTGAAGTAAATACTTTGTGCTGCTGTTGTATCCATGGTCAAGACACGTCACCAGCCTTGTAGCAATTTGATATTAAACGTCTCCTGAACTGTATCTGACGTATTCAAAATTGTATGTTTATATTTATTTTTATTTTCAAATCTTACTTGGCGTTGGAAGTTGTTTTCTGCCTGACTCAATCAAAACATAAATGAAAACTAAATTACCAGTCATAGTTAGGTGCTTTGGTAAGATGATGTTCACCTTAAGCTACAGTGTGAGTAAAAACTTAACTTGGCTAATTCTGAAAAGAGTTCTACACATTATCAATCTGGTTAGACTGTCACTGAAAGCCATGGACAAATAATAAAAGCTGAAAAATCATACTTTTTGTTGAATCTAGGAGAGAGAAAAGTACAGACAACTTTCCCTCTACAAATGCATAATCACCTGTGTTTTTCCAAAAGCCAAAATAGCTCAAATCTCAATGCTGTGCTGTGATTGGTCCAGCTCTGTGGCTGTCTTTAACTGTATGGTGAGGGTCACAACTATGATGAGAATCCATCTGCTCTTCAGATCAGACCAGATAAATCTTTATGTTAATGAATGTATTTTGAATGTAACAAGTTTTAAAATAAAGTTTTGTACATTTTTGTTGTTATTTTTGCTAACTAAGTATTTTAAGCCTATAATCAACTGCTGTCTAGAAGTTTGTTTGTTTTCTGAAAAAATAATTAATATTTATATTTGAAGAAATTATATTGAGGAAAAGTCAACTTTACATAGTTGCATGTAGTCTTTTAATATGAATTGACAAATAATTACAAACAAATAAATATAATTTTAGAATTATATTTAAATAAATAAAGCGCTCACATATGCTTTTGTTTGAACCATTAAATATTAATATCTAATGAATGCAAAGAGAACAGTCTATTGTGATGGACAAGTTCACCAACCATTCAAACTGCAGCCTGGGACTCAAAGAGTAAACAGAAATTAATGTAATATTATGTAAGCAACAAAAAAAGAAAAAAGAAAAGAAGAAGAAGTACAAGTACGTGGTAAAGTGTAACTCATTGCTGCCTACCTCTGGCCATGATGAAAACAATGTCATGATGGCTGCAGTCTGGTGGAGCACATTACCTCCGTCATAAATGAACTTTACTTGGACCCTATTAGAAGTGTCACAGCCTGATTTAGAGAGAGAGAAAGTCTTTGCTGTGTAATGAGATCCTCACACAATGACCTGCTTTGCATCTCACAGTCAATATAAAATATAGACTGCTTCATCACAAAAGGTCTCTAATTACTGCGAATGCGTTTGTGTTTCTTTTAGAAGTGTATGTTCATCCTCATCAAGTTATGATTTGGCAAGATGAAAAGAGTGAAATCTTAAATATTAAATTCAGTAGAAAGTGCTTATGAATTATGAAATATGAAAGTCATTTATGAAGAATAACTTTGTTGTCATGTGCATGGTACGCCTGTCACATGGCAGCATAAAACAATATTCAAAATGTTGTTAAAATGTGAACTTAAAGTAGCTCTGTGCTTTTAAACGTTTTAGATCATTTCTGTGTGAGTCAAATGCATGTTTATATGAGGTTCTGTGTTTTTTGTTTGTTTTTTTATGTTTTGTTAGATTTCAATTCTGTCATTAACATTGAGCTTTAATGTCCAACAGGCATTGGAAGAAGACTAAGAACACTACAAATTTCTTCAAAGTGCAGAAAACGCATTGTTCCGATAAGCTGCATAAGTGCTTTCATTTAGAAATGATGGAAATCCAATATGTCGGAGGTCTTTTACTGTTGTACAAACATACAGCTTCACATGCACCTGTAATTAAACTGAAATAAGTGTCCAGTGGTGCTCAGTAGTGAAGTGGCAAAGCTAAACTCGAGGTTGTTACAAGGTGAGGCTACAATTCCACTGCTCATTGCATTTAGAAATTAAATTGTCTAAGAAAGCATTTAGGCCAAAGAAAATCTCCAAATAGAAGATTAAAACTGATGAAAGGGATCAGATAAAACATGCATTATAATGTATGTAGTATGTATGTATGTATGTATGTATGTATGTATTTCACTCATATGTAAGATCTGAACCTCTGCCTCAGTCCATTAGATCTCCCCATATGTGTATCATGTGTGGCTCATGCACCAGTGTTTGGACAGCTTTGATAGACGCTGACCACTGTAGACTGGAAAGACCCCACAAGAGCTGTCATTTTGGAGAGGCTCTGACCTTGTCATCCACATTCCACCCAAGTCTATCACAGTCTGGTCTTGTCACACCGAGGCTGGACATACACTGTGGTGTTGTTTTGAAATATACGCAGACAAGGACTAACTTTCTTATGTCTTGGTTGCAACTTGAGAAACTGCTGATCTCTGCAGTCATATTGATTATTCCTCCTCTAAGAATTTAAAATGTTGTTCTTGTTGCATTCTCAGGCTTAATATTTATCTTACTTCATCTTTTATTTATACGCCAATTTAAAAAACAGAGCATTTTTTCAAAGAAGTATAATCAAAACAATAACTCAATAATACATAATACGTTTCATAGTTTAACAAAGCAAAATGTCACTTGATGCCCCCTATAAATCCCATCAGCAGTGATGTGTGCACAAGTGAAAACATTGATTTTAACTAAAGAAATTCTGTTTTCTATTGCTTGCCATATGCATGTTCCAGCAGTTACTACCATTAATAATCAGTGCAAAACAGTGGTAAATGATGTTTTAATGAGTCTGACTTGCATCTGTTTGAGTGTTTATCAGCCCTGTTTTTAGCTTGCAATGTTTGAATGTTGACACAGCCATTAAAAATACATTGGAGCAAATGTAGGTATGGAATGGTCCCAGGCTGGTCTTACATCACAACAAGAAACATACCGTGAATATATTAACAAATCTGGGGAATATGGGAATAGCTCGAGGCTACCTGTTCGAGATGCAGGAGTTTGTACATGTCAGATGGCTTATAATTTTTACAGATCTGATAAAAATCATAAATGCACTAAAAACCTGAGGAAAAACAAGCCTTTGTGTAAGCCAACAGTTTATTTTCTCCAACAAAACACTTCAAACTCTCAGGATGAAGAGATCTGTATGCCTGTCTGACTCTCTTGATTAGTCCAAACTGGCTTGGTGGCGCATTTGGTTCACATAACCCATTGGAGTCAATTGCATGGTCTGTTCTATGGTTCATTGCCTCATCTCATATCTCATCTCAAGCAGCGTCTCTTGCCTACGCCACTGCCGCCCACCCTCTCTACTTTTCCCATTACCGGCCTAACATTTTACAGGAACCAATACAGAATGTCCGTGTCCCTTTTCTCTGCCAGAATGCATTTCCTATTATTTGGTCCCGTATAGTGTCCTATCAAAATGTGTAAGAAGCCGCTCTCACCCCCTTAGTCTCCTTAAATAGCCTATTTTCTCTTCTAATGTTGTTTCCCCTCTCCTCTTCTTCCTATTGATTGGACAAGCTTGGCGGATCAATAGATTGCTGTAGATCAGAGAGATTGCTGCTCGGGCAGGCTGGCATGCAACCATGCTACAGCCCATATATACAACTTGGTTAGCTTCTCCATTTAGCTCCAAGGTTATGAAATAAAGAGCTGATGGAAGGGCTTGTTTGTTTTGACCGATGAATAGGTTAAGTGCTGTGGCATTGTAGCAGGCCCTCACTTCCAGCGCCCCAGGTCGCACCTCATTGTGGAGCAAATTACCTTGAATCTATGGTCTCTTTATTGTGGACACAAATTCTGTGAGTTGTTAGTGCCACAGGGCTCGGGAAATGGGAGGAAAAGATTGTATTCTAATGGCTCTGTGAAGGCTGTGGTCCTCTGATTCAGTCCAGATACCAAACTATCAATCATAAGCTTTATTTGCCATTGGTGGAAAAAAGTTTGATGGGTTTTTCAGTGTATCTTGGGCAAAGTAAACAAAGTAAAGCTGGCTATGTTTGAGTATTTTTGAAGGTGCACTGTGTAACTTTCTGCACATTCAATAGAAAGAAATAACTCCTGGATCGAATCTGTAAAATTCCATGACTAAAATGCCAACCTTCAATGAATACAACATAAGACACTGCACAGAAGACAATACACAAGTAACACAATAGCTAAAATACTGGTAGGTTTCACATCAGATAATGCACATACTGCACTCAACTGTACAGACACATATATTCTTGCAACCTGGCACTGCACTCCAATCAAACACTTTTGGGAAGAGGTCACAGCCACTATCCACCACAGTAGGATGTCACAATCATTAAACCCCTCCATCCGCCAATGGAATATACATGTCCTTCTCATAGTTCTTCATCTGAAGCAGACTTATCACATCCAACACTCTCTGACCTCCTAAAACTCCACACTCTTATAGCTCTGATTAACGGTCTATGAGCTAACTCTCTTAAACCACCACTATCATCTCCCAAGTCACATCACTTGAAAACTGAAATTTGTGATTATTTTACATTTTGGCCTTTTGTATTATATTGACGTAAAAAATACATGAAAACGTATTTACATGTTTTTGACATTTTGTTATATATCTAGATTTTCTCTGGAGACAGTCTTGAACCACTAGAAATGCCTTGAAACAAGCTAAATTCTCTACATTATATAAGCAATTGAATCTTATCCAGGTAAAGCGACTCAAGTTCTGAATCACAGAAGTCACTCTAAGGAAGTCTTGTTTAGTAAAAAAAAAAAAAAAAGATACAATTTGCATATCTAGTGCCACATGAATTTAGAAGCAGAGGGTAAGTTAACAGTATGAGGACTCTTATTGAAGTTTCTGTATACAAGTATTTTAAATAGCCAATAAAAGCAAAAAGGTAGCATAATTTCAAATTCAAAAGAATGCCAATCATTTCATTACAATGTTGTTATAGATTCAGTTTTTTATCTCAGACGAACCAGCAATGTACCTTTTTATTGTACTTACATGTGAAAACTTTCCCATTTTGCCTTACAATGCCTTTTAGAAAACGTTTGATGCAGTTGAGAACATCATCATACATTTAAAGAAAAATATATCATTTTGTAACCTAAATGAAAGACTTATTCTTTTTAAAGCTAAAAGCAGATGGACATCATTATTTTCTTGCTATTTGTGGCAGAAACTTGCCCAGATAAAAAAGCAGGCTTAATGTGAGCAATAGTACACAAAATGCTTGTGCTGGGTTAAAGAGGAAAAGCTCAGCAGTAGAAAATGTGAAATCACTGTTGCCTTGCCCTGGTCTGGCCAGTGTTCAAAGATGTAGTGATTTTTTCAAAAGGACACAGTTTCACTTTTTGCCAAAAGCCCAGCTTCTTCCGATCAATTGGATCTGTAACTGACTATGTATAGGAAAGATTTTAATCCATCCTGTGCATCATTCTTCTATACAGTTAAACTTACAAAGTACATTTTGTGGTAACTGTCAGTGTTTCAATTTTTCAAGAACTAAAAGGAAATGCCATGAGCTTAATGTTTCTGCGACTTAGTGAGGTCAAACTGAGCACAGGGAGAACACAGTGATCATTACACATTATTGCATGAAGGCTAAGGGCATATTAGAAGCAAATGATTTTGTTTTCCTTCCAACAAGGCTATGTTAGTCCCCGCAGTGAGTCTCCTGTAGAGTTGGCCACCTCGGCAGGGTTAGAGGAAGTTCAAGGAGAGATGAACCACAACTAGCAGCTATGGTCACTGCTGTGATATGTCATGATTTAAAACATACTGTATGTGATGACAAGTAATAATCCAAGCATTGCCTTTTGGAGTAGTTCTCCACTAGCCATGTTGGATCCCATGCATTTTTCTCTGAAGTAAAACAAAGTTTATGAATTCAAAAATATTGCAACAACACACACTCACACTTTCAACATTCAATCTCTTGAATTAATCAAAAATATTTGAAAATTAGAGATTACTGAAGGATAATTAGGGATGTTTTGAAGGTGTGAGGATGCTGGCAGTTCTCCTTGTCTCCTAACAGCAGCACTGCCTTGTTTGCTGTGTGATTTATTTTGTCAAATCATTAGAACAAAGGCAGTGCAATGACATTGGCTTGTTTTACAGTAGATTAGACATGGGATTTGACACTAACAGATGAGTTTTCCACATGAAGAAATGTGGGAAATTATGAGCATTTTCTAATTAAGAAACAATTGTTCTGTTTTAGTGACATCCGCTGCTCACATAGCAAACCCCTGGAGCCAAAACCTTATGCTAAAGGAGACACCGTTCAGTTGGGGTTGGCCTCATCTAACAGACATGGCAACATGGGGAGTGCAAAACCATTTGATTTAAGCACTAAGGGTCATTTTTTCATTTTGTTTTGATGTCCAATTTGACAAATTATCCACATACACACTAAAACCTGTCCAGTTTGGCTCGTCCACTGAATTTTTTGGTCACCAGAAGAAGACGAGGAAACATGATTTAGATCTGGGTAACCATATGACTCTTTCTCAATAACTTTATAGTGGCTGGATTACTTCCTAAAAGCAACAGATTTTCTATAGAAACCTGCAACACAAGTGGTGGGACAAAACACAGTGATTTGTATCATGACCCAAAATGGCCGCTTATTGTAGCTGGAGCATAACAGGAGAGGTCTTAATGAGGCCTCATCCATCTTCCTTGCTGTGCAGAGTGCCACTGCTACACTCCAGAGCTCTGAACCGCTCCACTGTCCATTCTAAATGACTGGCACCTTCACCTGGGCTGTACACTTTGGGACATTATGCAAATATAGCCTGCCTGATTATGCATTGTTGATATGCCTCTTTGGAAAATAAGGTCACATGCTGGCCGTTTCAGATTCAGGGCCTGAGGAGAAGGAGGGTGGACAGGGGTGACATGTCTACAATATGTGATCATAGAGGCAATGGGCACTTTTTATGGTCCTGAAATGTCAGCGCATTTAAATAACACTAATGACAATCAAGCTGCTAAAATACATCACATGACCCTGTTGGCCTCTTTGATTGGCTGCTAATCGTCCCTTCAGTTAGTGTTGTTCTCATAAAAGCAGCCAGTGTGAATGCCACCAATGGCCAGGTGATGCCACAAGGGCGGGCAATGTATGGATCTCCAGAGTATACTGAAGATGTTAGATGGTGGAGAATAAAAGTCATTCTTAATTTGATCCAATCCCAGATTGTTATCTCAATATAATTAGAGATCGACTGATATGTTTTTAAGTGGTCAATGCTGATACCTATGCTTCAAAACTTTGTCAGCCGATGCCGATATCAATGGCCATTTTTCAAGGCCGATTTCTGGGGCAGTTTTTTCTATTTTAGTTTTGAAAGCAAAGCTGAGGTGAGATAGTATAACCCAAAGAACCTTCAATCTAAACTGTTATACACCACGGTACATGTGCGACTCTTTCACACAATGTAATGACGCTCGATTGTATTTTGGCTCAAGAAACAATCATTTCATATTGTTATGAAATATTAATATCGTATTGTTCATATTGACAAACAGACAAGCACTTATTAAAGCTTGTGCTGCAGCCAAACTCATAGAACAAGAATGAAACTCATACTAAGGATAAAATCAAAACTGCCCAAACAGAAAACAGGAAAAGCCCAAACAGCAGCCTGATCAGATATCGGCCAAAAAATCTAAATATCGAGCCCAAAAAATCGGTTGGCCTATACATTGGTCTATCTGTGATTACAGTACAAGTACAATAATTATGTATGATACATAAGTTTGTAATCATCGCAGTTCAATATTTGGTATACGCCAATATAAAAAGTTTTTGCAAAATATCTACTCCACAGATTAGCATGAACACTGCTGCAGGATCGTAAGCTTCTGTCTCACATTATTAGTGATGTAACAGCGTCCTCATTACACTGAACACATGCTTCATGGCCTGGTGGCCATGTAAAATACCAGATCGATTCTTCAATATTTCATCATGGCCTTAGAGCAAAGAAAGTAAACAGCGCAGAGTTTCCCTGAGTCCCATACAGTCTGGAGAAATATCTGCTTTTGTCTTTCTCCAACACATTCCAGCACAATAGCACAATGAATAGGGTTGGACTCCTGAGCGAGGTGAGGCCACACTGAAGCTGCTCCTCCTGCTGTCTGTGTCACAGGCCCACACTCATTGAAGACATCAGGCCTCCAACAATGGGATGTTGCAGGGGTTATTTCCAAATGGCATTTTAATGTATCTCAACTTATATGGTGTGTAATACTGTGGTTGTGTTTATGCCATTAATCATTTCCATTTGACCTTTGCCTCACGACACTTAGCACAGGTCAAGCCCTTTAAATGTCTAAAGGTGAACAGGGCTGTTTACAGGCCAAGGATCAAACCATCTCAGGTGTAAATGGAATGTTAAAATGAAATGAAAAGGGTTTCATTCATTCAAGCTAGATTCTACCTGGACAGAAATACCTGCATGAATTAGAATTGCTGTTATATATATATATATATAATATTATATATATATATTATATATATATATATATATATATATATATATATATATATATATATTTAACAGAGCCAAATGTAAATCATTAATCATTTTGTTGACAAAAGTTTTTGAGTTTTGTTACACATTTTTAGACTTAACATTTTCATAAATCAGACTTAGAATTAGATATTAAACAACCTTCAGCAAAATTCTTCAAAAGCTTAATTCCTAAATAATGTAACTTAATAACTTTGTAAATGAAATGGATGGAGTATACTTATGCAATTTTGTAAACTGACACTTAAATGTTTTAACAAATAAATGTTAACATTGCTCTTACTTGAGAACATTATTTGTCGACTCTACTCTGTGGACAAAACGTCATTTTCCTCTCCTCTGTAATGTGCTTTCAAAAGCTCTCATAACGTAAGACAGTCATAGTTTTGGTTGTCAGGGTGAATTGTTGAAACGTTCCTGAAGTTATTCAAAAGTGGGTCAGCAAACTAAGTGAATCAGAGCAGCATCCATCCCCCACCCACAGCTCTACAGCCTTGTTTTAACTTTCAGAATATAGCCTAACCTTCTCTGCTGCTGTGTGCCTGCCGTTTATTATTCTGTACAGCTAAGCTCTTCACAAAATGTTACTGTCACTTCCAGCGTTTTCAACTTACACCCACTTGTGTTAGAGACACATTACAATTTAAGTCAGCTCTGCATTTTTAACGCATGCACTTAAGATGTTTTGTGCTTTGATTCTTAGGTCATAAACTCAAGGCTAGCTATCGTTTATTTCTAATCATAAAAGTTTACATTAGTTAGTTGTTTTTGTTTTTTGCTTTTATTTGTTTGTGCATTTATTTTACGGACTACATTTGGTTAATTATATATTTTTTATAACTGATTTTTGATCGTCTGTTTAGATTACAATTTTGCAATAATATATTATGAGTTTCTGATGAATATTTAAAGGTGGGGTAGTTGATTTTTACACTGCAAACATAATTCAGATTTTAAACTTCCTCCTCTAAATCCTTCGACAATATCATGTACTCTTTTTTGGTTATATTTATGACTTAATGCCTTCTTGCACACAGCAAAGTCAACTAGAGAGGACCATCCAAGCACATCCAATCAGAGTGCAGCATTCAACTCCTGATTAGAACTAAAATTCTCTATTTTTCATTTCAGACAGTACAGTGGTCTCATTTTTACACAAATGTGGTACATTACCACATACCACTTTTTAGTAGAAAGCACAAAGGTTACTAACTTACAACAAAAAAGTAAGCTACCCCAACTTTAATTTCAACTGGTGATTCATTTAAAACCATTAAAATGGCTTCTTGCAATGAACTTTCTATAATTCTTCCAGAGAGCTTCTCTGGTGTAATTATGCCCTCTTTTATGAAAAACATTAGCATACACACAAACAGACATTTTGCCTTGGGTAGAATTTGTTGGTCATGTAATAATAGTACATTCTGTTGGTGGTATTAGAAACACATTTTAATCTGAAACAGAATCAACCTTTTTGTTTGTCATATTTGGAAAAGGGTTGCATTACAATTTTGAACCTGCACGCATGTTTTACTCAAAATCTGAAATTTGTTGAGTAATCGCAAGTAAATACAACAAGTTGGCAAGGATTTTCTGTGGTCTTAAGCTGCAGGTTAATACAAGACTACTCAAACAATCCAAATACAAAAAAGTACACGAATGATGCAAAAATACTAATATAACATGATATAGAGATTGGAACTTTCAATTACACTAAAAAATAGCTTAAGCTTAACATTATCTAATAGGGAAATCATGGCATAATGCTCATGTGTAAATTCAACACAATTGTATTTTAATTATTATTTTAGTGTGTTGGCACATAATTTTGATCTTTCCCACAACAGTAAACACTTGATGCTGGAGTAAACATGGAGTGAACGACTGGGGGGACAAGTGCCCTTGACTGTTTCTAACACCTCGTGTAAAAGTTCACCACAAGCATGTCAGAATAAAGTGAACATGTACAAAAGCCTGACGCTAATTTCCATTTTCCAGGCACAAACACAAATTGCCTTGTAGGGGGTCCATAACAGGTGTGTAATCTACATAACACAATCAGTCTGTAATCACAGCAATTACATGCACACTAGACAGTAACTTGCGGTAAAATGAGCAAACAAGTCCCTTGCTTTTGGCTGTGAGGTGCTCTTGGTGCCAACTCTTGCTGTGTTAGTTGACATTTCCAGTTCCATCTAAGGGCTTTGAGTGTTGGGTCTCACTGCAGTGATGGAGACTTGCGAGAAGAGACAGACCCCCATCGCTCAGAGCTGTGACGGCTGTTATGGCTATCAGAAGTGACAAACAGAAATGCTTAATCAAAGGAGGAGATTATAGAAATAATAAGGGCCACAAGACGATTTGGTGCTGCCTAGAGGACAAGGCCGAGCTTTTCAATTAACGCTTGTGATTGTTTTGACGTTAAGGTCACGCCAAGTCGCTCATTTCAATCTCTTTGGTTAATTTTTCTACTGGCTCAGAGCAACATGCAACATTTTTAATTAGACTTACAGAAAACAGCTACAAGTAAATAATGGATAAGCATTGTGGTCTTATAAGTTTATGTGTGCGCCTGCTCTGCATTGTGTGTGGTGGTGTGGTGCATTATGGAGTCATGTGACAAGGCAGGACTTATGCATTACAGTAGTTCACATCAAATAATCAAAAAAATGGTGTTTTGATGGTAGGTTAATAAAACTGCCAGAATGCTATAGAGGTTTATCAAGAGCAAAATATTCATAAGACAACTAAACATCGGAATAAAATGAGTGACTCTCCTCCAACCCAGACCTCCATGAAGAAAAATGGCCTCCTCTTTTGGCACTCATAGTTGAGCAGCCACCAATAGTACTCTTCTCAAACGCAACAGCTGGTCAGTGCATATCTACATGACCGAAGTGACCAATCAGAGCGACAGCTGGTAGAGCGAAGCAGAGAGAGCTACAGTTAAAAGATTAAAACAAATTTTTAATAAAACTGAAATTTTTTGAGGCGGAAAAAGTTTGTAATTCTAAATAGACCAAAATCCCCACAAACACTGACCTCCTTGAAAGCTTTTTGCTGCAGATTGTTTGCGCATTACGCTTGATAAGAAAAACGCAGAGGATTTTTTTTTTACTGCAGTACCAAAAGACTTAACCTGGCTCATAAAAGAGAGATTCTGACAGAGTGATCTTTCTGAATTGAGTTCTACAAAAGATCAATCTGGAATGACGTCGGGGAAAAAACTGAACGTCATGGTCGAAGCATCTAAACCATGAATGTTTTATATTATCTGGATTGGACTCCTGCGACTGACGATATGGCCGCTCCGCTGAACTGCAGAAAACTTTTCCAATTTTTTAAATGCTCCAAACTCTTAAACAGTGTTTAGCCTATAGCTTAAGGCTCTGCCCACGCTCCCCTCCCCCCGCTTCTCTGCTGCTCCCCCCCACTCAGGCCACCATCGCGCTGATTGGTCAGAAGTGATCATGCTGTCAATTTTCTGATGTCAAGATATAACGCAGACGAAAAAAGAAGCCATTGAAAACAACGGGCCGCCATCTTGGACTCATCGTCCAGTTCAAACTAAACCTGGAAATAGTCGAGAAGTCATGTTTTTTACAGTTCAATGGTCAGTCTCAATACAGTTGAAAGAAAGCGACAAACATTTATCCCGCTGGAAAATGCACAAATCTCTGTGCTCAGGTTTTTGTTTTTTTTTTCAGTCAAAATGGTTAGTTTTTCTACTATATTAGGCTGAAATACGTTGGTACTGCCATATTTGTTTTAATCGATTGCGCGCTTCCACTCATTTACAATGGTGCGCTGTGAATAGGGTATAACCCGGCCCCAATGTAATAACCCCACCCTCCAGAGAGGCCTGCCCATTGTAACCTGGCTCTATCAGATGAATTCTAGTGATATGCGTGATCTTCATAAAATCTGAAAAATCTATACAGTGACCGCGATGTACGGTTGACTGCCATGGTTAGCCAGATCAATCACAGCGCAGCAGCGAATCAGATATCTTCATAGATGCTTCAACCTGGAAGGCAGAGGGAAGGGCGAACCTTGAAAATACACTGGGTCCGAGGAGAACACACAATGAGGAAAGGAAAAAATGCAGGTTTAAAGTGATAACCCCACTGCCAGGTATTAACTATATAATAAACAAAAAAGACAATTCTGTTTGAAACTGTTACATTTTCACTGCTAAATTATCCAAGCCAGTTAGCAATTAGCATGTTCATGTTCAACAACAGGTCAGGCACAGCTCTCCTGCCCGGCCCGTCAGAGGAGTCACGCAGCGCTGCACATGATACAAACAGGACCATATGGCTGCTGATGGCTCCAATATAGAAAGCTCATAAGTGTTTCATAGGTTGCTGGCTGGGGTTTGCTTCCTCTTTTGGACATGGCTTCCGGGGAAGTGTCCTGGCCACCATCATTTGTTATCATTAGGTCAGACAAGAGATGCCAAGACAAGTGTTTACCGGATGTCTTTTGAATATAACCACAGTTGCAGTAGCGTGAAGACAATATTCATGCATCGTAATCTGTTGTTACATCTTTCTAAAGGTGTTGTTAGAGCGTTTTTAATTACAATGGATATACTGTTGTAGTGTTTCTTGTCAAACAGTTTAAAATATTGTGTATCTTTGAATAACTTCACTGTTTTAGTTGGCATAAAATGTGTTTTTACATAGAAGTGGCTTTGGGCTATGGGGTAATAGGTGGAAACTAACTGTCTTTAATCTGGTGAATGTACATGTTTTTTATATGTCTGCTTTACAAAGATTAGGAAGTGCAATAAGAGATGTCTTGAGTGCTGACAGAAAGTAAGCTTTTATTATGTAAATGAAAATGCATGCAAATAAGACAAAGCTAAATTCTATGTTCTTGTAACGAGGATGAAACAATACAATGGGTTTTAAAAAGTCACTTCTGCATAAGCTTCATTTTGGACTCTGAGGCGCAGTACTTTCACTTGGCCATCTGTACAATACTTTAGAGCTGATCCTGAATATATTAGGCTGAGGTAGAAAGAAGGAGAACAGATTGTAACTGCTGATCTCAGTGGATCAGAACAGCACCTTAGGCTGCTTAGCCTGAAGCGTAAGAATGATGGATCTATTAATGTTGGTGAAAAGGTGTGAGAAAAACAGGTGTCCACATCATATGGGCTGAATATCACTGAAAGCTTTAAGACTAGTGGGTGAAGTATTAGTTTTAAAATGGAAATGCATAAGTTAACCATTGTCAGTGTCCTCTCATTCATCTACTCAACTTGAATCTATACTATCAACGTGTTTTATTTGATTAGATTGAACAGGACAGTTATAACAAACATTTGAGTTACATTCTGAGTCAAACTATCAAGTATTTACGTCACATGTTGAGATGCTCTTAACATGCAGCTCCGTAGTGCGCTGTGTGATCCATAAATGTAGATTTAGCATGACTCTGAGAAAACTGTAGCAGTTAAATTAGGGCAGGAGGAAACAGAATCTTGGACGTTTGAGTCAGCCGGAACTACCGGAGCGATGTTGTGCAAAGAGCCCATTAAACTTTGAAACAAAATTGATTTAAGTTTGCTGTTTTGGAAATCTAAAAAGGTGAATTCCATGCGCTTCATGCTCATGTTTTTCAAATGTTATTGTTCATGAAAAGAAAGACTGGGAGATATTTGTTTTGATGTGAAGTGCTGCTGGCCAAGATAATCCTGCAGACTTCAGGCAGATGAATGCGGGCTTAAAAGTATGTTTCATTCATAAAACATGGATGACTGACAAACAATGACTCAAAGTGCTCTTAGCTCCACACCAAAGACTGCAACGGGCAAACTGAAGCATAAGATGATTCACATTTGGTTTACAAATCACTACTAGACCACAGAATACTGTGGACTAACAAAATAGAAGTCTAATAGTCAGAATATAGGGTGGCTTGTGTATAAAAGAAAATATCAGGAACTTACGGTACATACAGTACAGTAAGTACAGTAGGAAACTGAGGGTTGTGAGGTTTGTTAGCAAAGACGACAGAAAGTACCTGAATCAAGCAAGACAAGAATGGCAGATCCCGTGAATACGTGTTTCTTCTGCTATTGATTCCATTTTAACATAAATACAGAGTATTTTTTCTTGAAATTCGGGCAGAGAGGTGCTTGTGTGTGACACTTGTTATTCTATCTCATGCATTGGATATGGGATTGCAATTCGTTGTTGTGATTGGTTAAGCACAAGGCAGACTGGCACCTCAATTAGCTTTAAGTAATTCATTACATTTCCCAACTTTTCCTGAAAGCTTTCAGCAGCGGAGGTTCCAGATGGATAACGTGGAAGAACTCAATTCGAAGTTGAACACGTGTCCATCTGGCTTGAGCCAGGTTAAGATCGACAACTACCTTAACAAAATTAATGTTTGAATGAAGCAAAATGAAACTCCAGCTATGGGTTCTGGTGAGGAAACAATGTCAAGGTTAAATGATCATGAATGTCACTTTTTAATAATACTGTACTGTATATTATTTAGGTTTAAGCAAGAAATTATAAAAGAGACCATTTATCAGAACAATTCCATTGATAATATTTCCAGAATGTCCAGACGTGTGCTCTTCTTTTTTCCTCCTCAGATGGACTCACATAGAATGATGGCAGTGGGGCGCTTTGTCCCCTGAACTGTCCTGAATAGGTGGACAAATAAAGAGAGACCCCATGGAGCCACTTGTTCAAACAGCAAGAGCAGGCAAAAGCTGCCTTAAAGCAGCTTGGATTCAACAGGAGACCCTGAACCCTGTGGAAGAGTTTATCTGTAACAGGGAAAGAGCCAGTTAGACTTACCCCACGCTGGGCTCACTCTGGTGCCCTCAAGAGCAGTCAGATGACCTTTTATGATTGCACTCTTCAAGACCTTTGCCTACAAAACGATGAAGATGGCTCCTGGTTAACTAAGCTTGCAGCTTGCCAGCAAACAGAAATACAGTACTGAATGAGTGGAAATATGAATTTGTGACACATCTTAAGGTTTAGACATGTTTGTAAAGCATGATACTGGATGATAACAAAAACCTAACTTGAATAACACACAGAATTGTGTTGCTTTCTTCTATTTACATACAGTGCAGTCAGTGCCATATTGGCCTACAATGGTGGGATTGAAAATAAATCAAACATTCAGTGGCCTAATTAGATTTTTAGATCAACATCCACAAATAACATTACAAAATCTAGAGAGCTAATAGTAAGATACATTTTAAGACAATGATGTTATTTATCAACTGTGACAGGGGTTTAATAACTTCATACATAAATAATGGAGAATATTTAGTTATTTTAGGTTTTTTTTTTTAATTAAAACATTAAAAACCATTTCTTCACAAATTGTTATTTCTAAACCGTACACAACCTATTTCACTGTTGTTCAGATTGTCATGACCTTGATAAAAATGTTTTCCAATAAACTATAAAAACAAAACACTCAAGCCTGCCACATGTGATCAGCCATTAGCGACATTCACAGGGTTAAAACAGGCACATGAAACACAGCGATTTATTCAGTACAGTTCCATATAGAAATGAGTGGCCCGTGCACTGGGATGATTAATTACTTGTTTACCAGTGAGTAAATGCACCCTCACCTCTGATTTAACCTTCTGCCGCTGAGTGCTCATTAGAGGAATTACTGGCAAACACAGCCACTGTATTTAGCCTTTTTGTGAATAAAACTGTTGGGTATGTGTTACAGCCAAGATCTGATCTGATCTGATCATCATCAGGTCTTGATCTTTGTAATGTGGAAAGTGATCTAAATAGCGATAGTGATCTGAACTGATCTTTCAACTACGTTTGTCTACTGTACATAGGATGACCATCTTCAAAATTATGTGTATTGTTCTGTACGGTTTACATCTACCAGAAATAGGCTGACTGATGTTCTTTTTATTTGTTAGCATTATTAGCATGACAATCAGCTGTGAAAATTATTTAGTTATCAATTCAGTGAATTAAGATAATTTGAAAATTGAGAAATACGTTTAGATCACTGGAAAAATGTGCCATTTAAAACAAACTTGTGCCGCGACTTCCACCTTACACTACCTGTTGTTTAGATAACTAAGACCTTGGGAAAAGAAGTATTACACAACAATAAAGCACTTCACTCTGGTACACGTGGTCAGCCTTTTGTTACATACACAGGAGAAAAAAACATTGTTATTTGTGCTCTTGAGAAAGAAAAACTGCATTTAGTCCTTAGCAAAAGATTCAGGACAGTTGTTTAACACATCTCCAGCTCTTAAAGCCAATTACGAGTCCCTTATCCAGCTTTGAGCACTGCAACTCTGCCTTTACTGCCAGTAGCACCGACTTTCCTATTAAAAATAAACACAATGAGAACATCTACAGGCGGCCAAGACAAGCATCCAAGCATGTCAAAAGGACTTGCGTACAATGCCAAAGCACAAATTTTCTTCTGACTGTATGATAACCTACTTGCACCATACAAAGCACTTGACTATTTCTACCCAGGCCTTATTTCTCCCTAACAAGCAGCCCTCTCGAGTGCTCACAAACGCAATATTTCGCTTTTCCTTGAATTTATTACAGCCTCTGAGCCGCGCGCTTGGCTGCCATCCATTCGTATATTTTCCCCCCGACGTCTCTGCGCCATTATATGATTTTAAAGTGTAAAAAGGTTAACACCCCTCCACTCCACGGCGATTCTAATGAGCCGTGACGCAGCCAATCAGTAAAGAAGCCAAACTGCTGCACCTGTGCCAAATGCCGATGTTTACTGACATTTTCTATCCGCAGTCAAAAAACACAGCTCTCAGATTTGCCTCATCACCGCTTACAGGGAACAAACTGCTTATTATCGCCAGTGCTAAAAAAATTCTCTTCCCCCTTATCGGCAACACTTTACACAAGTAGAGCGCTTTCTGCTGATTGAACTGTCTTTTAAAAGCGGAGCATGGGCCGCGTGTGGCAAACTGATACTGGCCCATGTGTCACAATCTGACTGCGAGCATATAAACAATGACAAATAGGGCCCGCACTCTCACTCCGCCCGACAACTAGAAACTGAATTATATGTGACAGACAGAAAGCATTACCGCCAGGCCTAAAGTGACTACAGAGGTTAAGTGCGAATCACGTCTTGATAAAGGGCACTTCTTTTAGCAAATAACGAGACGCAATCTAGAAACATGGGGGTAACATTTGCGCTTTTTGTTAGCGATGAGAGACGTGATTTATTTGGAGTTCAAATAAAACTGCGTCATGTTGTTGAAGAGGCAAAATGGATGAGGAATAACTGCAATCAAATCAAGATAGCTGTCAAATGTATTAGGAAAACTGCAGCAATCAGGCAAAAAAGAGCATAGGAGCTTTTTTATACTAGAGTGACTTATTTATTTACAGAAAGATGGGATATCTCATTTTAAAATAACAGGAGATGGCAGTATTTTAAAGGACACAAATGCAAAATTGACTTGTTGAGTTGTTAATCATGTTCTAACTTTTCTTCATCATAATAAAAACACAGATGAAGCTTTGTCACTGAGATATTTTGGATTCTTTCATAGCCTCAGAAAAACCCTCTCCTGAATGTCCCAAATCAGTGAAGTCATAAGAGCATCTTTGAGAATTCCTAACTCATCCAGAAAAAGGCAAGATCGATTTATTATTATTTCCACTGTGTAATTTCCTTTAGCTGTGGTTCTAACTCAATTCTCAATGTTGAAAACTACACTACAACTACTACTAGGGCTGCAACTAACGATTATTTTGATAATCGATTTGTTGACTGATTATTCTTTCGATGAATCGATTAGTTGTTTAGAACGCAGAAGACACTGCCAGAATTGTTAAAAGTACCAAAAATCTGACCCTAATTAACACTAATACTGGTATCAAAATTAAACACTCATTTCAAGTATCATTGTGGTATCATAATTAGTATCAAGAGTTTCAGTTTGAAGTTTAGTATAACATAACATTAGCTAGTTTTTACATGAAAAAACATAAATTTACACAATTTATGTCCAGTCTGATGCTTTTCCACAGCTCATTGATGTTTGAAACCTACATAAAGACTTGTAAACGATTACTCAGTTACTAGTTGACAACAAAATATATTGTATGTAAATGAATGAGTGAATTTTTATTACTGTGTCTTACAAATGCCCAGGCCTTCATGGGTTTAAAAGACAACATAACCAAACATAGGTCAGTATCCAGACATAACCAAATATGATCAAAAACAAATGTTCTCACTTAAACAAATGAGTCTGCTGCTTCTTCCAGGCTTTTGAAACAAATACAGCCAGCTTATAAACATAACAATCAAATAACAGTCTCATCCTCTCATCGTCTTCACAGCAGAACATTTCAGGATTTTTAATAAACAATTCTTCAAACAGAAGATTCCTAAAATTTATCATAAAAAGGACAATATAACAAAAAATGCACTTCGCTCTCAACGTCACACAGTCACACAGTCGGCATAATCTACTCTCCTCAGGGGTTTTCTTTAATAGTAAAGAAAAAGACGGCACATACAAAAGAAATTTTAATGCCTCTCAAGATACAAGCAGGTGCCTATAGGCAAAGTTACAAGTCAGATCAGAGGAAAGAAACACGGGTGGGCAATTATTTTTCCCCAAGAGCTATATTTGACTACAGACGAATTGTGAAAGGCCAAACTGCGATCTTTGGTGTAGCAAATACTCATATGCAGTTAATGCCACAGTACAGAACATTCAAGGAGAAGCAATAATCTTAATGGTGACAAGATGGTTACAAACCAACATTTATAGTGCATCTTTAAAAGCTTAAACTTTGACAAAGTCTGGTCATAATGCAACAAAACCAAACATAAATGAAAAACTTGCAGCTATATGTATTTATAACCTTTTCCCAAAATGTCTGTGAGAAAAAGATTTATTCTACTGTCGAGCTCCATTTGATCATTTGTGTTGGCTGTTTCACCCACCCTGCAGGCAATCAGAATCAGAAAAAGATTTATTTCCATTGTTAGTGAAGAAAACTCACAAACTGTGCTTCAGCGATACAGCATGGTACAAAATAAAGCAATGAGTGGTGATGGGAAAACATATATAAAATATAAGTTAGCCTGTTAGAAAAGAAATTAACTTTTGTCAAGCACAAAGATTTTATTGGGAAAAATACGTATTAAAACCAAAGTAATAATAAGACTATAAAGACAATTATAGGTTTAACTGTGGATGTAATCAGGTAGAGATTGACAAATATCTCAATCATCTCAATATATTTGTACAACATTCTGTCAGTTAAACCGTCTTCAAATTTGTCAACTGAAAAAATGACAAAGCTTAAATATGCCTAATTGGTTTAAAATTGGTTGAATTACTTAGTGTTAACATGATTTGAACAGGTTTTGACATTCTTAAACATTTGCAATTAGAAGAAATTATTTTAGTCATTATTTCAGGAACAAAAGCTTTTTTTCTTTTTTTCTACTCATGATTTCAAGTCTGTGTGTATTTTTCTTATTTTAAGTTAAACAAGAAATTATATTCTTGTTCTATTGGCAATCTTAGTTTAAACTAATCAAAAAGTACTCAAAACATGTAAAACATTATTACAGTCCCAAATTATCCTGTTATCTAATTTAAGATGGTAATCTTTTTTCCAGTGGGTTTAATTATCAAAAGTATTAATTTTTCTCTTTTGTGAAGCGCTTTGATACAAGTTCTTGTAAACTTGCCTTGTCTATTAAAAAGAACTCAGCATTACAAATGTTTTATTGTAAATTACTGCACGATATACTCGATATTCAATTCTTGCATATCTCCAAAACAACATTCACAATATTATTGCCCAGCTCTACACGTGACACATCCAACAACAAACACAAACATGGTCCTATTGTCTTACTAAATAAATCTTTAAAAACTTTATAAACAAAAACATTTTTAACTGACAAAGTAAACACTCGGATACATGTAAATGATATCCCAGAATTAGGTTATGCATTTTATGCTATTTGTTAATCTTAACAGTGATTAACAACGTTCAATTTTAATCCTGACATTTTGGTTTTACTTAGAAATGTTGATCAGATCACCTAGTATTTTTTTTATTTCTTCTTTATATATTCTTTTTTATGCTTTGGCAAGTGATGCGCTGATCCTATTGGAATCGAATACTGCTGCTGATTTTTGAAATTTTGTTCGATCGGGTTCGGGTCTATGATATTGGTTTATCCGATATCATATTTGTGCCTTTAATTGGGCCAAACCAGACTAATTTATTGGCTGGTGTTGATCAAGAATGTTTCATTATATTGAATTCTTTATTCAGATTAAATTTTTAAGTTGTGGCTTGCACTATGCATAACATATATAGCACTATTATATATTATGTTATATAGCATTATGTGACAAAATATCTTATGTTTTGATAAGAAAGAAAAGCAATTTCAGTCCTTACACTAGTATCAGTTGATATCGGTAGATACTTAAAGCCAAAGTATCAGAATCAGTATCGGAACTGAAACAACTGGATCGGTGCATCCCTAGTTTTTTGTACAATACAGCTGTGGCTGCTCAGTTATGATGAACATAATAATCAACATTATTTAAAGAAATCACAATTACTCAAAAGATTACTTTCTTAGAATTTTTTTTTCCTTAAATGCAGAGAGTGAAGAGATCAAATGAACCGAGATACAATATCTTATAAAAATGTTGTTAAAGTATTCTACAATTGTAAAGAAACAGTCTGGGACCTACTCAAGGAAATATCTGAGCGCTTACAAACTCACGGTTAACAATCACGATTACTCAATTACATAGTTTTTGTAAACCATTACAGCAATAATCAACTGAAATTCGATTATTTGCACAGCCCTAAATACAGTTACATTACAACAAACTAAATACCATTTTCTATCCTGAAAATGTGCACTTTTTTGTTCAAATCATTTGCATTTGTATCTGATGTAATAAATATACAGATTACTCAATTTCCTTCAATCAACTCTATCCCAGTTCATACATGACCAGAGACAAATGACAACAACAACATTACATTCTGAGCTGAGACTCTTGACATTTTTAACAGAACTTTCCTGTTTTGAAGATGTGCTTTCGAAAAAATGTCAGCTGGTTCAGTTCCATTAGCG
Organism: Mugilogobius chulae; assembly: GCA_038363315.1. NCBI lineage: Eukaryota > Metazoa > Chordata > Actinopteri > Gobiiformes > Gobiidae > Mugilogobius > Mugilogobius chulae. The sequence goes on from CM076408.1 coordinate 31,981,109, forward strand.
GCTTGTTGTAAACTTTGGTCCTCTTACGCAACACTTTTCTGCTGCGTGGACATCCCAAACTCCACAGCTAACTGCATTTCCTACTGGCCTTCTGGTAAGCCAACTACAAGCCATATGGACTGTGAATTATCCAACCACAGATTGCCTGAGAAGCTACTCACATGATTGCATTATCTAGTTATTATTGAGCCATAGCGTCACCTGAAGCCTTGATAGTCTTATTGCACATGACTGGACTACATTACAGCTTTATAAATGAGCGCTCTCAACATGCTGACGTGCGCTTTTTGGACTTGTGCGCGTTCTGTATTTATCTGGCCGTCGGGAAGAGACATTGGCGATTTGCAATAATTACATTAAGGAAGTGATACTTGCTGACTTAAAACGGAATAAACATGAGCGTATAATGCCGAGCCCTGCTTAATGCTTCCACCGCTTCCATTTTTATTGTTCTTAAGAAATTGGGCTTCTGAGAATTCATAATGATGTGTCCTATTCTTGGCCTCGCTCATGAAAGATTCAAATTGTGTTTAAGGCTTGTTTTACCCCGGTGTTGCTCTATAAATCCCCTCAACTAAATATTTTTTCAGAGAAATTTGTCAAAGTAATATTTTTCTGACTGAAAACCAACTAAGAAAAATAATTACTGAAATGATTAAAAAGCTGCATAAAACTAACTCCAAGGTCTTGAAAAACTGTCTTGTTCACAAAGGCTCAATGTCCAAGGGAAATGTCTTGTCAGGAGAAGTGAGAGAAAATGCTATCATGTCCATATTTGATTTATTATTTTTGATTCATTTAAATATATTGAAACATTTTGTAGACTACACACTTGATCGTCAGCTAAACTGATTTGTTTCAGTTTCACTTGGAGCAGTTCTCACTACAGTACATTTTTACCAAAAGAAACTGATTAAAAAGAAAACATGACTTTCTCCTCGCCTGAGGTGGCGCTGTGCCTCAAACTGGGGGAAGAAAGTGCAGAAAATTGGCCGAAGGAAAAGTCCTATCAGATTTGTGTCGGCTCATGAAAAGTTGAGTATCTTCATTTTTGCAACGTTTGGATTTCGGACATGGACTAAACAAACGTCGGACAAATGCGCTTCACACCGGATCGTTTACTTGGGGATGTTTACTTGAGGATGTGACTGCTGCATGATATGAGAGGTAGTGAAACTATGGATTTGAGACAACTTTATAATTGCTGTTTGATTCATCAAGATATAAGACAAGACTATATAGGACAAATCATGTAAATGTTGTGAAAACAAACCACAGCACCTCCCTTATGCCTATGTTTACAGATAATGATAATATAATATGTATGTGTCTGATAATAGCAAAAAACAAAGATTATTAACTACTATGCCACATTACATATAGCAGCTTGTTTCTTCCGTCTTAACTGTCATTTCTGAGTTTATTTAATGTGCGCTCTGTGCGCTACGGAAGCTTTCATAGACAATAAAGTGCATGTTGGGCCAAATTGGGGTCGTCAGCCTTCACATCACAAGCTAACCGAGCTCCATTTGGACCGAGATTTCCTCCACATGTGGGTCCCAGTGTGATTTGGTGGTTGGGGTGGGTACCGTTGGGTAAATTTTTTTCAATAACAGTACCTAAACGTCTTTTCGAAACTGTTTCTTGACAGTTCTTTACTGTTCTTTCTTTTTTTTTTTTTTAAATGTTAATTATAAGCCCAAAACATTTTTTCAACATTTAACAATGCTACATAATGTCAAACTATATTTTAAAACCCATTTGTAATTTGTTCAGTTCCAACTCAAAACAAAGCGCATGCAAATGAATCAGCTGTTCCTCACATGGACTCCTACATGGAGCACTTGAACTTTCATTTTCACTTTCTCGCCACACCAGCACTGTAACAAAGGAGCATTTGTTTTTGACATTAAAACTTTTACCCATATCTTTATCAGAGGAAATAAGGAGAAATGAATGACTTGAAACAACTTTTGAGGTGTTTATATAACATACTACCAGTCAGATCAGTGAACGCTGTGAGCAGTTAGCCCTAGTTACAATAGCCACAAACAAGCATCAAATTTGCAATGATCAGTGCATATATGCTATCTTGTTTAGTAGAATTCAGCATGTATATGCACTATATGTGATCATTAACATATTTGATGCTTGGTTGTGGGTAATGCAATTTAGGTTAACAGCAATTGAATACGGGTGGAACTGAACTGAAGTATGCTGCATATTTTTTCATCAGAAATAGAAGTTCATTATAAATAATCTATACCCAGAAGCCTCTTAAAAATGTATTTGAAATGTCAGTCTCAGTCTTCATCAACATGAATGGTAAGTATAGTCAAACATACAATTTACTTCAAATTATACTGTATTTGTGCAGATAAACAGAGGATGTAAGTCACATTGCCAAATCTGTGACCAGTGCATCTTCTAAGCTCCTCACTCAGACATGCCAAGCCACTGAGACCCAGAGGGCAGATTGAAAGCCCAAAATATAAATGACGCGGAAAAACATGAGCTTACAGTGATCCGTGGAGAGAAGAGTTAGACGGCCTTGTGCCTTTTGATATCAGTTTGAATTAGAATGATATTATTGATTTTTGTGGAGGGAGTGGAGTGAAAAGAGGTGGATGAAAGAACACACAGAATTCAAAAGAAGAAGAGAACAAAGTCACGGCAAGACAACAAAAAGTCCCCATCATGACTGAGAGTTCGCTCGCAGAAATAGAACGATTCCCCGATCAATTGTGCGTCAGTGTCCCCGCTGCGAGACTGCGGGGGCTCCCTCAGCAGGCTCACATAAAGGAGAGGTCGTAATAGGCCAATATATTAGATTAATGGCGTTTTCTGTGATGAGAATGACTCCAAGCTGGCTGGAGATTGCCCACCGCACCAGCAAGTTTGTATTTATAGTCTTCTCCAGCACCTGACTGTGCGCTCCAAGACGCCCCATCACCAGCTTTACTCACACACACACACCTCGTCCTCACCTCATGAGGCCACACTGATCCTGCATGTGATAGGCTGACACCCACACGCCCAGCTGCCCTTCGAGTGCATGTGTCCAGTGTCAGATAGGATGGCATTTTCACTATGATATAGCTGGAGATATGGATGACACCATGGGCCAAACACTTAAAGTGACCAGTTAAGTGAATAGCAGAGTTCAGGTCTGAAGATTTAAAAAATGTTTTTTTGTAGGTCTGGGACTTCAACACAGTCTCAAAAGAAAGTGTAAACATACCACGACACAAACAGCGCAGAATGAGCACAATTTCATGAATTTTGGCGTGTATATGTAATGCAATATTGCACAATATGAAAAAAGTGTAAAATAAACATAACATTTAGCATGAGTTTTGGTTGAAGCCATGTGGGGGCATTTATCTTAGGTTTAACGGGTAAGTTTAGGCTTTAAGTCAATAAAAGGCTTAGGGCTGTGGTTAGAATTAGGATAGGGATTTTGTAAAATATACTTAAAGAATAACATATTTCTTACCACCACCATAGAAATGAACTAGGGCTACAATGCGTGATATATTTATGCAAAAAGGCATAAACTCATGCTAATCACATGCTTTTGACATGTCCTGTTATGTCGTGGTATATACTGTATGCGTTTTCTTGTCAGATGGAGTTGGGGGCTTAGACTTGATTAAGATTAGGATTTAAAGTTACCAAATGCATTTACACCATAGGCACAAATGACTTCACATGACATAGCTTAGGGCGGGAAAATTGGAAAATTCCGATTTGAAAAATTCTGAATTTTTAAATGAGAGAGAATTTCTAAAATAACTATATTTACCCTAACAAAGCTATATTAACTTCAAGCTAATTTTTGGCAAAACAACTTTACATAGCATACATCCATTGACATATTTCTCTTTCTTTATTGCTTTAAAACAATATAAAAACTTGTGTTTTGACTTTGAGCGAGCTTGAATGATCACAAAATGGACTGTTTTTTGACCCATAGGAAGGTCTTCTCTATTTCTATGGAAAAGCAAAAACTTGCATGCAAAATCAAGAGCATTGTCCATGCAATTATATAACAATATTCCAAATTTCACTATACTCCTGAAGCAAATAACAATACATCATGAACATGGGCTCAGCCTAGTTCTGTGTGGATTTGACCCACTTCTGTTCCATAACCTTGACCTGACTAAACTAGTTTCTTAACCAACTGAGTTGATAAACATTCACTCATTCATTTTGTGCAGTTCTTCAGCTGTGAGTGCTGTCTGTTTGTGTCGGAGCAAAACATGACCTGCTCAAGTGCTAAAGAGTCACAGAGCCTGAGGTGGAGAGAGCATGGCATGTGCAGATTGTGACTTCCTCACACTGACTTAATTACAAACCCACCAGTGTGCCTCAAAGCTTCAAATTCTGCTGACAAGTCAAACTACATATCACAATCTAATGCCAATAACCCTTTTAAGTTTAGCTTTAAATTATACAGTATGCCTTTTATGTTGGATGTGTGTTGAAAAACTATGGCTCAGATCAGTATTTCTTAGCCCTTGGCTCGTGGAGAAAAATTGATTGAAATTACCACATTTTATCTCCATTTAACATCACTATCAAGTATTTTGCTGCATTTGGTGTTCTATGACTCAGCATAGTTATTGTGGTAAGGTTTGACTTGTGCAAAGTTCAACATTTGTCACTGCACTTTTGCCATTATAAGTGAAAATAAGTGTGCTGATTGATTTTTAATGTGAGAAATGGAAAATAAATTGATCACATTTCTTTGCAAAAAATATTACATACATATTTACTCTCTGTATTATTTTTACTAATGAAAGTACAAGAGACTGGACAACAAGACCTAAAACAATAGAAATATGAGAGACAGTAATTTTGTCCTCTGTGCCATATATTCTAATATAATGCTTTTGTCAAGTGTGTCTGAAGGCATCTAATACAGGTATATCACCAACTCAACAAATAAATCACCAACATAACAAAATACTATACTTTATTCTTGTTTTACATTGTAAGTGCCCATGTAGAAGAGAGCCGAGGTTTGGCTTGAAGCATGTTGGACTGTAGACTATGTTTCTAGCCCTATAGGCACTTCTCATCTTTGTAAACAACATGAGCTGTAAGTGCATTTTGGCACTGTTTGCACTGTACTATTCATTGTTCAAGGCAACAATTAGCCACCAGAAATGACCAACTTGCTCTGTAAAAATTGCAAATAAATGTAAAACTACTCATTGCACGTGGTAAGTGTATTTGTGGCTTGTTTGTGCGGAGTTCTTGTACAGTTAAATATTTGGGTAACTTGGGTTGCATATTTTATTCCTGGGTGCACGTCAAGTATAGAAAGTACCAAAAAACCATGTTCACCAGGGTCCTGAAGTGGGTAGGTTCATAGATAAAATAGAAACATCAAACTGTTATGATTATTTGATCACAGCTTGTCTATTTGATTTCACTATAGGTTACCATGGTGATTTTGACATGGAGAGCCTTAAGCTAAAGTCATTCAGTTTCCAGTTTTGGGTTCTACGCCAAAATAAATTCAGTCCTTCTTAATGACCTAGAATTAGAATTAATAAGTAGGGCAACTAGTGCGTCTCAATGTCTCTTTATCACTCATATGACAGAAAGGTCAACCTCAGACCCTCAGAGCTTCTTTAGAAATACCTAATTAATTAGTCAACTAGCATATGTTGCATTTTATATAATATAACAATTGAACTTAAGTCAAGAAACTTAAATTGACAGAACTCTTGAGACCTTTCTGACAACCTCCAGCAGAGTATAGTTATATGCTCTGACACCACTGACTGAGTCATGACACCCAGCTTGAATGTCAAAAAGGTTACATAGTACTGTATATGAGTACTGCAGAAAAATGACACGTCTCCTCTTAATGATTCCTCTGTGTTTCTAACCAGCCTGATTCTTATAAATCTCACATGACATGTAGTTTATCAACTTTTTATGTGTACTAATATAACACTCTCATTCCTCAATGTAGCTCTTTATATTATTCACTCATCAGGGATGAAACAATTTCACCAATTTGAATGTGAAAGTGTTTCACAATAGCATAAATGCATTATTAAAGGTGCACTGTGTAACTTTCTACAGGTGAAGAGTCAGTCAATGACAAAATTTGCCAGAATTAGGACATTCTGAATGGGCCTAAAAGCACAGCAACAGTAGCCACTTTTCTGTAGAAACAAACTTGAGCGAGCCCTCCTCCAGGCCAGATAACAGTCCATTTTGTGGCTATGTGAGCCTGTTTATAGTGATGACGTAGATATTTGTTATTTATTAAGTTCAAAAAAGAAATTGTAATGACAAACAAGCTTTTATTCAAGTCTATTTTTGGACAAAAAGTTAACAAGGTGCACCTTTAAAGATATATTTATGGACAGGAACTGCTGCAGGATCTATTATATTAATATATAAATGTATCATTACAAAGACAAACTGCTAATGAGCAACACATGAGCTTTTTGATTATTGAAAATACAGTGACTTATCATTGAAACTAAATGTATTGACTGTCATTTATAATCATGAGTCTATTCCTGTGCACATACAATATATAGTACATACAATACATATATACATACATATATTTTCTTGCTTCTAACTTTCCCCTTGTGATTCTTGTCTCACTGTGGTCTGCAGAGCTATTGGATTTCTCTTTAGACAAATCAATGACTTCTTACTAAACACCTACATCTTTTCGTGGAAATAACACTCTTTAGACTACCTTATTTGGGTCTGCTTGCATCCCCATCGTCAACTTCTCTGTGTCTTAGTAATACGTCCATTATATCTATTGTACTTTTATGATTTTAGTGAGCAATTATGCAATATTAAGACATGTATTCTGAGACGATGTAGCATTGTAGTTTTAGCTCCAGTCACGTTGACATATAAACCAAGACAAATGTAAATTAATCTCGCCTATGAATTAGTATGAAATGGTGATTTGACTAATTTATGAATGATTTAGAAGCCAATTAAACAGGAGTGATAAAGTATGTATGAGGCGGGTGTTATTGTAAAGCAGTAGTTCATTAATTAAAGATGGGTCCATTATTTTTTAGCACTTGTTTCCTTGACTGTGCATGCTTCCATTTAAAATATGATTTGTTTACAATACAGAAATACAGTGCACCGAGTGTGGTTAGTTTAGCATGATGACATAATAAAACTTTGGATATGTTATTGGCGACATATCAAAACAATCCAACTATAGATCGTACAGTAAAGCATAGAAGTTTTCTACTCATCGTCGTCATTATTAAAAAATACAGATGCAGAATGTACGACAACAAAGAGACATATTGATATTTGTCCCAGAGCATCCCTGTCCTTAAACCTCCTTCTCAGAAAGAAAACTCAACTACAGTGGAAGTGAGAGGAGAGACACTAACATGGCCGACAAGCTAATGATGTGACCGGGACTGACGTGTATCCTGATGCAATTAGAACTTAAGTCAGTGGAGCCAGAGACCTGGCAGAGGGAAAGGATTCAACTAGCAGGACGAGGGCGGCAATCCAAAGAGGGAGCTGGGGAGAAGTCCAAGTGAGAATGGCTACTGCGGTTAGCATAACAGCAGTCTTGATTTAAATGTTGTAAAAAAAAAAAAAAAAGCCTTTGGTGAAAATTCTGTAAACTCAGAATGCATAGTGAGCTAAAATGTTGACATTCCAAAAATCTGTGCCAGTAATCAATGTAGATCGATATTTCAGTTTTAAATGTCCAAAATAATGATCCACAGGTCATAGATTAGGACAAAAGAACAAGTCATATAACAGAGCCTAGAGAAAATTAGTCCTTGGTGTACAACCAAGTCAAATTAGTCTGTAATTAACCATTTAGAAGTGATTTCAACCACATCCTTTGATGGATGTCTGTAGTTTCTCATTTTAGTTTGACAAGAACATATGTCATACTTTTGAACCCATTTGCTGTAGCAGCGTAAAACGGACATGGAGTGGTAAAATCCACTAGCAAGAGGCTGATCCAATCTATGTTTTTCCTTCTTGGCACAGAACTTCACACATTAAATGCATTTTTATTGATGCTTACCCGACCGCTGTGAAGATTAGGGACTGATTTTGGGCACTGATAGCAGCTCTTATGTGTGTGCTTATCTAGCACTGGTGGAAGATGTGTTTTGTTGTCGCGACTTTGAAAGATGAATGCTCCTGGTCTGACCTCTGGATGAGTGACTCAGTGGTGCCATCGCAGGAACAGTCAAAACAGCCCATGGCCCCGGCAGTGAACGCTCAGATGCATCATGTGGCAAACGGCCAACAGGTGACAAGGGACTCAGATGACATTGATTATTGTTACAAGAGAGTGAAAGGCGCTGCTGATGGCCCTAAATGACAGCGTTTTTAATTTCCGCGACCGCCTTTGATTTTCTCACACAGTAATATGAGGACAATCAACGTAAGGAGGCTTCGCAGTTCCATCCATTTGTGATGTCTTCATTTTGGCTTCACCGACACCTGAAAGGCTTCCAATGTCCATTGTGTACAAAAACAACCCTCCATCACCCTCCACACTCTTTATCTCCCAATGGCGAATGAATAATTAATTCCTTATTCAAAGCAAAAGGCCAAGGCGGCTCACAATATTGTCTTGGAAGGAGTCGTTATAGCTCTCAGGCTATTGTCACGTTCATGCGTCCCGGGGAGCAATTCCAACACAATTTAGCGAGCGTTAACATAAGACTGTTAGAAGAAGGCTAGAGCTTGGGGTTTCAGCACCACGGCCAGGTCTACTAATGCAGCGGGCTGGAGAAGACATCAGGGCGGCTTTGCTTTCAGGTAATGGCTCTTAGTAAAGCCTATTCATTAAACGGAGTGTCCGAACAATGTGGCTGCACGTAATGCATCTGCTTTACACATCCTGCATTATTTATGAGCACACAACAGCTTTATATTTGTACTGAGTTAAAAGCTTAACTCAAAACGTGATAAGGGACTTGTTTTTTCCGGCTTGGCGCGTTTAGTTTACATTTAAAATTAAAAACGCAACCAACTCCTCATAAAGACACGTCACTTAAGCAGGATAGCGTTTAATCTTCAAACTGCTGCTGATTTCTATACAAGTGCAGGGGCCAAATGATCCAGCTGGCAGGAGTGCCCTGGACCAAACCTCCCAGTAATCGTAATGTGTCCTTCTCACTGAAACAACACAGTTCCATTTCTCATCTCAGGCAGGAGCTGGAACAGGCTGGCTGGAACAGTCGGGTCTATTTGACTTGTAAAACAATCCAGACAAAGACCAATTGGCAGTGGACAATTGTTGCACAATGTCATTATGTAATATTTAAAGAAAGTGAAGTTACATGTTTCGAGCTTGACAATGAAAACAAAGGTTGCTTGCAACACAATAATGATTCGCCATTAGAATTTATTCATGCTATGTTTTCTAAAGAATTATGTAAACATCGAGATGCATTATGTAATGTTACTTTATCATAGCACAAAGCCTTTAAAGTGCACAGAACAGAAAGAAGTACAGTTCTAAAATAAATAAAGATTAACATAATTAAATAAATAAATAAGTTAAAGGACCACACCATTCTCATGCCAGGTTAAATGCCACTTAGTAAAGTGAGTTTTAAAAAAAAAATCTTAATAGCATCAAGTGAAGGTGCAGTCATGTGTTCAAGGTGGAGGAACATTCTAAAGTAGTGGACCGACAACAGAAAAGGCCCAGTCATTACGACTTTTAAGGGAAGGTAAGCTGGAACTGGCCCTCAGACCTCAGCAGGAACATTGGGCCTCATTCATGAAAGTGCTCTGAAAAATTGTGCATAACTTTCACTTTAAGAAGCTGCTGAGAAGAAGCTGCAGTCCATGAAGTGCTTTAAAAACAAAACATTTAAATTAAAACAATTCTAAAATGATATGGAAGTGAAAATGAAATGAAAAGATAAATAGGTGCTATGTGCTCTCTACAATGTTGCCGAATAAATAATGAGCTGCGAAATTTTGGACTAACTGTAAAGTGACAGGTAGCTTGACAGCACGTTACAGTAGTCAATACGTGTAGAGATAAAAGCAGGAATCACCCGCTCCAAATCACTAAAAGATCAGTTAAGATGAAAGCCTAGGGTGATACAAACTGGATTTAACCAACCACGGCATTTATCTGTTTGTCAAGCTTAAAATCGTCATCAGTGAGGACGCCAAGGTTGATGCTGTAGGTTAAACAAAGGATTGGAGAGACCCCACGTCCAGACTAAAATCAACCAACAACAACAACAACAACAACAACAACAACACACAACATCACCTTCATTAATATTTTATATTTTTTTAAAATACATTGAAAATCATGTTTCTCTTACAGCACATATCTATTCATCCTCACACTGAGAAAAATGATTTTTGGATATCATAGATGTAACAAGCTATTTCATCATAAATTTAACTTTGTAAATCTAATTACTCATTTTACAAACAAAAAGTAATTCAAGTTTAACTTTATTTAGTTAAAATAACTGTGAATTGTGAATTATTCAATTAACAATGAAAAAGTTTCTAGTTTAATAAGGTTTTTCTAATGTATTTTTTCACTTCAAAAAAGCTTCTTGAAACGATGAGACTTAGGCAGTTATTCAAAATGGGCGGGGCTTATGTTTAGATTGAAGATTTTAATTTTAAAAACCCCATTAAAGACCTTAAAGTTATTTTTTTTAATAAAAGTTTTAATTTTTATGAGCCATGATATATTAGTTTTGTCTAAATATGATAACGTAACATTTATTTGCAAAAGTACTCATCTGGCGCCACTTTTTGAATTTGCGTGGTGCATTGTGGGTAAATTCTTCTACTGCGCACTCCTCTGGGTGATAGTCAACAGTACAGCAGGACGACAGATTTCTCTGCTCCACGAATGTAAGGTAAGTTTTATTTTATATTACTTTACGTTCGTTGCGTGAATTTATAGGTTTCTGTTAAGTCTATAAATGTGGTTAGCTAGCCCGGTCATTTCAGATCCGTTGGAAAGATGCTTTATTTGCAGGGTAACGTTAACTCGTGGCGTAATAACTGTCCGTGTAGTCGTGGCCTGTAACGCTCCAACCTCCGGGGAACGAGCCCGAGAATAGTCTAGCACTGGACTCCCGTGATGGGAGCACTGGGACCGCCTACATGCAGTCTCTCTCCAAAATCAGACCTACGGTCCGTTCCCGCCCAAGACGACGAGGCAAAAGCACTGACCTATATAAATGAAAGCCTTTCACGGGTTGAGTGAGTCTTGAGACTCGGGGGAGAATGAGCCGCGGTGAGGCGAGGGGGGTTTCACGTTGGACATTTGGCTCATTTTAACTTTTCTCTGCTACAGGCCTTCACCGGCTGCCTCCGCTGGTCGAAGCCGCTAGACTTGCTCAGTCCGGCGGCTGGATTTCTTGCCTTGCCCCGGCGACGGCGCCATTACGGGGTAAGTTTAAAGTTACTATATTTTCGTTTATAAGAGTCAAATCTAAATTTTGAGACCATTTGAGGCGAGAAATAGTGGGTATTATTGCCAAATCAGCAGTTAATTTACCTTTTCTATGCTAAAAGTCTGAACCCCTGGGTCTTCACCGGCTGCCTCTGCTGGCCGTAGCCGCTAGACTAGCGCTCTCCGGCGGGCCAGATTTTTTCCCTTGCGCCGGCGGCGCCGCCATTACGAGGCAAGTTAAACGTTAAAATATTTTTGTTTATAATAGTCAAATCTAAACTTTGAGACCATTTGAGGCGAGAAATAGTGGGTATTATTGCCAAATCCGCCCGTGGTCTAGCCTCACGTTACCCCGGCTGTTTGTTGAACAGCGGCCCCGGTAAAAGCCGCCTGGACCGGGGCGCTTATCGAACTTCATTTCCCACAATGCTGTGCTCCGTTAGCCCGCTCTTTGCTTCCTGTTGTCCGCTAATGTAGCTTTTTAATGTTTTTGTTCTCGTGTAGTAATGGCGACACAGAAGAGAAGACCGACCGAGCTCACGCACGGTTTGAAAACACGATGGTGTCCCGGAAAAGTCTTTCTGCGGCGGCCTCACGGCGAGCGGACGTGCCCGGGCAGGAGCCGCGGTGAACGGGAGAGAATAGAGGAGGAGCAGCAGCACTAAAGGAAAGGCTCCCGGAGCAAACACAGGTATTAAACATGGACAAATAAAGATTAGTTTGAGCGCATTGTCGGTCTTTACATTATGTCCACACATTATTTTTTTTGGTTCTCCCCGTAACGAGGAATTTAAGACTGAAGGTTTGAATCTTTATTGTCGTAATTTCTGGAGTCTCTTCAGTGACAAAAACAATGTGTGTTTCTCTTAAAACCACCAGCAATTGTACTAAAGCAGGACTGAAACAAGACTAAAGCAGTACTAAACTAGGACTAATATTGTTATTAAAAAGAACAATAGTATAATTACATGTGTGCTGGATTTATCACTAAATGAAACATTTAAACCAGATAAGTCTGAGGAGTACATTTTATCTTGATCATTATAAAATATAATATGACAGACAGATATTTCTCATCAGTTTTAGCCAATATGTAATGTCAATTTGTGTATTTCTTTATTTCAGCTTCAGTCAAAGACTCCTAAAGAATTGTTTTATTATATTTATGAACTCATGGTTATTTTGAGTTTTAAGATATGCTACATTTTGAAGCTCACGCTCAAGCTTAACTAAATAAATGTAATATTAAAAATGTAATAAAAATATGTAAATAAAATAATACATGTATAAATATACCCAAATAAATGAAGAAACAAAAGTGGAATTTATGAATATATTTTATACACAAACATTTACCATTTTAATTTTCAAATCATGGAAATATATATTATTCTGATGGTAAATATAAATGTTGTATTATTTTTATTCGTTTTTACTTAACAGAATAAAAAAGAATAGAACATTTTAACAAAAAAGATAAATACATGTAAAAATTGCTACAAACAAATATTTTTATAGACCTAATTACAAGTAAAAAATATAGTTACATCATTTACATATTAAAATGGTACGTGTTTGTGTATAAAAAAAACATACTGTAATTTGTGGATTATAAGCCGCTACTTTTTTCAGGACCTTTGAACTATGCGGCTTATAAGGCAATGCACCAAAATTATAGATTCTCATAGACTTACTATTAACAAGTGCGGATTATATATGTACTTTATCATTTTTCTTGCTTAATTCTAGTGGGTGCGGCTTATATTCAGGTGCGCTCAATAGGACAGAAATTACAGTACATACATTTTACAAATTAAATATATTTGTTTCTTTTTGCATTTATTTATTTTCATTTACTTTTATTCATTTTTAATTGAATAATTTTTAGCCCTCCATAAACTATATGTATAAACTATATAAATTCTGTAATTTTCTGTCCCAAAACAATTTAAGCATGTAGCTTAGATCTCTTCAAACATAATAGTTTGTCAGTTCAAAGACAAACTATTATGTTTGAGGAGGTTTTGTTCTCCTGTTGTTAGACATTTAAAATGTGAACGTTGAACAAAATTTAAATGTGAAAAGAGAAATTGCAAAACTATTTTAAAAAATTCAATTCCAGATTGTGCAACTCAACTTAAAAACTCTGAATGCCGAATTGCCAAATTAGGGAGGCTTTGCCCAGCAAATATAACAAGCTAACATAAAGAGTAAATGATAAAACAACCCTATAAACTGAAGCTTATTAAATGATGCTTCCACATTTGTTTTAGTCTGCACACATTGACTTGTCCTTTTTGCCAACAGCTGACCTGCAGCTGACCCCTGCTCTCTCACTTTCCTCTGTGGACACCTTCAGGCTGAGTCGCTCACCTGCCATCGCCTGCCCTGGTGCCTTCCAACAAAGCAGGTCATTTATTAATATGTTTTTTTAATACTTGTTTTGATTAATATGCAAGAACATTGTAACTTCTAATAACATTCTCCCCAAAAATGATAAATTCAGCAAGATGGGCCTCTAAGTCGCTCACACACAAACACTTACACGCACTAACTCTTACAGATTTTGGACTGAACAAGATTTGCAAGGTTTCATAAAAAAAGTTTTCTCATTTTAAAACTACTTTATTTAACTTTTGAGTCTGAAATGCATAAATATCTGAACTTTTATGTAGGGCTGCTCAGTCAGGATGAAAATAGTAATAATCACAATAATTTAAATAATAATTAAAGGTCCCATATTATGCAAACTTCACTTCAGTGAGCTTTTACTCATGTTGACGGTGTAGTCCCTCATTCATCCAGGAGTGATCCATAGTAGAAGTCTTCAAAGTAGTCATCTGGACAGTGTTTCCGAAGATCAAGACGTTTCGACTCTCATCCGAAAGTCATTTTCAACAAGCCACCTTTCGTTAAAAAAGTTATTAAAAGACTTCAGTAAACAGTCCTCCTTTGATGCCGACTTCCAACACGTCTGAAGATGGATTTTTCCAACTTCTGCGGCCGCCGCAGCTTCGAGCTTCTAGTCCGCCAGACGCCGCGTTTTCAGATGCCTAAACGCGCGTCAACTGACGCCCCAGACATCAATACGCGCGGAAAATTCGCTTGAACGCTCAAGACGCGGGTTTACATTGACTTAACATTGAAAATGGACGCAAATACGCCAAGACGCTGTCCGGTCTGAACGCAGCATTAGAGCAAATAATCGCTTGGATAATAGTGATTTCAATTATATTTCAAAAAATTGTGAATATTTTATCATAATCAGGCAGCCTTACCCACCACTCAACCACTTCCATTCTCCAGCAGTGTCGAGTATTAAATGATCCAAATAAATTAGCAATTTTTAAAATAAATCTTTCTTTTTGCCAACAGTTCACCATCTGCATCACCTCCCTCCATGGATTCTTCTAAGGTCACAGACTCATCAGAGGATTCACAGACTCAACTCCCCCGTGGATTTTCTAAGCTCACAGACTCATCAGTGGATTCACAGACTCCACTCCCTTCGTGGATTCTTCTAAGCTCACAGACTCATCAGTGGATTCACAGACTCAACTCCCTTCGTGGATTCTTCTAAGCTCACAGACTCAACCTGCCTCAGTGGTTACAGCTGAAAGTATTTTACTTTATCATAGATTAAAGGTGGGGTAGCTGATTTTTAAACTACAAACTCTATTGAGGTATTAAATGTGACAACTTTCTCTCCTAAATCCTTCGCCACATGTTTAATATTGACATGTATTCATTTTGGTTGCATTTATGGCTTTTTTTTACAAACGGCAAAGTGAAACTGTAGTGACACCCCATGTACAGCCAATCATAGCATTTGGTTCTTGGTTAGAACTAAAATTCTTTATTATTCAGTTAAGTGATCTGTTTTTTTTTCAGAAAGTGCTGCATAGATCATATACTTTGTGGAAAGTGCAAAGGTTCCTAAAAAGTCAGTTACCCCAACTTTAATGATACAATCTCAACGTTACCAAATAGCCCACGGTCTATTAGGGATGTAACAATATACAAATGTCACAGTACGATGTTTTAATTTGAAGCTCACAATAGAATATTTATCACAATATTACAGAGAATCTACGATATTGAGATTATGCTCACAATAATAAACAATAAAGCAACATTTTCCAGACATTTTTTTTTTAACCATTCAGAATCGGTTATAAAATCTTTTTGTATGCACTATCACAATCTTATCAATATTGTTACATCCCTACAGCCTATTCCAACAACCTTTGCTCCCCAAAGATCTGTAGGAGACAATGCTCATGAAAACTGAGCCTGCTGTGCTGACTGTTTGTTTTTGGACAATTTCCTTCTGTATTTTTGGATGACTTTCTGATTTTCTAATGTTTCTGTTGGTGTTGACCAAATGTTTTATTGTTTGATTGTCTGTCAATTTTGTTTGTGAAATTAACAATCATGTGAACTCCTCTGAGATAACTGTTGTTGTGATTTTGAGTTGTACAAATAAATGTAATTGAATTTTAATTGAAATGTTGTAATTGTATGTTAAAAATCAAATGGTAGTAAATAATAGAATGAGTAAATGCAAAATTTAAAAAATCTAATTGCTCTAACAACATAAAGTGAATTAGATCTATTAGAAAAACCTTTTGTCATTTTTTGCATAAGATTTTCTCATAGCATTAACAACATTTTTACATTTTAAAACTATTTGCTTTTTACACATTTAATCTATATTAATGGTCGTTGACTTAATTGTACTTTTTCTAATTAGTAATTAGAAAAATCTAATTCAACTAATATGAATAAGAAAATACAAAATATGAAAAATCTAATTGGTCTAACAACATAAAGTGAATACCCAATTAGAAAAAGCTAATTGGTCTAACAACATAAAGTGAATACCCAATTAGAAAAATCTAATTAAGTCAACAACCAATAACCTAGTAGAATCAAGGCTAAAAATGTATGTAGGAGCTATTAGGAAATCCCTTTTTAAATTGTGTAAAAAGCAAGTAGTTTTAAAATGTAAAAATGTAGTTAATGCTATGAGAAAATGTTATGCAAAAAATGACAGAAGGTTTTTCTAATAGAACGGGGGTCAAATTTTTCTCAGTGCAGTCCTGACACCTTGAAGGCACAACTCTTTTGTCCTTTATGTAAGTAACAAACTTAAGATGAAAAGTACTGTAAAAGTAGAGGCACCATCCACTTGCTTGGTTAGTCACAGCAAAGAGCCTCTCAATTCAAACAGTCTGGTGTTGCAGGTGGATTTCCTTAAGCTGAGACTGTGTTTGCGTTGGTTGGTTTCATGGAAATGCCCTTCCAAACCCAAACAGAACATGGTGTTGACATAAAATATATATATATATATATATATATATATATATATATATATATATATATATATATATATATATATATATATATATATATATATATATACATACTAGGGCTGGGCGATATATCGATATTTACGATATATTGATATATTTTAAACACGAAATGAATTTTGACATATCATATATATCGATAAATGCATTTTGGAGAGATTTACAACTGTCTAACAAATAATAATCTTAGTGTGTAACTAGTGGCTACAAGGCATGCTTTTATAAAAGAGAAGTCAGCATGTTTACTTATGGCTGAAGGTTTTTAATGTATGTTCCACATTGAGCTACAACTGTCAGTTTGCACTAGGGTGACCAGATGAGATTGTTCAAATTCGGGACGCTGATTTTTTTTTTTTTTTTTTTTGAGGTTGGGGGGGGGGGGGGGGGGGGGGGGGGGGGGTTGTTGTCTGAATGCGGAGGAGGGGAGAGGAGCACGCTCAGAGTGACAAGTCTAGATGCATTGAACAGTCTTTAATTCGTGTCAATCCATCTCATATTGGCTGAATAAACTAAAAAACACTGATGAACTAATAGATCTGCAGATTCAATCAGAAAATTACGCGAAACACATTTCTGTTAAGCAGGCTACTTTTAGAAACCACACAAACGAGTGTATGACTTTTCTGTCGAGACAGTCCAAGGCAAAGTGGAAAGTCGACTGTGCGCGGAAGGAGCGCGTACGGGCCAAACATTACGCACGAGGAGCCTCGCGCAGGCAGGAGCCAGGCTCCAGGGGCCAAACACACCGCACCGCACGAGGATTTGGGGGCGGAACGGCAAACACCAACTTTTGCCTAAGTGGAGTTGTTCTATGAGCTGTGATCTGCTGTTGACTTCCTCATAGGGAGACAAAGAGGCAGCAGCTGCAGCCGCTTCTCTCCCCGCGCTCCCTGTGTGTCACTACCTTTCCGCCAGGCAACTTGTACGCCAAAGTACCGAGCAGTCACGCGCCCCAAGGAGAAGCGTTTTTCAATCAAATTGCACAGAAAATAAGGTCTGTATTGATTAGGGATGGGACGAGACCGAATTTTCACGAGACGAGACGAGCCACGAGATTGGGTCCACGAGATCGAGACGAGACAAGATTTTTAAATAATTTGCATTAATTGTTTCAATTTAGAATTTAAACAAGGCACATTACAAATTTGATTTGTATTATTTATTATTGTTAGTTTATATTGTCATGGTCCTCCCCCTGCCTTGCAGGGGTGGTTTCTCCTGCAGGCAGGGGAGGGCCATGTGAGTGGAGCACCTGTGCTCATTTAAGGAGCTGCTCATTTTTAACACATTCTCTCTGCTCTCCTCCAGGTACGATTTGGTTTCGTTTGGTCTTCAGTTCTGTCATTTTTTGGTTTACACTCAGACATATGCACCTACACACATGTTTTCATATACCTACATACATTGCACACATTTCACTTTACAGACACTCACACCCCACAAGAGATTATTGTTTATTTGCATTAAAATATGATTTACAATAAACTTACTTTGATTTGGCCATACCTTGTTTCCGTTTCCCTCATTTTTGTCCCAGACCAAGAGCCAGTCTGTGACAAGTGGGGGCTCGTCCTAAGTTAAAGTTGCATTTTACTTTAGTAGCTGTACTTTAATTTTGCAGTTGTACTTTAGTTTTGCAGTTTACTTTAGTATTTTTGGTTCCCTTAGTACTATATTTGTGTTAAACAAGTTTTTTTGGGTTACTTTTTTTTCAGTGAATTAAAGTAATTTGGTTGTAGTTTAGCAAACTAATGTCCTGTTTTCATGTGTTTTTGGTTGTGTCAATTTTGAGCTAGTTTATTGCTAAACTTTAGTGTGAGGGAAATGACTGGTTTGGGTCAGGTTTTGAGGAGAGCATTGAGCACATGTTCCTTTTGTTAGCTTAGCTTTTGGGCTAGGAAGGTAGCAACTCATGTCTGGGCTTTGTTCTGGGTTTGGCCAGGTGGGAGTCCACCTCTTGTAGGTTAATCAGCGAGACTCAATAGGGGGCTCGTGGTGTCCTGTTTTTTAGGCGGCTGGCGAGTGTGGGTAGAGCTTCCCTACTCCTTCCCTCCTACATCGGCTCGGGTTCACGTCCGTGGGGTCCTGAGGGTGGCTGCATAGCAGGTGCCTTTCAGTCCCACTGGTGCAGTGGTTCTCCACTGGTGATTAAAATCCTCCCGCCGGTCTGGCACGAAGACTAGGGGTCAGCTAGTGTTTTTTTTTGTTCGAGGTAGCGGGGTGGATCTCCTGCCAAGACCAGACAAGCAGCAGGTGAGTTGTGTTTTTGTTAGTCATTTTGTGCCAAAATGTCTTCCATTTTGAACAGTTTTGTCCAGTCTCCTTCAGAATTGGCATTGGAGCTTTGTAATAAGGAGCAGTTACTTGAGATAGCTGAGCATTACAAAATAGCAATTGTTGATAAAAAACTTAAAGATACTGTTAAAGAAGTGTTAAAGAAAAAACTTTGGATTTAGGGGTTCTTAGTGATCAGCCTGTTGCTAGTGCAGGGTTTCAGCCTAGTCCAACCATGTTAACTTTTGAACAGCAGAGGGAGCTGTTGCTGATGCAGTTGGAGTTGGAGAGGTTGAGAGGTGCTAGTAGACCTGTTTCAGATGGAGGATCACAGTTTGATGTTGCAAAAAATCTTCATTATTACCAAAGTTTGATGAAGCAGATCCAGACACTTATTTTACTTTGTTTGAACGAATTGCTGATTCTAGGGCTTGGTCAGATTTGGATAAGACTACTTTGCTCCAGTGTGTACTCACAGGTAAAGCACTGGAGGCTTTTTCGCCTTGAGTGTAGCTGATAGTAAAGTCTATGCTACAGTTAAAGCTGCAGTTTTGAAAGTGTATGAGCTTGTACCAGAGGCTTATCGTCAACGTTTTCGTTACAGGAAGAAGTTAGATTCACAGACTTATTCAGAGTTTGGTCGAGACTTGTTGTGTGCATTTAACCGTTGGTGTAACGCTGCTGAAGTTGTCACATTCAGGATTTGTCTAATTTGATTGTGTTAGAACAGTTCAAAAACTCAGTACCTGAACATATTGCTACACATATTAGTGAGCGCAAAGTTAAGTCTCCTAGTGAAGCTGCAGTCCTTGCTGATGAATATGCATTAACACATAAAAGTCATTTTGAAACACATAAGGATTTTCGTAGTAAAAGTGAGTTTAGCCCAAACATAAATTGTCATTGCCTGGGGGGTCCTACCAAAGGCCTTCACAAAAGTTTGGTACTGGAGGTTCTAAAAGTCCAGTTAATGCAAATACCTGTCGATACTGTTTAGCTGAGGGTCATTGGAAAAAAGATTGTCCACTTCTTAAATCTAAAAAGTCAGGACAAGTTAAGCCTGCTGTAATGGCCGCTCCAGTTAAAGTACCTATAACGCCTATGTCACCTCCAGTCCACCAGGGAGAGCTTGATCCAGTTAAGTGTGGTTTCTGTCATCTCACTCTGATTTTTCTGCTTTTATTTCAGATGGGGTGGTGTCGCTATCAGGAGAGCCACAAGTTTCAATTAAAATTTTGAGAGACACAGGAGCTCTAGATTCTTTCATTTTAGAGTCTGTGTTACCTTTTTCAGCACAGTCTGATACAGGCAGTTGTGTTTTAATTCGTGGAATGGGTTTAGTTCCATTTTCTTCTCCTTTGCATAACGTCCGGTTAACCTGTGGGTTAGTAGAGGGTGACGTAGTGGTTGGTGTTCGACCTAAGTTACCAGTGGAGGGAGTTCACATGATTCTGGGGAACGATCTGGCAGGTAGTAAGGTGTGGGCTGATGGTAAACCTAACATCTTCAAAAAGGAGCTTCTGGAGCCTCCTGCTGGTGATTCTCTGGATGACAGTAGTGTGTCTCCTGATGTTTTTCCAAGTTGTGCTATTACACGTGCTGCTTCTAGGCGTAAAGAAGAAAGTCAGCCAGAAAATCTTGAGTTGCCAGTTAAACTCCAGATTGAACCTTTGAGTAAAGACGTACTGATCATTGAACAAATGTCTGACAAAACTTTAGCTGATCTTTTTGACAAAGTGGTTACTGTGGAGATGGTACGTGATAATGCACAGTGTTATTTTCTTCTTGATGGGGTTTTAGTTAGAAAGTGGGTCCCATACAGTGATCAAGGTTTAGGAGAACCCATTTTTCAAACAGTTGTACTACTTCTTTGCGAAACAAAGTGTTGCAAACGTCTCATGGTGACGTGGCAGGTCATCTTGGTGTTCGTAAAACTTATGATCGAATTCTTCGTTATTTCTTTTGGCCAGGTTTAAAGCGGATGTGTCTAAATTTATTAAAACTTGTCATATTGTCAACTTACAAGCAAGCCAAATCAAGTTGTAAAGCCGGCGCCGTTGCAGCCAATACCCGCCATTGGACAGCCATTTGAGCATCTAATAATCGATTGCGTTGGGCCTTTACCACGTTCAAATCAGGCCATAGTTACTTGTAACTGTAATGTGCCAAGCTACCAGGTATCCCGCTGCTTTTCCTTTGCGAACCATTACGACAAAATCAGTGGTTAAAGCATTAACTCAGTTTATTTCGACTTTGGTATCCAAAAATTATTCAGTCAGATCAGGGATCAACTTTACTTCCCATATGTTTTCACAGATCCTTAAACAGTTAAAAGTCAAACATAACAAATCCACCGCGTACCATGCTCAAAGCAAGGAGCATTGGAGCGTTTTCACCAAACTTTAAAATCTTTGCTTCGTTCCTATTGTACTGAGTTGGTTGCAGATTGGGAAGAAGGGTTACCATGGCTCCTGTTATCTGCTCGTGAAGTTCGTGCAGGAGAGCACAGGCTTTAGCCCTAATGATTTAGTGTTTGGCCATAAGGTGCGAGGACCATTAGCTGTACTGCAAGATGGTTATTTACCTGAGCAGCCGCCACAAAACTTGGTTGATTTTGTTAATGGGTTCAGATTTAAGTTGTATAGAGCTGGTGAACTTGCAAAAGAGAGACTTGAATGTTCACAAAAGAAAATGAAACAGAAGTATGACAAGAAAGCTGAGCTACGCGAGTTTTCTCCTGGTGACAAAGTGCTTGCCCTGTTACCGCTTGTAAATTCTCCTTTTCAAGCAAAGTATTCCGGTCCATTTACAGTCTTGGAAAAAGTGTCAGATTTAAACTATCTTATTGAAACTCCTGGTCATAGGAAGTTTCTAAACTGTATCATGTAAATTGTTAAAATCGTATCATTCTGTGATTCTAGTGATGGAAAAAAGAGCCCAGTAAGGTCTGTGTTGGGCTGCTGTGCCTGTCACAGTTCCTGGTGGTGCTGACTCTGTTGAGGGGGAAGAAGAGATAAGTGTTGCTTCAGATGAATTTTGAGAGGTCGTTTAAAAAACTCCCAAACTTTAAACAATCTTGGTGTTTAGTAGACCATTTAGAACTTGAGAAACGTAACCAGTTAGTAACTTTGATTAAAGAATATCCGTCTTTGTTTTCTGACACTCCTTCGCAAACTCATTTAATTGAACATGACATAGACATTGGAGATGCTAAGCCCATTAAACAAAAATTTTACAGAGTTTCTGAAGAGAAGAAGCAACAGCTGGACACAGAGGTGAAGTATATGCTGGAAAATGGTATTGCTGAGCCAAGTTTTTTCAAATTGGGCTTCACCCTGTTTATTAGTCAAAAAACCTGATTCTCTCATTTCGGCCTTGTACTGATTATCGAAAAGTAAACAATGTCACAAAAGCAGATCTCTATCCTCTTCCTCGGATGGAGGACTGCATAGACCAAGTGGGTCAGCAAAATATGTAAGCAAATTTGATCTTTTGAAAGGTTACTGGCAAGTGCTCTGACAAAAAGAGCACGTGAGATTGCTGCCTTTTATAACACCTTCTGGTTTGTTCTCTTACACAGTGATGCCGTTCGGACTGAGGAATGCTCCCGCACCTTCCAGAGATTGATGAATCGAGTGGTATGCAGTCTGGAAGGGTGTGCGTATATTTGGATGATGTGGTCGTCTATTCAGATTCCTGGGAGGAGCATGTCCGTAGGGTAAAAGCCTTGTTTGAACGCCTGGAGTGGGCCAGATTGACCATAAACCTGGCAAAGTGTGAGTTTGCCAGAGCCACAGTCACGTACCTCGGCAAGGTGGTTGGTCAAGGGTTTGTCCGTCCAGTGGATGCAAAAATCCAAGCTGTGAAGCACTTTCCACAGCCCACGACAAAGAAAGAGCTTATGCGTTTTCTTGGATGGCAGGGTACTATCGTGCCTTCTGCAAAAACTTTTCTATCGTCGCATCCCCACTGACTAACCTGCTGAAAGCTAAAGCGGAGTTTGTCTGGTCCACCCAGTGCCAGGAGGCTTTTGATACAGTTAAAGCTTTGCTGTGTTCTGCTCCGGTGTTGGCAGCACCAAATTTTAGTAAACCATTCAAATTACAAGTAGACGCTAGTCAAGTTGGTGCTGGCGCTGTTTTGTTGCAGGAAAATTCTGATCACGTTGAATGTCCAGTTAGTTTTTCTCCCGGAAATTTAATAAGTATCAATTGAATTATTCAGTAATTGAAAAAGAGGCATTGGGTCTCATTTGGGCTTTACAGCACTTCGAGGTCTATGTTGGTTCAGGTTTGACTCCTTTGACAGTCTTTACAGACCATAATCCACTTACTTTTCTTAAATCTCTACAGAACCCCAATCAGCGCCTTATGCGCTGGGCACTGTTCTTACAGCCTTATAACATTGAAATTAAGCATATCAGTGGTAAGGATAATATTATTGCTGATGCTCTATCTCGTGCTCCTCTAACCTAAATTTTTGTTTTCTATTCTTTTGCTCCCCTCTGCCTGCTGTCTCCTCCTCCTGCTCTTAAACTGCTCCCCAGGTACCAGGGTTGCCGAGTTGGAGGGATGGACAGTTGGCCGGAGGATGCAAAGTATGAGTTGACCTTGGAGCTGGTAATATTGTTTTATTTATTGGAACATTGATTAAATATAGTGGGCTTTTGTGATGAGGCTAGAACCCTCATTTTAAGGAGGGGGGTGTCATGGTCCCTCCCCCTGCCTTGCAGGGGCGGCTTCTCCTGCAGGCAGGGGAGGGCCATGTGAGTGGAGCACCTGTGCTCATTTAAGGAGCTGCTCATTTCTAACTCATTCTCTCTGCTCTCCTCCAGGTACGATTTGGTTTTCGTTTGGTCTTCAGTTTCTTCATTTTTGGTTTTACACTCAGACATATGCACCTACACACATGTTTTCATATACCTACATACATTGCACACATTTCTCTACAGACACTCACACCCCACAAGAGATTATTGTTTATTTGCATTAAAATATGATTTACAATAAACTTACTTTGATTTGGCCCATACCTTGTTTCCGTTTCCCTCATTTTTGTCCCAGACCAAGAGCCAGTCTGTGACAATATTCTTTTAGTTTAGCTTTACCTTTCATTATGTGTATCACCTTGGATTTTTATTATTTGAACGATCTGTGTTTTGACTGAAATTTGAATCCACTCCTCGTGGTGTNTGCAGTCCATAAGTGACTATTTAAAACAAAATATTAAACTAAAAACAATTCTAAAATGATACGGAAGTGAAAATGAAATGAAAAGATAAATAGGTGCGATGTGCTCTCTACAATGTATGCCGAATAAATAATGAGCTGCGAAATTTTGGACTAACTGTAAATGTGACAGGTTAGCTTGACAGCACGTTACAGTAGTCAATACGTGTAGAGATAAAAGCAGGAATCACCCGCTCCAAATCACTAAAAGATCAGTTAAGATGAAAGCCTAGGGTGATACAAACTGGATTTAACCAACCACGGCATTTATCTGTTTGTCAAGCTTAAAATCGTCATCAGTGAGGACGCCAAGGTTGATGCTGTAGGTTAAACAAAGGATTGGAGAGACCCCACGTCCAGACTAAAATCAACAACAACAACAACAACAATCAACACCTTTCATTAATATTTTATATTTTAAAAAATACATTGAAAATCATGTTTCTCTTACAGCACAAATCTATTCATCCTCAGTCCTGACACCTTGAAGGCACAACTCCTTTTGTCTTTATGTAAGTAACAAATTTAAGATGAAAAGTACTGTAAAAGTAAAAGTAGAGGCACCATCCACTTGCTTGGTTAGTCACAGCAGTCTGGTGTTGTGTTTAAAGTCTTGTCTGCACTAAGACAAAGCAGGTGGATTTCCTTAAGCTGAGACTGTGTTTGCGTTGGTTTCATGGAAATGCCCTTCCAAACAGAACAGCATGGTGTTGACATAAAAAAAAAAAAAATATATATATATATATATATATATATATATATATATATATATATATATATATATATATATATATATATTATATATATATATATATATATATATATATATAATATATATATATATATACTAGGGCTGGGCGATATATCGATATTTACGATATATCGACATAATTTAAACACGAAATGAATTTTGACATATCGTATATATCGATAAATGCATTGTGGAGAGATTTACAACTGTCTAACAAATAATAATCTTAGTGTGTAACTAGTGGCTACAAGGCATGCTTTTATAAAAGAGAAGTCAGCATGTTTACTTATGGCTGAAGGTTTTTAATGTATGTTCCACATTGAGCTACAACTGTCAGTTTGCACAGATTCTAAAATGTTTACAGGGCAAGGCACTTTTAAATGAATGAAAATCTTCCTGGTTGAACAAGCAAGATATTTTATCTGCTCTGTCTTTACACTTTTCATAATACGTCTTTTATGAGTTTTTTATTAAAAAAAAAAAAAAGAATCTCCTTTAAGTTTAAGGATTTGATTGCACTTTAATAAAAGTTGCCCGGTGACAGAATGTATTTATTATTTCATTATTTTTGGGAGAACATTTTTGGCTGTTAAGATATCGAGATATATATCGTATATCAAGATATAGAAAAAATATCGAGATATACAGTTTGACTCATATCGCCCAGCCCTAATATATACTGTACTTCTATAATCTTGTCAATAATAATATGCAAATGTTTCCGTTTTAACAATAACTGGAAAAGGTGTTGACTTGATTACATTTGCTGAACAATTACACATTTAACTAATCAGAAGGGGAACACACTTAGCTTGGATATGAACGCATATTTTACACTGAGTAGCTCTGGAATGAAATATAAGTTACAGATATCAGTCGTTTGAACTTAAATAAAAATGAACAGTGAATGAATTTGCACAAGTTCAGTATAACTGGTTCATGTCTGTAAAAAGCAGAGCTGGTTAGGCTATAGCCTATAGTTTTATCCACCTTCACAATTAAACGAGTTAATTAATCTTGTTGATCTAATCAGTGTTGGGGGTAATGCATTGAAAAAGTAATTAGTTACTCATTTCTTTTTACTTTTTGAAAATGTAATTAGTTAAACTACTTAGTTATTGCCTCAAGAGAGTAACTTGGTTACATTACTTTAGGATTACTTTGTGTGCATTATTGCAAACATCAATCAAAAATGGGATTTAAAATTGTATCATTGGCATTTAAACAAAGGCAAACAACAAAAGAGTTGCTTAGATTCAATTCAGTAAAATCAATATTAAAAAGTATTCTGTGCACTGTTCCAGCTGCAGATCTGTGTCTCTGAGTTGTTTATCTCACACAGTAAGTCACTTTTGTAGATTATTTATTTTTTTTAACTTAAAAGTGAATAATAATAATAATTTAATTACAAGTCTTTTCACAGTAACTAAGTTACACTACTAGTTACTCAAACATGTAATTACAGTAAGTAAGTTACACCCAACACTGGATCTAATTTAGTCAAAAATCATTTCACAGGTACATGTCTAGCAAAATATAACAATTCTTATAATAAACGGTTGATTTTGTGTTACTTTTGCTCTTGTTTTTATGCTGTGGGAGAAAATCGCAAAAAAAATCGCAATCGCAATATTTCCTGGAAAAATCGCAATTAGGATTTTTGGCTAAATCGCCCAGCCCTACCTTTAACTTTACGCACACGGCTCTCGGCTGCTGCTGCTTCTCCTTCTCCCCCTCTCAGTCTCTGCCCCTCGCTCCCTCATCCCCCGCTCCACAGACAGGACAGAAGGCGGGACGATTACCTGTCCCTGTCCACGCAGAGAACCGGAGTGCTCCGTGTTTGGAATTAAATAGTTTATCCTTCGTTTGGCAGCGCGTCACCGCGGACTACTTCATGTTACAGCGCGGACTCGTAACGCGGTGGGATTTCGAAGAGGCAGACGCACATACGCGCTAAAAGGCAAAGAGAAGCGATAGACATTCACCTGAAACAACTATTATGTCTATGTTTCGTGTCACTAACGAAGAGAGTTCGCGGAGAGAGTGGAGAAAAGAGAAAAAGAAAGAGTACAGCGAGGGCTCCGGGCTCACCTCGTTCATCGCCGCTTTAAGCCCAAATCCTTTGCTGTGTATTAACAAGAGCACAGTTTTTACACCGGTGAGCCTGCATTGTCATTACATGTCGTCGATCTCATGAGCACACGAATCACTGAGAGAAAAGTGAAGCACAAGCACACGGAGGTGTCAGAGGAGCGTAACATGAAGCTGCAGACCGGAGGCGCTGCAGTCACACGGCCGCACTCACACGCGGCGCTTCAATTACTTCCAAAACAAAACTCACGTGGCCAATAATCGCACGTCTCTGCGATTACATAATCGCGTCTTGTCATATCGCGATATAATTGCAAATGCGATTAATTGCCCAGCCCTACTGTACATACTGTATGTTCACAACTAAACTTTGTGGCTATTAGTTGTTCGTGCTGATAGAAGTAATAGTGGCAGTATATTTCAAAACTCAAAATAAATTAATTTTAGTCATTTTTTTCTTAAAAAAAAAATAAATAAATAAATAAATAAATAAATAAAAAAAATTAAGACAATAAGGGGACCAAAATAAAATATTGCAAAATATGAGTGCAAATTAAGATACAAAATACAAATCACAGGTTAATAAAATAAACCAATTAAAGCTAGCACTTCGCACCAGTATGTACTAGAATAAACTTCATTATTGTGCACTACCTATACATATATGTGATGCATTTACATTTAGCATCATTGGAATCACTGGCATGTTCTCAGTGCAGATGGGCATGTGGGAGGGAGCTCATATATCCATGTGTTAGCAGCCTATAGAACGGAGCAAGTGTGTGGATAAAGCCTCCCCTCTTACCCTTTCACTTCCTCCCTTGCCATCACCTCAATGCCCCCCGCAGGCTCCGTACAGCAGTGTGCTTATGATGTTAATGACACATCACACATGTTCAGCATATTGCACAACAGACTTCACAGTATGGTCGTCTCTGGAGCAGGATTTACAGACCCACGTTCAAGACAGAAAAGGGTAGAAGCAGCTATGTGTGATTTTTTTTGGCTCGCCACTGTTTTGTAATGAGGGTTGTCAAAGACCGAACAGATTTGCTTTAAGATGAGCATATGAGACCCTTAAAATTTTAATGACATTCATGCAAAGAATATATTGCGGGGGCTGTGGGGAAGTGTCAAAAATCTGTGCAAAAAGCTTAGTGAAGTAAAGCGGTAGATTAAAAATTGTAATTTTCGCAATGTAAATTATTTTTAGATCAGGAGTTAAAAACCGTTCTGGTTCTAGTTGTCAGCATGCTTCAAATGGAACTTAAAAAGAACGAGGAACTGAAAACGGTCCATATATAATGCAAAAAACATATACTAACAAACCCTGTTTCACATAGCCTTACCACGTTAGTAATTCATTTAGTTTATGATAAAATAAAGGCTAATAAATAAAAGTAAGGTTAGTATATAACATTTTCAACGATGACAGCATGGCAAAAAATATTTTGCGTTTAACCCATTAGAGTGTTGTATTGCTTCACAAAAAACAGTATTACTGTGAGCAGAGTGGATTCTCCACAGATATGACTTATCATTTTGTTGCCATACATTTCTCTGGAGACAAGTAAATATCCTCGTCTTCTGTTATGGAATCTTTGAATGTTGATTTATCCTTTATGTTACTTCCATTGATGTCTGTTTAAGAAGTCACAAGGGAAACTGAAAAGACAGTAAGGGCGTTTTTGCACATGAAAGTGCCAAGAACCATACATCAGGAACACTTCTGCACTCCTTCTTTCACGGGGCCAGTTTTACCCTAGGAACAAGTACCTGCTAGCATTCACACTGCTCAAAAAAAAATCCAGGGGACATTCAATGCCGTCAGTCATTTACGTTGCAAGTGTAATCTGGACGATGTACAAAAATACTGTTGAGGATGGGAGACTATTTGCTGTTTTCTTCTGTTTGCACCACTGCAGCTGTTGTGATCCTTGATTTTCTTAGTTCTGTTTCAGTTTTTTATTTTCTTTAATTGCTTAGCTGTGTGATAATGAAACCACTTGCCAACATGTGCTAGCTCATCAGTTAGCTTGCTGAAGATTCGTAAGTTTTTTTGGGGTCCCTCAAAGCCCTGATGTACCTCCTTGTTAGCGTATGGACTTAGGGGTGTTTATAACTCTGCATCCGTCCATGTCTCTTAACAAACACTTTCCAATGTGCCTGGAGTTGCTGATGTGCGTCGCGCGCATAAAACAGTTGTCAACAACGTCACAAATAACGTTGCTGTGTCACTAAAAGGTTCTCGGTCTAAAGAAAATGTACTTGCCCCAGAGCAGGAGCTAAGTCCCCACATTGGCTTCCCTGGTTCCTAGCCCTTATTATGTGGGAACACGCCAGAAAAGGGGCCAGGGACTAAAAAGGTTGCTGAAACAATAACAAGTAAGTTCTACTGCAAAAGCGCCTTAAGACACTGTTATGAAAACTCTATATAATATAATATAAAGTCAATATTGACACAATAGTTGAATAAAGCAATTTCAATATCTGTGAATGTTCATGTTTCTTTATTAGGTTGTTCTTCAAGAATTATGATGTAAAACTTTCTTCAGTGCAAAAATTCGTTTGAGTCAGCGCCTACACTGCTGCAGTAAATAAGAACACTTCACACTGGCGCCTGCACTGACCTCTGTAAGGACATGAGGAGCTGCCGCACATCTGGACTCCTGCCATGCTCAAAGTGGACACATTCAGAAAATACTTCCACCTGCTACAGTGTGTCAACAATGGAGGACTTTTGGAGGCTGACAATATGACTTGACTTATAGAAGCATTTTTGAGGAAAAATAAAGGCAACATCAGATTTCAGCCTGTTCTCATGGATAAGCGGGTCAATACCACGCTATTGTAAACAGCATGTCATATGAACGCAACTTCTATTTTTTGCGTGTGTATTTCACGTGTTTCTGTCCTAGTTAATTTCAATGGTGAATGTTAAAACGTGTTATTATTCATGAAGACTAACACAATCCTAATCCTAACCTTAACCAACTCCAGCCTCAGATTTAAACTTACCCATTTTTGCAACTTCAGACCTAAAGTTAGCCGTTAATCCCTTAAAAAAACTCGAGTTTGTCCTCAACCACAAGGCGTGTTCATAGTACGCCAGAAAAAACAGCATGTAATTGCACGCTAAAACAGGCAGAGGGCGTTGTCATGACACGCAATTTGTCATGGCGTGCTAATTTACGCAATCCATGAGAACACGTTGCAGATATCAGTGGGAAAAGGACAGCTTTCTTTTTTAATCCCAGCAGTTCTACTAAAACTATTTGAGAACTTAATACTACAGACAATCCAATCAAAACGCATTTTCGTTTGCCCGAGATAACAAAGTTCACATAAATAAAGATGTACTAATAACCTTTCTGGTTAAAGCATGAGTGTGAGTACAGTGCTATTAGTTAAAAATTAGTAAGGAAGGTGAGTGATCCAGTACAAAAACTTCAGAAATAAGACAGAAGATAAACTGAACTAAATATTCTTGATAGAAAGGAAAAAAAAAGTGTATTGCCATAAAGTGGAACTTTATCGTTGTTATGGAAACATTCTCCAGAAATGTTATAGCTACTATTTAATAATGATGCACAGGCCGTTTCACATTGTGTATGTTTGAAACAGCCAAGCACAATAGTTTTTTTAATAATCATCTGTGAAAAATAGCAAATGACCTACTTGTTCACTGAGACAAATCCCTGTGTCTAGTATCAAAAGAGGCCAAGAATGTTGTTGATTTCAACTTTTGAAAAAGTTTGTGAACTTATGAACCACCAGCCTAAATGTTTTCAGATTTTAAGACTTTTCCACAGAGGACTACATGCGTCAAGCCCTCTGTATATCTTTAAATTACAATTCAATATTTGATGACACTAATGTCACTTTTGCATTTCTTCCTCACTTAACCTTCAGCGATCTCAGAAAAGTGTTTTTATTCTTGCGTGACACCAATTAATCCAGGGAATAAGCAAATGCAAACAAGAGTGTAACATAGCGGCAGTGGCTTAGACTTTAGAGCGTTATGAAAGCTGTTTCTGAGCAGCAGCGTGACACGAGAAGAGCATGGGAGTCTGTGATTTGGTACATGAAAACTTGTTCACACTCTGCTACGCTTCAGTAAATGGGGAAATATCAGGAGGGATCTCAGCAGCAGAATATGCAACTGGTAAATTGAATAAAAGACTGAGTCGACTCCCAGAACACTTTCTCCTTGTAGAATAGATGCAATTAGTAGAGTGTTTAGTTCAGCTTGAGTTTATACCTTTATTACTGAGCGACTGGGTGAATATGAATCATTAACCAAATAACCCCTGATTAAGTCACAGGGGCTCATAGGATTTAAAGTTAATTATAAAATATCATTATAGCTTTTTATATAAATGAGCAAAAATACAGGGAGAAAGTGGGAAGAATAAGAAATCCAACAAATTTGAACTGAGGTATTATTGACAGTGGTGGTGCAGTGGGTGCCCTGTAACCAGAAGTTTGCAGGTTTACTTCTGTTACCTTGGAGTAGATGTCCGTGTGATGGGCTCTGTGCACGGAACTTCAGTTGGCTGTGTACGTTCAAAAATGCTAACTTCGGTATGGACGACCACTTCCTGTTAGCGTTAGCATTTAGACACAATTATGTCTCTTTTAAACACACAAGTGTCCTCTAGTGAAATATTCCTCTAATATGTAAAGTCTTTAACATGTTTTCAGTAACATTCACCACAACTGTCTGATCTAAAGAATATTTTTTCGTTTTAAACAAATGTAGTGAAAACCTCATAGAAAAAACAAATAAATCCTCTTTAGATCAGACAGTTGTGGTGGTTGTTACAGAAAACATGTTAAAGACTTTACATATCAGAGGAATATTTCACCAGAGGACATTTGTGTGTTTAAAAAGAGACATGATTGTGTCTAAATGCTAATGCTAACAGGAAGTGGTCGTACATACAGAAGTTAGCATTTTTGAACGTACAAAGCCAACTGAAATTATGTGCACACAGCCCATTGTGTGAGAAATAAATAGTATTGATTGAATTAGGATAGTGTATACTCATCAATGTGTCAACATGTTGAATATCAACCATTTCATCTGTTGTCATAAGGCAGGTCACTTGACCCTGTAGTTCTTAAGTCATATACTGGGTCGATGGAATCTTAGTCAACCAAAATTTGTATTAGACTAATTATTTTGAGTTGAACAGTATTAAAAAGAAGTGTAGCTGAAGATGGGAGTTGTTAGTCTAGTCTGCTGAATTACACTCTTTATTTTTTCAAGCACAGTTTATATCAGATAAATGGTCAAATTAGGTGCAGAACATTTGCCACGCCCTCTTTTTAGTCGACTAATCGATTAGCGCAGGGGTGCCCAAAGTGGGGCCCGGGGGCCAAATTCAGCCCGCCAGATGGTTCAATTTGGGCCGCGAAGGGGTGTTCAGGATTGTTAGGACTAACTGTTTGATTCAATTTTGTGTTGAAAAGACATTCATGTGGAATCTCTTAAAACGTGTTAGTAAAAGGTATTTTAATCTTCATCTTCTCTCAAAATGTTTTTTTAAATGCAAAACAAAATTATGTTTGGCCCTTGGCAATCTTCAATGCAATACATTTTGGCCCGCGAAGAAAAAAATCGGCAAATTTTGGCCCACCAAGAAAAAAAGTTTGGGCACCCTGGATTAGCGCTAGTGATGGCAGTGTTGAAACACGCTTTTCGAAGCTGCTTCGGAGCCTCGAAGCACATGCGCTTCGAACCAGTGTTCCAAAACACGAGTCAAAACGCCTGTCACGTGATATAGACAGTTCATGAAACGTGTGACGTCACTGAAGTGGTTCATGAAATGCTGTTTCGAACGCGTGTCACTAGAGGGCTCACGTCTCGAACAGGTCAGTGCTCGACGAAACCAAAGTTTATTTGACAGGGATTTCAACGGACCACAAAGCAGCGCACGTGTCTCAACCTACTCCAACAAAGTTTTTATTTTGTGTTAGTGCTAGATAGTTGGATCCGAAGGGACGAAAGTGAGCTGGTTGTCATGGTAATACTGTGACCACCTGTCCCGCTTTTGGTTGTACTGTCTGTCACGCCATTTGGGCTTCTGACCCGCGTCCCGAAGATCACGGCTGTGTCTTGTTTTTTTATTGGTGATCAGACATGACGATTACAGCACTTAGGCTATAGAGATTTTTTTTTATTAGCTTTCATGACTTTGTTTATTTTATTGACTTAAAATATACACTTAGACAAACTTTATTAGAACAAGCTTTATTGATCCCATGTCAGATCAGGATGTGTTTTGTTGAGCCACTAAAAATAGTGAGACCACCACCAGAGGCACTGTAAAGTCGTGATTCAAACCGTGATTTCAAGCCCCGAATCATTTGTTTTAAATGCTTTGCTGGTTCATGAGGCTTCATTTTGCCCATCCCTACTTAGCGCTAGACTCCAATGTGGGTGCAGTGAAGCTTTAGGCTTCATGTGAGCCATCCTTTCTTTAGGCTACATATTTTCAAACTACAATTTGAAATCATGTAGCCTACTATAAGTTTTCAAATGAAGATAACTTGGTGAGCAGGACCACACCTCTCGCACATCCCTTCAGGTATCTAAACTATTTAAATACCTTGGCCCATTAACAACTCCCTATAATTTTCTTCTTCTCTCAAACAAAGCCCCAAAGAGGGCTTTAAAGAGAAACTAAACTCAGAATCAACTTTTTTTCACTGTCAGACTGTGTATATGGGGTCAAAAATGAATTATCTACTGTTTCCAGGCCTTTTTGGACATTTTTGTGCAAACTCGCTCATTTTGCAGTTATGTGTGAAAAACCGCGGCTGTACTGCCACGCAGGGCAAACGCTGTCAGTGCATTTTCAGTACCCTCTGACGTCACAGTGACTTGACGCGGCAGACGAGCCGCCCAGAGGGAATAAATAAACTCCTCCCCCTGACACCGCTGCGGAGGAGAGTTATAGCGATCACTCGCTGCGCATGGATATCAGCCGTCATTTGGCTCAGTTTGTTGAGCGAGTGGTGTGATGTGCAACTGCTTGTACAACGATGCGCTGGTTCGATTCTCGTGTCAGTGGAATGTTTTTCATTTTCATTTTTAGAAAATACTCCTATCATAAGCTCATGTGCCTATGTAGACTAAAGCAAAGGTTTAATACATTATGTTTTGTAAAGTAAAAAAAAACTTGACATGCAAGTAAGCAAAGACTTGTGCTGTACAGCTTCCTCAGATAGACTGTCAGTGGCCAGGACCCGGACTGCTCCGTCACATCATTTGCCAAGCTCACTGTTCATATTTGGTGCTGTCAATCAAAGTCTGTTCACACCCACTGGGCGTCTCTTAAAAGGCCTCCGGGCATCTCCCACTTTTGCGAGCCTGTTTGAGGTTCAGTTGTGGGCGGAGTTAGTCTCTGAACGCGTGTTTAGCCTCACTTTAAGTTGATTCAATAAATTTCTTTCATACAAGTTCTGAGACAATGGTCCTTCCAAGTGAATAACAGTATGATAGGCGATAAAATAAATAACACACCAGATTGGGAAATACTTAAATGCATTGGTAAAGGCAGGTTGTATTTGCTTCCGATTGGATTAGATTAGTCCAGATCCAAGGTGTTCCAGATAAAACAAAATTAGTCTTGCCTGGCTACACCAAATTATATCTAATATATAAGGACTGACTTGACAAAGTCATGATGTCAGTCCTGTTAATGAGTTTTTGAGACTCAACTTTGACAATAATTCAACAGTGAGGTGCATTTCAACAACAACAACACGATAAGAATACTCACTGCTATACTGGGTCTGTTGGTGTTCGATAGGTCAACGCGCTCCCATCTGCCATTGCAGAGGTGTTATCACCAGGGGTAATGAGCTGCTATTACCTCAGCTAGTGTTGCAGAAAATACTGTAAACCAACCTTATGTGTGTCTTAGCAAAGCAGTAAAGAGAGAAAACAAGCGCTCGGAGATTAGGCCTTGGACTTACATCCCGAGTTAATCAATTCTGATTTAAATAGTGCAGGGTTCAAAGACCAGAAATCAACAGAGGTAAACAGCAGGTCGATGTCTCAGTGCATTGCCCTGTGCGTTAAATACGTATTACTGTATGCATTAAAACAGACCTCTGCACCCATTTAGAAGTAATTATATAGCAAGGTTAGGCTTTTAAAATAAGGTTAAAAACTTCATTCGACACCATTGACTTGCAAGCCCGTATAACAACCACTGTTGTGGTTTTTCGCTCTTTGCCTTTGGTCTATGGCAGTGATTGTCAAATGTATAATTTGGCTTTTCCCACCATGCATCATGATTGAAGACAATGGCTCAGTTTGAACTCTCATTCTGATATGATAGAGGAACATCACAGGCAATCAGTGCCAAATGAGTTCCATCTCACATAATGCCACAGAATGGTCAAAAGATTGTTTCTATATGTTCTTACAACTGTACACTGCTTTTCTGCTAAAGAGTCAGATATAACTTTGAGTGTCTTGCAAGGTGAAAAACGATATATTAGCACAGAGCACTGATCATAACTGTGACACCTGTGGACTGTAGGAAACATTCTGCTAACAAGTTCAAAACTGTGGCATTTATTTCTGCCTGCAACTTGACACAACATTTTTTTGCTAGACTGATTTCAGAAAAGTCATGAAAACGAGGGGAAAGAGCCCATCTCGATAAGACATCGGACTACGGTGACAGCTCTGACTATATAGAGCAGCAGCTCGTGGTAATGTTGTTTGTTGTTTCTAAAATGGCTATTAGAGAGGTAAGCACAGAGCGAGCAATGGGTGTGTGATTTTTGGAGCAAGGTGTTGTTGACTTTCACACAGAGAAAAGTCACAATCGCCAGGATCGCTTTGTTTCTTCAGCAGCAGATCTCTTCTGAACAAGTAGGACAGACAGGACACAGCAAAAGACAGACCTGAGTCTACTTGCTGAGGTTGCATCTGACTGAGAGGTCTTCTCTGCCCACCTCTCATCTGGTTGTAGTAGTAGTCTTGGGCAAGGCCTTTTAACAGAATTCAAGAGAGCAAAGATGATTCAAACAGGCATGAATCTCTCTGAATCTCTCTATGAAGTCCTGCTTCAAATGGTATAAAAATAAAAATATATATATGTATTTATATTTTGCATTGTGATCTTTAATGACATACAGTATTGACTTTATATAGACAAAAACGTATTTAAAAAATAGACGAAAGATAATAGAAGGGTCAATTCTATGTTTAGAATGAAAGTCTTTAGATACACTATTCAAAAATTGTCATAGTGCCAATCAAACAACTGCAGCCAAAGTTGTCATAGATGCATCACCAACTACACACATTTAACTAGTTCTATATGACAGCACATAACCTGCACCCCAGTTTGAGAACCTTCCATCTCTAATTGCGTGTGTTTTCTTCACAGTGAATCAATCCTGTGCCACGACAGAGCCTAGATGTACAAACAGCGAGCAGCAGGAGTGTTGCACAGGCTAGCTGGCTTTCCGTCTCTGCCACCTTTAGCTTGCCAGTGCCACATCGCCTCATTAGAACAAAACGCGGCAATGGCGGCATCAAAGCTTCCCTTCCTCTTCTTACCACCAGATCACACCCCACACCCCCTGAATCCTCACATCTCCCTGTGAGAGCCGAGGGGTGGGATAAGTGCGAAGTTTTAGGTCATTTTTAGATCTTGGGCTGGCGGCTTACGGAGGCGGACCTGATTAACACAGAATTATGATAATGATCCTGCATGGGTAAAGGGCACTCAAGGTTTCCTATTATAGTGATCTATGACTTGGGAGGGACATTTTAGACTTTTCAGTCCAGTCAGCAGGCCCCAAATTTAAGGATGTGTTTTTTTTAGGCTGCCATCTTGGTCAGGGCATTCATGCTGGGTTGTAAATATCCCACAGAGGTGAGTGTGACCTCCTTTCTACCTGATACAAACTACAGAGTTCTAGCACGCGCCTGCATTACTCTAATTGCTGTGCAGGTTTTTCTATGCCAGACGCTCCACTCTTCTACCTCTCTCTGTCTGCGCGTCTATCTTGGCTTATTTTCTTCCGTCAATGTCAAAATCACTCTTCGATCTCTACCCCAATTTTCCTCAGTCAGGTGTCTCTTCTCTTTTGAATTGAACTTGATTCAACTATAGCTATTATTATAACTGGATTGCTCCCTGTCTGCTTCATTAACACTAACTGTGTTCACGATGACTATAATGCTCTGACAGTAACTATAACATGTATAAATTTGGAGCAACGTTTGAAGAGTTTGAAAAAGGAAATTGTAACTTTTATAGATTTTAATTTGCTGTCGAAGAAGATAAAGTTTAAGTGACAAAAAAGAGGTTTGAAGGTTTTAGAAAAGAATTTGGAGTTTTTGTTAGTCTAGGGTAAAAAAGTTGTATAAATTGTATATTTCAGATTGTCATAGCACTGTACTGTCAACACTCTACCAATTTATGATCAATTTAGTGAATATTGAAAGTGTGGCACAAAATACAGAAGGATGGTCTTCTCAATAAACACACTACCTGCTTTACTTCTGTTGGAAATCGTGATTTCTACAAGTATTTAGAAATAATTCTACTGTATGTTTTTCCTATTTTCTCTTTCTTGGAACCACACCAATTACATTTTCTTTGAAAACAACAAGAGCAGCGTAGGCCACAAACTCTCGCCCGTGACAAGTTTGTGTTCATATAGAAAGTATTTTAACCTTGAACAAGTGATTATTCTTATTATTAAGACAAGTAGCAACAACAACAAAAACAAAATGTTTGTGGCAATAGATACACATGAAACACAGCGAGAAGATTGCGAGTTCGACTCCCACGCGGCCCAGGCCTCTCTGTGTGGAGTTTGCCATAGAGTGGGGAGGGTGGTTCCTGTGTGAAGCACTTTGAAAGACATCTGTCTGTGTAAATGTGCTATACAAATAAACCATTCATTCATGCAAAGTATCTATTAAACCACTGCTGCAAGGTTAGAAGTAAGACTTTTATCAACTGCTCTAAGGGACAATATTTTGCTCCTCTTGAGAATTGGTATAGTTTGAATTACAAGGTAGAGGCCTAAATTGAAACAGACATAATTATCAAGCTTTGCGCTATACTCAACAGAGGAAAATACTAACTTCTAATTTTGCAGTATGATAATCGTGTCCAGTTTTAGGCTTTTTCACTTTAAAAATTAACAGAGGTTGCTAATGTAATGCACTGACGTATGACAGTATAAGAAATCATTTAGAGATAAAGGACTCCAACAATGTCACTTTTATAATAGACCATTATTTTTGATCAATGTATCGTTATTTTCTGACATCAGCAATGACTTCAGAGTTGTGGGCGGATCCCGTTTGGCAGCACTGGACGCAGCACCTCCAGGGAACAGCATGAACCTAGCGCACCATCGACATTCTGCCCATAAACGCCTTTGGATCGTCCTAACGCCCAAACCTATCATGACAGCTCTCCATTTGAATCAGCCCGTCTGACTCACCAAACAATTACAGCTGCATTACAATAAACCCCAACACCTACTTTGTTGCAAGATTGATTTTTATGTGATTGGAGTCTTTGGTTATAAGTCAACAAACCAGCGATAAGAAAAAACAGTTATCACACAGCTCAGCAGCAGAACATGTGTCATATATAGTTGGATAGAAAGAAATGTAAAGCGAGGTCGTGTTTATCAGCGCAGCAGTAATGATTTGAGCTGGGCTTGCTGCATGTTCCAATCTAAAGCACATCTTAACCGTATGTACAGAGTATTGGCAGACAGTGCTCAATGCAATTATTATTCGCATGGTTCAGCTCGGCCAATACGTTCACTGTTCTAAATGTGTTATTTTCTTAGACCTTATGCTCATAATGCATAATAAGCAAACAGAATTATGTCCCTTTACAGCCAAAAGCCAATTTCACCTCAAAATTGTTTCATTACTGGACAATAATAACAAAATACAAGGACTTGTTAGGAAACAGCTTGCCTCACCATTTGAGCAATATTGGGTAAAGCATTTCTTCCATATAAAGTAGCCAAGTTAATTATTTGTTAATTTGTTTGCAAGTCTGAGAAGAAATTGAATCCCTAGAGACTTGGTTCAGCAGGTAATCCAGGTGAAATGGGGTAATCCTGTCACAGCCACAGTATCAGTGCTTTTTAGGGACAGTCTGGGTCTGCAGTTCACTTCTATTTTAACGCAGAATAAATTAAACCATAATCACAGTTTGAGGCTCGTACGGAAATTTTACAACACTGAGGGGGAGTTACAGAGACAAGTGATTTTAAACAACTGCTAATTTAAAAAGCTTGTAGTCAAGGAAGGAAAATGTCTTCAGCTTTTTTAGACGTATTTTAGGATTAAAGGAAATCTCAAGTTTAAATAAAACGATAAGTTGTGCCCCTTTTATGTGAGTGAAATGAGTGAAATTAGAAAGCTTAAGTCAATTTCTTAAGCCAGAAATTGTCTTTCTTTTTTCACAGTCTAAATTAAATTGCTAACTTCGATTAACATGTTTTATAGCAAAAATGAAGTCTTAATTTGTTTTGTCCAATTATACTAGGGAGGTTCTTCAATTTGAAACTAAAATTGTGGACTGCTCAGCCAAACCTGGTTGCCTGTAATGATAAATAAACTACTGTGAGTGAAGTGTCTTGCCTATGGACACAGTGACCTTCAGGTTGGTGGACAAGTGCACTGAGCCACAACAAAATGAAACTAGCATTTAACCCTCTGACACCTATGGGGACGTTTGTGTACATTTTGCAGTTTTTTTTTTTTTCATTGTTGAAAAAAATGGTTGTCTTGGGTTAGAGCCATGAAACTTTCCAGGTATGTTATTTTTGATCAAATTAAAAATGCCACCTTCAGACCTCACTAGCCCGCCCATTCTTGGCTACATTTTTTGCCTACATCATCACCAAAGAACCGTTTGTGCCCCATTGACTTCCATTATAAACTCACTTTTTCAGCCTGGTGTAATACAGACATTAATAATGTGAGATCATGAAATACCATCTCATCCTAAGCTTCTGGGTTGAAAATTAAAGAATTTGACATTTTTCGTGAGTTGAGACCCCTGGACCCCAGGGGCCCTATGGTATTTTATAAGGAAGTTTTTGTAAAGCACTCCTGTTCTATACATGGCCCTGTGTAATATTGGAATTTATGATCAGGGCTCAATGGTCTGAATGTGTTGGTGATGAGTCAGGGGAGAGGCCTGAAGTGTTTGAGGACACACAGATGAGTAAAAATGTGAAAATGAACATGTTGAAAAAAGAGTGAAAAAATGTCTAATAAAAACGACATTCATCTTTTGACTAAAACTAAATTAGAACACATTTCTTGAAAGGGGGTTGCAATTCCTACATAAATAGTATGTTCTCCAATATTTTATATTTATCACATTCAAAAGTAGAGCCATCAGCACTACACAACTAACAATACTTGCACATACAGTGTGCACCTGCACAGAGTGCCAATGTTTATGTTACCTTCAGTCAAAACAGTCACACTCTGCAGCCTTTGATCACACTTTTTTTATAACAGCCAATCACATTCACTGTTTTTTGTTTATACTTTGGCAAGCACTGTTGTGGAATGCTTGGTGTTGGCCTCAACTCCGACCAACACCAAGTATTCCCTAAACTACACTTATTGGCTGCTGGGGAAACCAGAGTACCGAGGAAATCACTCAGACGCGGGAGGAACATTCAAAAATGCAAACTCCACACAGAAAGGTCCGGCCATGTGGAGTCGAACTTGCAAACTTCTGCTGTGACCAGGGCTATCCCCTCTGCCACCGTGCCGCCACATGAAGAAACACTAAGATGTCCCGCCTCAAATTTGACACCAGGCCAACCCATTATGGTCCTGTTCAACCCATTAAGCCATTTGTCGCATCTCAAGCCAGATACAGCATTCAAGTTTTTTGGGTTTTTTACGAAAGAGGTGATTCAGGTAATTTAAAGTATACTAATATGCAAGTGCACGTGGGTCACTGTAGCAGAGTGGTTAGAGCTCTGGCTTCCCAATAAGGAGATCGTGATCAACTCCTGGGTTAACCATTACAACATCTCATGATTTCTCTGCGGAGTTTGCAAGTACCCCGTATCACGGTGGTTTTCTCTGGTACTCCCGTTTCCCCCCAGAGTGAATGTTTGTCTGTCTAACCCTGCAACGAGTTGGTCACTGTCCAGTGTGTCCCCGCCTAAGGCCCAAAGTCACTGGGATAGGCTCCAGTCACCCGCGACCAACGGGAACAAGCGGTAGAAAAGTAAAAAATAATATTTTTTTTTCATTGATAAATAAAAAATAATAATTGTATTAGTTTTGCAAGTATACTAATACTTGTATTACCATGCAAATATACTGGATTCCTGGATGTGGAGCCAACCTTCCAGAAACCTATAGGAGTTTCCTTTTTGGCTCAGCTAAGACCTGATCACAACGCTCATAGCTCAGAGAAAGTATCTGCTACATTCACCTGCCGCTGCTGCCATGTCCAGGAGGGTCAGTCTTTATCTGGGGATCAGGAAGGAAGAAGCAAAGACCGAGGGTCTTCCAAACAAAGAAGTATGTTTCTCTGCGAGAAACAAAACATAGTTTGGACTTAGCGCACATTGCCACAACCATGTGTGCAAGTACCACAAACTCCTCCTGCAGCAGCAGCTACACTGCAAATGCTTGAACCTGTTTTACTTGTTTGTTTATTGGAGTTAATTTGATAGCCTTTAAAGTTCTATTTTAAACAAATAATTGGCATTGTATTGATTATATTTTCATACATATATTGGAATTTGTTTGACCAAACATGTGCGTTATTTTCCCCATTGAAATGCATGTAAATCCCTATGTTATCCATTTAATCTGACTTTTCCTCACTACACAATAATGCATCAAAATGAATGTTGTTATAAATCATTGACATATGTGAGGGTCTAATAACATCAACTCAAATAATCCACTTCAGACTTTATTTTTGAAAATGTTGCATATTTTGTGTTTTTGGCATTCAAAAAAATGACAACTTTTTGGACCTAAATTGGCCTATAACAAAAAATTTAATAAACTTGATTTTTTTTATATATATTTGGACAGAAGACAAGTAACGAAAAAATGAGCCATTGAAAGTAGAAAAAAATAAAATAAGTATTATTTTATAGCCCATATGTGTGTCGGGAACCGTTTGTGACACGAAGGTTACGAGTGTGACCTTTTTTCAAAAATGGCTGTCACTCAAAACACAATAATGCATCAAATGAATGTTGTTATAAATTATTGACATATGTGAGGGTCTAATAACATCAACTCAAATAATCCACTTCAGACTTTTATTTTGAAAATTTTGCGTATTTGTGTTTTGGCATTCAAAAAATGACAACTTTTGGACCTAAATTGGCCTATAACAAAAAATTTGAATAAACTTTGATATTTTTTTATATATTTGGACAGAGGACAAGCTAACGAAAAAAATGAGCCATTGAAAGTAGAAAAAAAAAAATAATAAGTATTATTTTATAGCCCATATGTGTGTCGGGAACCGTTTTGTGACACGAAGGTACAGTGTGACCTTTTTCAAAAATGGTGTCACTCCAAAAACCAATAATGCATCAAAATGAATGTTGTTATAAATCATTGACATATGTGAGGGTCTAATAACATCAACTCAAATAATCCACTTCAGACTTTTATTTTGAAAATTTTGCATTTTTTGATTTTGGCATTCAAAAAAATGACAACTTTTGGACCTAAAATGCCTATACAAAAAATTTAAATAAAATTTGATAATTTTTATATGTTTAGACAGAAGACAAGCTAACAAAAAAATGAGCCATTGAAAGTAGAAAAAAAATAAAAATAAGTATTATTTTATAGCCCATATTGTTGGTGTCGGCAAACCCGTTGTGACACGAAGGTTACGAGTGTATTAAAATATCTATGTGTCAGAGGGTTAACTTAAAAACATGAGTAGTGATCTTACCTAATTTAACTGACAGACTCAGACAATAAACTATACAAATTGATTTAAAATACAGCATGAAATTGAGGAGTAGTGAATGCATCCTTTCCTGAAAATCAGCGTGTGACGTGATACATCCCTCTCTCCTGAAATATTTTTTTTTTTTTTTTTTTAGAACTGTGTCCTGTTGGAATCAGATGCAAAATGTGATTGTGTTTGTTTTTTGCTAATCTTTGGATGTTTAGCATGAGAGCAATGTTCAGTGACAATGTCCAATGACTACCAACAACAAAATAACAATTCTCATAAAAAAACTATTAAGTTTGTGTCACTTTTGTCCTGTTTTTATGCAATGAGGGAAAATCGCAATAATTTTTGTTAATTGCCTTGAGCCCAGTTGAGACCCCTTGAAACCGGTGTCACGAAGCAAAATCTGCTTTACAGTTGTATTAGGCAATTATTACTCTATAGTATTGAACTGAAGATGTATTTTATTTACTTAAACTTTTTTTACTAGGCAAAAACATTAAAAGCAAATTCCTGGTATAATATTGGCATGGCGAGCCAAAGTTTAGCTTTGGAGGAAATTTGGGTTATAAAACACCACCAACTTATCAACTAAATCTATAGCCTAATTGAAAATAATAAAATAAAATAAGTATATAAGTATATTTCACTGTGTTGAGGAGGTTGCATGTTGTTGCACGCAACCGAGGGCTATTTTGAAGGCCCCAGTCTAAAAAGTTTAGGATACCCTGTCCCTGTCTTGCGCTCTCACTCTCTCTGTGTCTCTCTATCTCTCTCTCACTCTGTCTCTCTCTCTCTTTCTGTCTCTCTCTCCCTCTCTTCT
The DNA here is from genome assembly GCA_038363315.1 of Mugilogobius chulae. NCBI lineage: Eukaryota > Metazoa > Chordata > Actinopteri > Gobiiformes > Gobiidae > Mugilogobius > Mugilogobius chulae. Next base: position 32,025,080 of record CM076408.1, read on the forward strand.
CTGATCAAAGTGCTGGGTTTTGGTGGTGACTCCAGTTCTGTTTAATGAACAAATTTCCTGTCCACCAAGACTTATTCAGAGGCTTCCACATCAAAGAACCAAAGAGGAACAACCTTGACTACTTGGGCTACAACTCCTGCTCTCCTGCCTGCAGCCTGTGCTATGGGCAGTCTATAGAAGTTGAAGCAAGGAATATATGTAAGAAAGTTGACCAAAGAATGAGTCATCTTTGAGTTCAGTATCAGAGAACCTCTTAAGAAGTGACTCTGGTGAAGGTCCTTGAAGTTATTTTATGCTAGCAAGTTGTTATATGACATTCCATGTGTTTTTGTAGACTTGCTTAGTATGAAAAAATCTAATAGTATGATCATCTGGAGTTGAAAACATATTTTTCTCCAAAAGGGGGCAAACACTAAATACAGGAAAAGTCTCTGAAAAGTCTACTACTTGAGAGGTTGTGCATAAAACTTTTCTCCATTAAGTGCACACATCCTTTGCTACACTGACTATTTCAGAGACTTTATCCCAATACGTTTTTTCCTATTCTGTGCAAAATGATCAGCAAGAAAAAGGAGTCATTTAGCAGGCTGTGAGTTAAAGGTCTTTCACACCAAGCCAAGGGTCGCCCGTCTGAACCGGTCCGAGTTGGCGTGAATGAGGCTGTCAGAGGTCAGAAGAGCGCGGAGCAAGTTTTGAGAGTCTGTGATGTCAGTTGCCGCATATGCAGCTGTTTGATTGGCCCGTGGCTACCAGCACACCAGCGAATTAGTGCTCTGGAAAACCGAAAATCATGCATGGGAAAAACAGCTGGGCATGGATTGTTCATTGTTGTTTTTTGCACGATGTTCAAACGGATGGAGTAGAATGCCTATTTGGACAGAGGAAAACAAAGACTGAGAAGAGTTACAACAACCGCGGTATGAAGCTGGACTGTGGCGGGAAATAGAGCCTGAGCTCAGTTTGTCGGGTAACTCTGCTGTCTTCATTTGTTCAGCGACTGTTTGGATTACGTTTGTGTGGATGCACTTTCACATCGGTTCGCCCCAAAAAGACTTGAAAAATATGCTGCGTTGCTTCACCCTACCGTCTGTGGCTGAAGGTTGTGTTGGTGTGAAAGACCCTTAAGCATAGTGAGTATTATATTATATTAGCCTTATTGTATGTGTGTGTGTCTTCATGGTATTCCACAGTCTGAAAGAGCAAATCCCCCGAGTTTTTAAACACACAACGCATGAGGCAAAGCTTAGTTCACACAAAGGGAGCATCAATGTTTTTTTTATACACGTCATGATTTGATATACAGCATAATAACAAAATTTTAAATCACTTTTACTGTAGACAGTGACGAGACAATACTGAGAATTCTTGCAGTGACCCTCCAGAGATATGGTTGAACACGACCCTATGTGATTTGGAGTATTCCATTGCCTTTTTTTTCTTTTCTATTTTTGTATGTTTTGACCATTATACACTATATAATAATGTCATTTTTTAGGGTTTGATATGAGTTCTATTGTCAGCGTAGCTCAGTAATCTCATGACATTTATAATACAGTGTAATGCCGCCTCCGTTTCCCCACTCGTTGCTCTGGTCTGATTAAGGGATTGGGAAACTTTAGATAAAAGTGAAAAGGGCCAGAGAAGCGTCCTGAAGCAGAGTTCATCTGAAGGCCAGGGGAATACAGGGGGATGATTAGGCCCAGAACAGAGCATGTCTCACACTGGAGCTACAGAGGACAGCCTGAATGACAGTGACACGGTGGACAGAAAGAGACAGTTGTAGAAGAAATATATTCAGAATTCAAGCTTAGTATTGTCTGCAGTTACTTTAATAAATGTATTTTTACAGACAAGGCATTATGAGGTGCACGGGCAGTACAAATCTCCCACTGTTAATGTCCATGGAGGTTGCTTGGCTTGTTTATCATGATGACATCAAGCTATACTGTCTGTATGTATCTTCTGATTACAGAAATACAGGTGGCTTCATTGGCGTGATGCATTTTACTGTGATACTACAGTCCTGACCTGGGATCTTTCAGCATTTAATCAAACAAAAAGCTGGTAATCATACAGTACATATTTGACTTTTGAAACATATTTTAGCCAATTCAAACATTGAATCTATCTCTGTGTCTGGTGACCAAAATAAAATAGTTTCTCCATGACATAGTGTACACAAACTGTCAGCCAGTTTCACAAGTGTGGAGCTATTTTTGAAAATGCTGTCTTATTTATTGTTTTTTTGAGAGCAAAATCTATTTTATGTGTTTGTTGTTGTTTTTTGTCATTCTTTCAAACAATGGAAAAGTATTCTTCTCTTCAACACAGAGACACTGGTTTATTTCATTTGAAAAAGTCAAATTTACCAGCTGTTTACACTATATTAGAAATTTCATCTAATACTTCATCTAACACACACACCAAAACGTCTTAATGTGTGTCCGATTAATTCATTAGGTCTTCTGTTGTAGCTATGTGTTGGGTTTTCTTATGAACAGACCTCTGTTGTATTCATACCTTGACAGTTTCGGCTGCACACTGTTGCCTTCTTCAGAAGTGTCACTTGGTGTTCCTGTAACGTGTCTGGTCAGCTGGTTTATACAAGTTTTGGCGCCATTTTTCTTCTTGGGACAGTAGGACGATGGGTAACACACACAAAAAAGAACACAAAACTGAATGTGAGAAAGAGACATCAAGAACTTGCAACCAAGCGACTAAGCAGCGAACCCACCAGGAACAACTCAAGTCCGCAACTCAGACCAACTACCTGATGGACTGGGACAACGCCAGAGTCATAGGCACCAAAAGCAACAAATACCATCGCTGGATGAGGGGTCGAAATCTGAAAACGCGCCTACCGGACTGTAAATCGGGACGAGGAGGCGTACCAACTTTCTCACACCTGGGACACAGTTCTGAAGAGGCCGGACAGCAGATGGCGCCATCGTCCTACTGTCCCAAGTAGGAAAATGGCGCCAAAACCTGTATAAACCAGCTGAGCAAACACAGCAGTGTCACAGGAACACCAAGTGACACTTGGCAGTGTGCAGCTGAAAACTGTCAAGGTATGAATACAACAGAGGTCTGTTTATAAGAAAACCCAACACATATCTTAGTGTATGTTTTAATGTTACATGCATGTCTGTCATTCTAAGGCTTTTGGAATCAATCTCAATTAAAATTGTTGCAATTAGCACAACACAGTCTGTAATTGTGCTGGTCTTTAACATCATCTGTGAACTCAATTGTGAAAGCGTCCAGACAGCTGTTTTGATTGTATTCACTGACAAAAACAACCTAGAAAATAACATGTATGCCTGTGGTTTGATTTGAATTGTACATGTGTGTAGCTGTCAGATCATCGTCAGCACCAGCCGCCGCAGCGCTTCGAGAAGGAGGTGGTGGCACTGTGACACTTGGAGCGGATGCATCATGTACAGAACTGATTTGAGAAACACCAATAATATCCAGTCTGACTAAAGCAACACAGGGCAGATGGCATTCCCGGTGAATCACCTATCCAGTATGTTATGTGGAGGACCAGATGGCACTGCTGAATCCAAAACAAAATCCCATCCATCCGTCTTTGATTTCCTTACAAATAGCTAAAAATATGATAGTTATAGCTCTGTGGCTTGAATTAAATAAGATTCGTGAGTAATTCTTTGTAAACAGACTGAGTGAATAGACGTCAGATCAAATCAATAATGTATATCAAATCCAACTTACTTCACTGAATGATTATTTTGTTAATATTAAAGTTGCATTATGTATACTTTTCAGGGGACGGACCTGGCACACGACTGTTTCAGTGGTGATGTTGGCAATAAAGCATTTTTATCGGAAAAGAGACAAGCAAGTGACACCATCAAGTCGTGTTACAGGTCAGATCTGTAAGAGGGAGGTGAGCCTGTAAGAATGCAAAAGTTCATCTGCAAAAGTTCATCTCAAATATTCAAAAGCGGCTGTAACAGTTTTTCTTACAAATTGGTGACGAGTAACAAGAAACTCATTTCAAATGGAATAAAATGTGGTAAACTAAGAGAGATGAGATGAGTGCACATTGCGCAACACGTTTTTCCTTATAGTTATCTTTACACAGAAAGTAATCCAGACTACTGTCAGACTACACAATGAAAGACTTTGACATCCTTTCAGGTTAGCTATACACCTCGGACAACTATCAAGCCTGAATGTGCTATGCTTTTAGTGCTGGCTCCCAAAAGTAAGTGTGGGCCAGTGTTCCCGACATGGTGAGGTGCTTGCAATGTTAAAAATATATTTTGGTTTCCTCCCTGGAGCTGCTGTTAGAACGTGGTGAGAAGAATGACCTTTTGCGACTGGACCTTTCATCACTAAAAGGCTACTGCATGGCATCATCTGTGTGGAAGAGCTGTGCTCTCAAACGCACAAAACATCTATTGTTTGCGTTGCATATTTGTATATTTTCAAGAAACACCATCTGTTAAGGCCACTGAACTTGGAGTGTTAAAGTGGTATTTGTAGTCGTTTGGACCAGTGCTCTCGTCAGTGAATAGTAATAAGCCTGACATGTAGTTCAGAGAAGCATGCTTATTTTTATTGGTTAGGCTATAATTGAGGTTTTCAATTGTGCACTATGAAAGTTTTCATCTGCTTGTAGAGATGGTGGTGATATGTTCCAAAATATGGCATTATATTCAGTCAGGTGTTGTTGCTCAAACATTTAGAGACATGAATTCTTACTGTTATCAGGTTCACATGGATCTTGTCCTCTGACATCACCTGCTCGTCTCCATGGAGAAGTTAAAGCCACGCAGTGGACTAATTTGACAAAGAAAAGAACATTAAGCCAATGTCATATTAGAATAGGGCAATTATTCACAAAATTGAAATGTAACTATATCAATATAATTGTGGATGCACTACAACCGTTTGTGAAGGAAGCAGGAAACACTGATTGTGGAGGGTCTCAAAAACTAAAAACAAATGATGATGAAAATAAGCCATAAAGAGTGGAAACACAACTTATCACAATATGAAATATGTGATAGTTAAAATGATCACAGTCACAGTTAGGCACCCTTACTCTTAGGTACATTATCTATTGCATATATTACAAACAATACAAATAATAATTATTATTATTATATTTTTAAATAAGCTGCTCATATCATTTCCAGATTAAAAATCTGTTGTGAAAGAAAGATGAAATGTCTTAATTTCAAAACATTTCAGACGACTATAAATCATGTTTGTTCTACTATTGGAAAAAAAATATAACCAGAACGTGAAATTAGTTAGTTTCTATTCACAAAATTTGAGTAAAACTCTGTGGATCAGAGGCAAACATGTTGATGCCCTGCAGTCATAATTTAATTTACCTGTAGGAAGTGTGGGAATACCACTTTAAAGCCTTTTGGGATACACAGACGCTATCCTTAGTCTTCATGTGAACTTTACATAATTGACTTGATGACTGACTCAAAGGCTGAAAATTTAAATGTTGGCCAGAGATGACCTCAGATCTCACTGAGTAGCACTATCTCCATAATTTGGTCCCAAACAAAAATTGATAGTGACATTGAGTGAAGATTGAGCATTAATACAGCTCTTAGTAAGCAAAAGGTAATCCAGTTAGTTTTGACTGACAGACTTTGTGATTATTTTGTCACAAGACTCAGGAGTATCACAAAAACAATTCCAAAGTTTATTTGTGCTTCAAACCAAGTGGGCTTTGTAGAGCAAAACAGTCACATTTTATCAGCATAGATATTAAGTTTTAGACAGGTGTTACACAGTGTTCCCCAGAGGCTGCTCACTTAATAGTGCAAATCTCTCAATACGTTCATTTTGAGATCATTTCCATTGGGGCGCTGCCAATCATTCATGTTTACGTCTGCGGCCCTTGATCTACCCTAATATAAACCAGTTGAAAATGAATGTGAACTCGGGAACATATTTAAATCATTCGGTCTTCATTAGAATGTCAAATAATCCACACAACATCAGTCATTTTAAATCAGAAGAGCTGACAAACCATGATCACTTCACCACTGACTAAATGACAGGTCAAAAGAGAACAAATTTCCTCACGGGGACAATAACATTAGCTGAAGTAAAAACGACCAAATTTTTACTAAATACTCGAGTAAAATAGTTTACTAATAGTCTTAGTAATTTTGGCGAGCTAACCAGGAGGATTGTACGGAGATTGTATTGTCAACATTGACATTTTGGCAAAACAAGATTTGTAAATCTGGTTTGATCAAAAACGCCGCAAATCAGGAAACAGAAGGACGTTGTTGAAATGTGTTTACTAACTTTGCAGTTTCTAAACTTTCAGAAACAGTAACAGAATTTATTTCTGGATTCCATCTTAAGCAGGAGTCTAAAACATAAACCTGCATTATGTGGTATGGTTTTCACAATGCAAACAATGATTTAGGTTTTAAATCTGCAACTTCCTCTCATAAATCCTTCGGTCCATAATAACGACGTGTTTTCATTGTGGTTGCAATTATGACGTATAAACATTGTTTTGCAAACAACAAAATGAAACTGGAGAGGACCACCCAAGCACAGCCAATCAGAGCGCTGCTTCTGGCTCCTGATGCGAACCAAAATTCTTTCAGTTCAGACAGTACTCAGTGGTGTAAGTTTTTCACATTCATCACATACTTTTTAGTGGAACATAAAGCTAGTTAGCCCAACTTTAATTTACCATATACTATGATATGTCCACGTTTATTATGGGACCTGGAAACAAAACCGAAGCAAGTTATGTTTTTGGGCTAGTGTAGTAAAATATAAAAATGTGAATTCTATAAAACACTAAGAACTCACTGTCTGTCCCATTCAAATGCATAAGAATGAATCTGCTGCCCCACGTCATGTTTTCATCACGTGATGAAGTAATCTCATGAAAACACTTTTTGTGTCATTTGTCCACATTTCAACAATCCTTTCCACAGCATTTCGCTTACAAAACTGTTGTACCTAAAATGTTTGCATATGTTTGTTCTGCTTGTTTGAGTTGAGAGCCCTTCTGGCTGTTCTACTTTCTGAATTGTAAATACAGAATTAAAATCTGCCAAAAACTCAAGACTGTTTACACGAATGGGAAAACATAAATATTATCATCATGTTGGCTTCATGTGACGCCTAAGAGAGGAGATAATACGCTGCAAATTTCTGTGGAATTGGTTTGTAAACACACAAGCAAATCCATCAGTTTGTTTTGATTGTCCATTTACTACTGATACGTGTTGTCTCTGTATAAGCAAACATGTCCATCTATTAGTGAATACAAATGGAAAGCACCTATAAATGTTCTTGTAGAAGCTTACACATTTCAGAAATACTGTGATATGAACCAGCTTGGCCTATGCAGATTTAATTCAATTCATAGATCTAGTTACAGATAGATATACATAGACGTCACTTTCCACTCTACTGCACATGCCCCCTGGAAAAAGAAACGCTGTCCGTCTAGTTGGTTGGGGAAACAGTGATAGTTAGCTGAAAACAGCGCTGGCTCGTCTTGTTGCTACAGTTTGTGTCAATCAGCAGCAGTTCTTTCTGTATTCTGCATGCGCAGGCATCTCTTGTGTTGATAAACAAATAATTCAGTATATTCTTAGTTCCTTGTAAGAAGCCAGGTTTGCTATGATACAGACAGAATGAATATTGTTCCCCTTGTCAGTCACACTTCTGAGTCTGACGAGATGAAACTGGTGACTCGACTGATATTGATTTGTATTAAAAATACAGAAGGGTGTCAATGTGGATTTTCTTTTGAATACAAATTATTTTCTGTGATTGAGATACCAGTCCCTACTGCTTTAGAAATGACTAAGTTGGGCGTGGCTGTCTTGGCTGCAAATCATATGGCCACTTTATAATACACAAGCCTCCCAGCAGGCACTGCAACACCATCTTTGATATCTAACATTGAGTTGATAACATCTTTTTACAGAGTCACCACGACCCAAAGAAGAACATTCACCAAACACCAGTCTTGTGCTCCACTCTACACTTATCCATCCCACACTAACAACTTCTGCACTAGTTCCACAAATAGGCCTATGTGAGTCAGCAGAGCAGGCCAACCACGACCCCGGCTTGTCTGCCTCGCTCGGCCCTCAAACAATTTCTCCTAATAGAAACCAATTAACTGTGTGGGTGGCTTTACCGAAATCCTGATTTAAAATGGAGCTTTATTAAAAAGACTTGCACTTGCAGCATGCTTAACCTGACTGGGGGCAGAGATGTGATAAGGAATGTAATCCCAGAGAGGCAGTGATTAGCGTATTTTCTATAAGTCACATCTGTTGAGGAAGAAAAATGTCTGCATGCTGAAAAATGGATGAATGAAGCAGAGACAGATACAGAAATATGGATTGGACGGTGGCTCATATCAGCTCGTGTTGCGACTGGTTAATAAGCACTATAAGTAGGCATGTGATCATGAACTATACCAAGCATTTAAATATTCCAGTGTTGGGAGTAACTAGTTACAAAAGTAACTAAGTAGTGTAACTCAAAATTCATAAAAATGTTGATAATATATTATAATTACAATCTGAGTAACACAAGTTACTTTCATAAATGAATTGCTTTGATATTCTATTGAAAACGACACGTAAGGACCAAATCACGACTAAAATACTGTCTGTTAGCTTAAAGGTAAATCAAATATTATGAGAAAATGTGTTGTGACATAACATTCCCATAAATTAATCATTAATCAAGTAAATGTAACAGGATCAACATTGTACAATGTCTTAGCAAATGTGTGATTAGCTCAAAGTAACTTACACTAGTGAAACTCAGTTACATTTTTGACTTCGTAATATTACAATACAAATGTATTACTTTTTTCTCTCTGTGACGAGTAATATATATAATGTATTACAATTTTATAGTAACTTACCCAACACTGTACCTGTCTAGTCAGAAGAACCACTCTGTCTCTCATGTTCAGTTTAACTGGGTCTAATGGTTTTAATAATATCATGTACAGTGTCCAACACCTATATTAATGGGATAAGTGCCTTTTGAACCTGCAAAAATGCTCAAACACTGAAATTTAAACACAATTTTAGTCACATCATGATCACTGCATCAAAAAAAAAAATCTTGTGGATCCAGAAAGTCTGTCCATGAGAAGAAGAAAAAAAAATTCCAATGAAGTCAGAGTTATTTTTATGTTACTGAAATGGAACTAAAAATGTCCCCAAAATGTGGCCTTTGTCCCAGTTTTTCCTTTGTGAACAAAAAAAAGTTCAGTGCAAAAACATGACAGCACATTCAATGTGTTTATACCCCACCAGAGCCCTGTATTACCCAGCTAGATTTGGGGTTTAGAGAGGGAAATTCTGAGTTAAACCTGCCCGACGGTCCTACAAAACTGCATGACTTTATTAAACTCAAAAATGGCAATTAGGCTATATAAAGTTTGACATAGTTTATGATGGGATGTGTAATTGATACATGCCACTACCAGCAATAATCTAAGATGATCCTGGAACGTGTCCCTGATTGGCTAATTAATATGTCATTCACACCTACTGAAATTCGAAAGGTGGATTTTCCTGGCAAAATTCATAATAGAAATTAGAACTTCCACAACTAAGATGCTCTGTAAATAAGTGAAAAATAAGTTGAACAACCAAGCCAAATAGTAACTTAAAGGTTGTATCATGGAGGATTTTTCAAATCCAACATCTGTTTGCTGTTTTTCAAATGATGCACATTTGTTTCTCCTCCCAGGGCCACGCCCTTCACTGCTAAATGGGCCAATGAGTTACTTAGGAACACTGAGGGTTTGCTTGACAGGTTCACAGGCCAATAGATAACGAGGTACCTCGTTATCTATTGGTCATTGTTTTACTGGCCTCATCATGTCCACAGTTTATATATTTTTATAATTCTTTTTTTGTTTAACAAGTAAACGGCTGTTACAAATCTATGCAACTGTTTTTGACCAAGACTGACAAACATTTTTTGAAAATCCTCCATACAACCTTTAAAGTGAAGCAAACACAAAACAACTTTGTAGTTGGTGCTTAAACAGCATTGCCTATACTCTAAATCATTTTTGAGCAATTGTAGTGCAAAGTGAGAAAATGAGCAAGTTTCAAGTCAAAATAGTCACAAATTTCCTGCGTCTCCCTGCTAAAGTATGCTAATGTCGCATAGAGTCATTTCTAGACTCTATGCAACATTAGCATTGATTTGTTCACTGAAAAACATGTGCTGATCACAAACACCTGCTTTCAAACCAATCACACTATTGCTGTCAACTCTCAGCCCCTCCTTTCAAAAGGTTTGCTTGAAATGTAATTGTGAGAGGACATAGGGATTAGCTTCACTTTAATAAAGTTGCAGGCTGTATAATCACAGGAAGTTGTCTTTCTGCTTTCAGTGATCTACACTTAACCTTGTTCTAATGTAAAAGGTCATTTTACATATTTAGCATTGAGTTGATATTTACTGAATAGACTCATGTTAGGTGATTTTTTTTTTTTTTTTTACATTTCATTCATAAGCTGTCTTGAATGACGGTTTATTAATGCCATTTTCACAGCTGATTCAACAGCATGTCCACTTACCCTTGTCCATATTTTTTGAACAACTCTGAGTTACATTTAATGCACCACTTTATAACCCTTAAGAGGGAGCAAAAATCCATGCCCTTTCTCTAGAGTGCGAACTGCTTTCTACCCTTGCAAAATTCTTCAATGTCAATCAAGCCCTGAATAGCCAATGTAATGTAAATGGAGAGAGGTGGCAGCAGCTTTTCCGGGGGGCTTGTTTGACTTCGGAGAGGTACAGGCATGGTGTGCTGTTTGCCCGCTCCTCGACACTGTTTATCTATGGATTACACCTTGTCTGCTTGTCTGCATGACACACTCCAATTGCTTCTGCTGAACACGCGTTTTCAGAAGGCTATCACCACGGTACAAATGAGAGAATATTATCTTTCTAAGTAAAGCTCATTTGCTGGGATAGTGAGTGAGATTTACGGAAATGTAGGCTATGTTAAAACTGGAATATTCAGCTTTTTTTCTCATAACTTTGGGATAAGCGCTAGTGAAAGTGGTAAGTTGACGTTTGAGTCCAAAAGAACAAAACTAGGGATGCGCCAATCCAGCTTTTTCAGTTCCGATCCGGATATTTTGGCTTTAACTACCAGCCAATCCTCAATATTAACTGATACCAGTGTCAGGACTGAAAGTGCTTGTGTTTTCTTATAAAAACATAATAAATTTGGTTGTATTGTGTTATGTAACTGTTACAGTACAAGTTATAGCTTCACTGCAAAAAAGGCCTTTCAAAAAATAAGAAAATGTTGCCTATTTTGAGGTAAAAAAAAAAAAAAAGTCTTATTGCAAGTGAAATAATCTGCCAGTGTGGCAAGGACAATTAACTAACATAATTGTTTTGATGCCAGTTTCAAGTACTCTTGACAAGATTTTTAAGCAAATCTATTCTGATTCCAGCAATTATTAAAACAGAACAGATACAAACTTGCTTAAAATAAGTTGTATAACTATATGGTAAATCAGGATAGAATATAAAAAAAGTCAAATTATCTTAGTAAGACTTGGACTTATTAAGTGAAAAAAAAAATCTTAAAATTAGTCTTTTAGGATTTATTTGCTTAATTCAGGTCTTTTCATCTAAATTAGATTCTCCTTTTGTGCAGTGTAACTGATATTTACAGTTCAAGTCACAACTTAAAAACTTCATCTAAATAAAAAGCCCAATACTATGAGACATTCTGGATCAACACAAGACTGTAAATGAGTCTCATTATGTCCAATTAAAAGCACAACAATGGTATCGGCTGAACCGATATCATGGAGCCGATACTCGATCCAGCAACATTTTCTGGATCTGCACCGATATCCGACCCCAGTATCAGATCGGTGCATCACTAAACAAAACTAGACTGTGCTAGTCAACCAAAACTCTATGCATGTGAAACTAATGATGTGTTGACCTCGGGGACATTGAACAACAATGCTTTGCTAAGAGCTAGGCTACATAAGTTAACCACAGTACATATGTTTGCATACAGTATTAAGGCTGCATTATACAAAAGTGTACATTAAGAACAGAGGACAAATAAATTCAATTAGAGAGAAACATTCTGATCCTATTAGATCCAAAATGTAATGGTTGTACTTTTTTCCACGGTTCAACTAGGAACAGAACGTTTCCTTCTTAATAAAGAAATTATGTTTACACCGGATTTCAATAACTGGCTCTAACATTTGTATGACAGGCCACTATTAGCGTCTGTGATGAATTATTTCAGTTCACAGAAGTCATTTTGCCAGAGTAAGTTGGGTTGTGACTTTTTCAATTGGAGGAGATGATGTCTGCGTATTGTCTTCATTTAATTTGCATAGGGCCAGCCTCATTTTGTGAACATTAGAATAGACAATGGCCGAGTTGGAGAGCTGATCAGACCCTGGTATAGAGAAGGGTAATAGCACACAGATACAAATCAGTTTCTTTTGTAATGCTTTACTTTTCATCCAGGAACAATTTTCACCAAAACGGCAGTGTGCTGCAATTACTGTGCTAAACTGGCAGCTGAGTATTTGAAGAATCCTCCCTGAAATAGTATGGAGCATTCACCTGTTTTGAAGGGAGGTAATGGTGCTGCACTTGATGTCATATTAAGTGCCCTAGTATAATACAGTCTTTCACCATTTCAACTTAACTTGCAGAGAAATAAGAGGAAAGGGGAGTAACAAGAAGAAAAAGTGCAGACATTTCATACACACAGCCACAACATTATGATAACACTGTGTAACAACTTGTAACTCTCTTTGTAATATAAGAAGAATCGAGAATGCAAAATCGAAACTGGGAATTAATTTAATCACCTAAACATTTTTTTTTTATCAAAATAGGAAAAATACATTTGAATTCAAACTATGTTATAAACGTATAAAACACAGTCACTTTTCATATTGCATAAATATAAATATACAATCCATGAAAGTAAAGGGAATTGTGCATATCTGTCTGTAAGGAAGAACTCATTTAAAAAAAACACTCTGCTAACACAATACAACATTCAGGCATAATACGAGAAATGAAGGAAAATATATTCAACATAAACAAAATGTTTCATCTACTATAACACTAAATGTTTGCATAGGACCAGTAGCTCCAACCCTTTTAAGCTTTTCAGAAACATAAAAGAATAAACTACATTTTCAATTTTCACCTGAGGAACAATTGAACATACATTTGTGAACGTGTCTGATTCATACAATTATAACATTTAAGAATAAGTAATGCGAATGTTTTCCACAAAGATAATGTGGGGGGACAACAAGAAGGGCCAACCAACATTCTGATCACCAGTTATAGGCATAGTTTTAGGTAGATAGTACTACAACAACCCATTCCCATGGATTTTGAAATACTGCAATTAACATTGTTGCTGCTAATGTAAATGGTCCGGTTCAGCTTTTATCTTTCTTTTGGAGATTAAATATCAAATAGCCAATAAATGAATATTGGCTTGTGGGTGGAACAAACTGAATCTACTTCCTTCAGTGTTTTTTTACTTGCACAGTGCTGATACAGGGATGTGTTGGGAGGAGAAGGCTGCAGCCTGGTGCCAGTGTGTTCTACCTAGCAGCTTAGATGCTGCAGTTCGATAGCTTCCAGCCAAACTCCTCAGTTAGCTCACAGCCAAATGGGCCAATCATGCTGGCAGCCACACAGCAGGCAGATAATATTCTTATTATGTGTACATCCCCACTGCGCTCTGATTAGAGAAATGTGTGCGTGTCTGACATTACTTTTACATTAATTATTGAGTGGCTATTTTGGTTGCTTTGAGCTTATCTCTTTCACTCGCCTTGATTGTATGGTTTGGAAAATGTATGTCGTCAGAACAAAGAAACAGAGCAAGCACAATGAGTCACGGCCGCCCGCAAAGCAAGTCGATCCACGCCGACTCCTATCGACCAGTTACTCACCAGGTCACAGCATGTGTGACTGAGCTGGCCACACGGCCGACCCATAACCAGGCCAGAAAACTCAAGTGAGGAAAAATCTTATTCCAAACTAATGTTGCTTACAGCCCTTAAAATTATATGCTTTAGTGGTCAAAATAAAAAACACAACTTGTGCCTGCAAAAATATTGTCTTCTGGCACTTTATTGCATGGAAAAAAAGGTAAAATAGGGCATGTCATTTTAATGGTGTCAAAATATAGTTTTATGTATATAAAGGAAAATAAGCAAACACTGGCTTCTAGGCTTGAATATATGAAGCACAACCTGGGTACAACCCATTAAAATAGAGGCGGAAGTAAGACAGACAGAAGAAGAGTTGACACCTTGTTTAGTAGCTCGTAGTGCCATCTGCTGGCTAAAGATGAGCTCACTCTGCAATGTCAAATTAAGTTGGCAGGATTGTTCTGTAAGAGAAGTTAAATCGCGACCAATCCTAGATCATTGTGCTGTAAACATTTTGATTCAATTTGAGGAGCCTTCAAACCTTTAATTTTGAATCCAAGAAACATTGCGTAAAATTTCTTTAAAATTCATTTCACACAGCATCTATTATTTAGGCATCCTTCCTGTCATTTCCTAATTTCATAAGTAGCCTACACAGCCTTTATTCTATAAGTGTGATAATAATTAATGTGCATGATAGTTGTTTTGAGGAGTTTGAGAAAATATTTAAAAATTGTTTATAAACTCATTGGAATTAAATAAAGATGGTAAAAGCATGTATGCGTATTTACATATGTATACCAGTAATTTAATTCTTTAACAACTGTAACCCTTTAATTCCTGGTTAATGTTTATTGTTGTTGCTGTTGTACATGTTTTTAATTATAAAGATGCAAACAATACTTTGCAAAAAAAAAAAAAAAAAAAAAAAGAGGTGAAAGCAATCATTGTTAACTTGCCTGGTTTTACAGAGCAGCTGTGACTAGTCTTCTCCACTGACTGAAACTGACAGCAGACCCAACACTGAGCACAGAGTCCGTGAGGAGCAGGGAGAAGTCACCAACAGCACCAGGAGGAAAAAAAAGGTCTATTTGTTCTCGCCTTGTGTTCTTTGGGACATCCAAAGAAAGACATTTCCAGTTGTCCCGCCTGACTGAGCCTAATTCAGAGGTGCATTTTGGCCCCTCTCCCACTGAGCTTTGTTCACAATCCAGCCGGCGTGGCGTGTGGGACAGTTGTGGCTTTAAGCACAAATGAAAGAGAAGCACTACTGACCAAGATGGAGCCAAAAAAGAAGACTAAAAAGCTATGGCTGAATTTAAAATGAATGAGAGATGCTCAATATGGGAATTTGAAAATGTATGACAACCGACATCCAAATGTCCACTACCATAAAACGTACATAGGCTCTCTTCATCCCCTGAACTCCACCTAAAAGAATTCTGATCACAGTGGACTAAAAAAAAAAAAAAAAAAAAAAGTGTATATATATATAATAAATATATATATATAACAAAGTTAAGGTGATAGGATGTTATCTAAAACAATGTTTACGTTCGTTTTGAGCAGCAACAAATCTCAGTGTTAGGTGTAATGTGAAGGACCAGAGTGTGTAGTTTTATTATTGGTGACACCAAAATGCTAACTTTCCAGGGTGAAAATGCTAACAAGTCAGAATCCTTGACATCTCTTCTCGGGAAACCCAAGCTCATGAGAAGAGTATGAATGCAGTATTAATATTCATCTGGCCACACAGCAAACTCTGGCTAAACATTTGACTTCCCCATTATTATTACTATTATGTAGCATTTATTGTTTATAAAAATGTGAGAATTATTATAATATTGTCAGTAAATATAGGTACATATACTTAACTTATACTGTACCATTCTTTTCATTAAGCTTTGACACGACTGCTACGAGCTATGCTGAAGAATTTCTTTGAAGCCATAATTGTGAAGATCTGGACAGGTTGATTAGTGTGACAAGAGGTGCTCAAAGGTCAGTGAGATGGGGAGCACTGACCACAGATTACCAATCGCTGGAAAGGTCAGTTGTCATTACATGTCTTTTTTTACATTGGTCTTTAATACAACAGTCCACATATGACTTCCATGTCCAATACTAAGATGATACTGGGCAATGAGCCAAACTGAACTAACATCAAGTCAGGGCCAGATATCACAATTATAAAGGGGGTGAAAAATCCAGACCCCAAAAAACAAGACATTTTCTGCATTTTGGTGAATTTTACCGGTCTGACAAAGTGAACATCATAGTTTAGCAAACAATTAAAAAATAGGATTTTACCTATAAACAAATAACACACTTCACAGATCACTATAGAGAAAACATAGTTTATGAGATTACGAAGGAGATGCAGCATGTTGGAGTGCATTACTTGCAGATGTATTTCAAACATCAAAGTGAATTAAAAAAAAAAAACACCAACTCACAATCCACAATGCCTAAAGCATACAGTATAATAGCCAATAGGCCTACCTGGGAGAGGCAAACATTTTTGTCTCTAAAGTGGAATAACAGTCTTATTGCAATTTCAGTTGAGCACCATTGCCTAAACATCATGTTTACACTCACAATAGATAAATGACAGGATGCGCGATCAAAACACACACAAGGCGTGGTCATTGCCCAGATTGCCCACCATGTTGTTGAACTGTACTTTTAGCATAAACTACGCGTGCGCAGACCAAAATTATTAATAAAAAACACATTTTTAGTAAGTGTATAATTGTTTATTTGTAGGCCTATTGATATTAATGAATGTAGCTCACAAACGTTTGCTATCAAAAGAAACTCCGGAACGCAACACTATTTATTGCCATATTAAGCTAACAGTTAGCAGCAGGAACTAGCTTAATATTTACGCTCTGATTATCTCTTTACAATAATTTGTTTCGTTGAAATCTGCGAGGATGCGTTGTGTGTAAAGTTTAGATTTTTAACTAAAAAAACAATGTAAGAGAAACAAAGCTGAAGGAACGAAGTGGGCAAATGGCACACACCCAACACTAGACAGCCAGGTCACTCACATATTAACTCTGGAACAGGCTAAAATTTGACCAAAACCAAAACGCAAAGATCTTACCTTGCTTCTCGCTGTCCTCGCGTAGGGTCCGGTGTATAGGCTACTGCAGTCCAATCCTGAAGGCAAAGGTAACCAGTTAAGCAATGTCCCATCAGGTCAGAAAGGTCCGGAGGTTTAGTCGAACACATTTTCTCTCACACATCTTGCTACTGCTTAAAATCATAGTTTTTAACTTTTTTCGCTTGCTTTTTTGCTTTCTGCTTCAGGCCAGGCAACGCTCTGAAAAAATGGTGAGTGAACAGGAACACGTGGAGTGGATTTCTTCTGATGCAGACAAAACTGGTTCAATAAAATAGCCAGGCAAACTGGAAATAATGGACTGTTTTTTTTTTATTACCAATAACACAAATTAAAATAAATAATTAAATAATTGGTCAAATAAATCTAAGGTTACACTAGTTACAATGTGAGTAGCTCAAGTTACTTCTAAATTAACTGATTTTATTCTACTGAAAGCGACACTTCAAGACCAAAATACTGTCTGTTGGCTTAAAAGTTAATAAAATAAAATGAGGAAAATGTGTTGTGACAATACATTTCCTTAAATGAATCAGTAATCAAGTGTAAATGTAACAGGATTAGTGTTGCACAATGTCTCAATAAATGTGTGATTAGCTCAAAGCAACTCACAGTGCAACTCAGTTACATTTTTAGAAAGATTTAGCCCAGTCTTATTATTTTGTGTTATTTATCCTGATCTTTTTGGCTAAATCTTTATTTTCAGTTAGGTCCCTGTTTTGATAGAGTGCCTTGGGGCAGTGCGCTCAGCGGCTCTGGGCCAGATTTTAAAGGTGTGGTTGCAAGAGGTCCCAATTTTTATTATTGTAGCCTGTTGATGAAATTAAGCATATCTGTCAAACATAATCAAAGACTTGACAAATGTGTTATTTAAAAAAAGACTTTGTAATTGTGGATCCTGGCTCTGGCTTTACATGTGTACTTTTTGGGGAAAGCCTACTCATATTCTCCCAAGGGAATTAAGGGTGGCGTTGCTGTAACAACCTAAAATTTGAATCTGTTAAAACTTTTAAATATCCTACTCACCACTTGACTGCCACAATTATACTGAAATAAATCATCATTTTACATTTTGTTCATTGCAAACAACAATATTGGTCTAAAACGGCTTAAGAGAAACAGGTTCATTAACTTTGTACGAATAAGCCCAACATCTACATTTCACTGTAACAAACATCAAATTTTGCATTATTATTTTTGAAAAGTGACGGTGTGACATGTAAGAAACCTGCGTGCATTACTAAGAGACAGAATTTAAAACTGCAAATAAATCAGACCAAGTACAGTAGAGTGGGCAGGGATAGATGGGAGGACAATTCAAGATTACTCAAATATGCAAGACTTGATTGAAGTAAGCTAATAATATGGAAACACATTAAAAATATGTATATGTCCCCTCTCTCATGAAATGATTTTCATTTATGCATACAGGGTCCATTGCTAATTTCCAAACAAATTTAAATAGATGTTCTATGAATTATAAAAACTTGTTTATTTCACTTTTCAAGCTTCAAAATGCTGTGCTTAGCTGAGGCAGGACAAGGACAAAGGTGAATTCACAATTGCCCCTCACTGTTTATGTATTTATGAGTGCTACACTGGAGGGTAGAGCACTGAATGAATGCAGCCACCATCTCATTTAATAAAAGCAAATAAAAAAAATTGACATGCTCCAAACTTTTTTGAGCTGTGACAAGGTGAATGGCACTGCAAATTTTGTTGCCAAATTCTAATGAGAAAAGCAGCTTTCAGGCATAATGTGTGAAATAGTTAATTGTGTCAAACTTTGTAACATGGAAATGTGAAAAAGTCACACAACATCTGCTGTACACAGCACTCCTACATTTGTGCGCAGTTGAGAAACAAGTTCAGCATGTAGGCGAGTATGCTAATGACTCCATGTGTGAGACCAAAGAGTGTGCATAATCCACTAAACATATGAACAAGGCTTTGTCTAATCACTACTTTTGAATCATTTTAAGAATCTGGTCAAATCAGATACCTGTTCTGTTTGTGTAAATAACAAAAATCAATAAGTTATATTCACTTTGAGAAAAAAATATTTATAGTTTCACTAGCAAGGACCACACCACATCAGAGAATGCAATTAATATATTTATTGATGATTGTTGATTGTTGATTGATCGATGGCTGGATCGGGGAGACTGTGGGTGGGGGCTCTGTCTCAGCGATCCGTTCAGTCGATTCAGGACCCCCCCACCTGTAGATGGAGATGTCTTCATCAGAAGGACAGATGAGATGTGGGGTGGGAGGGTGGGGTTGAGATATCTGAGACAAGACGTGTTGTTAGGAAAGGGCGGTTTAAGTAGAGGCTTCTGGGTAATTGGAGGTGTGTCTGAGAAGGCGAGCGAGGCGTGGTTTCCTGGTGCGAAAGGGCTGTGGTCCTGCTTCTGAAACTTTGTTAATTTCATTAACTAAACATTTTTATGAACTCAGACAGTTACTGTATTCAGACTGGTTTATTGTCCAGAGTCAAATCAATGCAGATGTGACACAGCTCTATGGCACACCTGGCAACCAGTCAAAGTCTACATGCTGTAGACAAGGAACAATTTTCTTTCTGAATAAAATGCCTTTAGATCTGTAAAATTCAGTATAGAAACATCTAGATGACTGCTTAGGGCTAAAGTAAAAAACAAAAATAGTATTAATACTAAGCAAATGTATGATAAATTATGCTAATGTAGAAGTGTGTTATTTGTAAAATTTGACTACATTGCCTGGAAATCCAGTTTCATGCAGATCTAAGGTGGTTTACCATATTCATCTCCTAAGTTTCAGTGATTAATCATAGACACATATCTACCAATCGCTTACAGGCTGCTTACAGGAAAAAAAATAAACACTTTTCTGCAAACTGAATGAGTAAAGCACAAAACTTTTAATTTGAGGAGAAAAGCTGGACTTTTTTGTAAGATAAACTCTTGCTCCATGTAGCCTAAATTATCAATATCTGATTTCATACACTGTAAATTTGACTTTAGCCGTGTCAGACCCATTTTTTGAAGCAGCATCCGTTTTGGATCCCTGGCAAGTGACAATAAATTACATTTTCTTCTGAACAAGGGCAACTTTAAATTTTATTTTTTAGTGCCAAAAGGAGAACTTGTGTCGTTCACATTCAGCTCTAATAAATTTCCACATGGTCTTCCCAATGGCTGTAAATTTTGCATCATAAAACAAGTAATTTTTCTTTTTTAATGCTCAAAAACAAATGTTTCAGATAATAGTGCATTTCCAATTCTATCTTTAGTACAAAGAATGTTCTAAAACAGAAGGTGTATATATTAAGCTCATACCATATTTCAATAAAATAGAGCGATTGTTTTTCCCACCTAGTCTGACTACTTTGAATGTGTCAGCTTTGTAGATTGTAGTAGTCTGTGTGTTTAATATATAACTTAATGGCAGAATGACAGCAGGGGGGTGTGATTAGGCTCTTTCTCTCACTTATCAAGCCCAAATTATCCCAGCAGGTCACACATTTGAATACATAACCAGACTCACAAAGACACATTATTTAAACTATTTTCAGAGGCTTTCCACAGCAATCACACAGACACGGAGCTAATTGCCATCAAGAAATGTTTCTAAGCAGAGCCAAGTTCAGCTCTGAGCAGACAGCCAGACAGGAGTCCAAAGCCTCAGTCGTTTTTAAAGAAAAATGATGGGCACATCAAATGAAAATCTGGTTTGACTGCAGTGGAAACTATTCTCTAATAAGGAATAGCACTCTATCAATTGTATCGAATTGTTATTAAAAGTGAATAATTTAATTTCGTCTTTGTCTTTACATAAAATCACTGTGTGAATATAGTTTTTCCTTCATCAGATGTAAGTTTTGAATGAAAATGCAGGAAGCTAGGCAACACCTTTTTATGTTTTGTATTCAGTCTGTCAACAATGCCCAAAAGCAAAATACCACAAAAGTTTATGGTCAGCTACATTTAGTTCAAAAAGTTGAAGATTTGCTTATTTGGTTGCTTCTTTGCTTTCTTCTGCATTCTTGCTTAGAAAATCTAGCAGCCTAGAATGAAAATATAGGCTATTTGCAAAATTCTCTAAAACACAAAATTGTGACCTCAAATTAAAGCCAGTCGTTTTAGTTTAGTATACAGCAGTGCATTAGATACTGTTTGTAAAACTGTACCAGTTTGGTGTTTGCTTTTCCTCATTATCCAATTTAGGCATTATCTTTTCAACAATCTCATAATCTTTAAGTTTGTACCTTTTGTCAACATTTTTTGTAATAGGCCTATGTATTACCAAAACATCTAAGGGTTGCCTTTGCTTAGTTAAGGTTGTAAATCGCTCATAAATGACTGTTGTGAATTTTTAGTCAAGTTCTAATGCTTTTTCATCATCAAAAACTCCTCAGAGTTGTGATTTACTTCAAGGTCCTATATCTAATTTTTCTTCCTTTAACATACAAACAATAATAATTAATAAAAAAAAAAATCATACATCAGTTTATTGCTCACTCATCTAATGCATTTTGAGCCATCAAGTTTTTAATCATTTTCATTTTCTCCTAAATAAATACATCCACAAGAGCTCTGTGCTTGTAAGGGAAATTGATTTTAAGATTTATTTGTAACAATTTGGTGTAGGGCCTTTAACAAATATTTGAATAATCCTGCATTATTGCTGTTGACATGGCCAAGCGGAAAATGATCAGTTCCACTTTGTGATGCCAGAAAATAATGCCACTTAATGACATCACAAGGGGACAACTCCAGGTATGTTTTTGATGAGGAAAGATTATAGGCTATAACTTATAGAATCTTTAAAAATATTAAAAAAACATTTTTTTTCTTTTTCCAAATCTATCAACGCCTGTGATGTAATTACATTTTAAATAGTCTGGGCTGATAAATTGAATCTCAGAGTGCTGTTCTGCCCCTAACCAAACTTGATTAATCCATTTTTAATCAGTCGTGGTGACGGTGCCTTGATGTTTCATTTAAATGAGGCTGACGGCACAGACTGGTACACCTTGGTCTAAGCATCATTTTCCATAAGAACACTACAGCTCTAAAGTAAATTCAAGAGAAAAACTGTACTATTTTTCATAAAACAATTCGATGTGGGAATATTCATCAAACAGAGTAGCCCGTGGGGACATGCTGTTGTTGGTGTTTTTGCGTGCAGATCTTACAGAAGAGCTGCCGCCTGCTCCTTATTGTAGTGGGAAGATAATAGTGGCGCTAAAGTGAATTGCTTCTAATTATAGGTGACAGACAGTAGCGTTCCTATGTGGCTTTTTCCTCCCAGTGGTCATGAGGGAAAAACATGGGTAAATAAAAGGACCTCTGGCTTCACTTGTGAAGGTTGTGAGAATGCAAATGCAGCACATTACTTAAGTAGTGGGGTTTATGCTGAAGACAGAAAGATAATGAGAGTTGAGGTTATAGTAAGAGATGAAATGACTGGCTAACATCTGCTTACTTGGATTGTGGGGAAAATACAGCACAGCTTAGTATTTTTTTATTTTTGTTTACTTGCTTTGTGGATTATGATAATGGTGCCTAACAGTGAGATGAACATTCTGTTTGTAAGTAAAATTATCATAAATCTCAAAGTCAAATTTAAGAGTTCAGTTTAAAGGCACAGCAGAGGGTAATAAGCGGGATAACTGACTGACCATGACATAATTATCTCTTGAATAAAAGAAATAACTTTGTTTTTTAGTATTTCTTTTTACTAGGTGTTTAGGCACATTAAAACAAGACCATTTCTGACTTTTTGTTTCCTTAAAAACAGTAAACAAATTGAAATATTTGATACATTTTCTCAGTCCAATTTTTACAACTAACATCAACAAACATTTAGTGGGCAACATTGCACATTATTGACATTATTGCCCACTTCAAACTGAAAGCACCCTTTGTACCTTTAGCTTTACTTCTCCTATGTAGGCTACATTGTTTTACTCATTGTGACATTGTATATACACACAGCTGAAACTTAGCAGTCAAACACAAAACTTCTTTATAGAGTTCAACAAAGCAAATGATTGTAAAATATGACATTACTGTTTCAAAGCCATGAATGCCCGATTAAGCTAGTTCCGGCTGTTAGCTTAACATGGCAATATACTGTATAACTGGGGAGTCATAAATTTAGATATAAATAAAGAATATGACCTGTACACTTACAAAAATGGTTTAAAAGATGTAATTCGGCTTGTGCATGTGTAGTTGCGATAAAAAGTACAATTTACAAAGTGGGCAATGACACTGCATTCCAGTCTCCTCAAAAGTCAGAACTTGATCATTGGACCAATGGCTTCTCTAAGTTTGTGTGCTCCAGTGGTGCATGCCTCTGTTCAGACATATTGCTAATAAAACATTTGCCTCCTAATGACTGTCAGAGAAAATCTGAGAAAGGCTTTGCTCCTTGGGCAAGAATTTACAACCCCCTTTTATAAACTCCCATAAGGTTTAAAAAAAAAACTTTAAAGGCATGCTGCAAACTAACCAGCTATGTGCCAACTCATGCTACAGTTGTTATCAAAATTTGACAAAAGGTCATAATAAGTGTGTAATTTATAAAGCTGCACAAACTGATTTAAATAAATTGTAGGGTTATATGTTCATGACTCTCACCACATTGCTGGTTAACTGCTTGTTTCCTGTTATTATCACAAACTTTATCATATGTTCAACATTTGGCACTTTTGATAAAATGTGGGACATATTAATACATGATGGAAATACGGCCAGACAAGAAAAAGCAACAGCGTCTGAACAGATCTGTGAAGAAATGGTTAATTTGCAGTTGAAAGGACCTGAAAATCTCTTCTGCCCCGACACTCTTCAAAAGACATCTTCATCTGACTTCAAATGCAGACAGAGACATGTTTTTTTTTTTTTTTTTGCAAAACTGTTTGCACTGCTCAGCTGAAAAAAAGAGTAGCAATCAAAGATAATCAAGAAAACATATTTGTAAATCAACTTTTCTCTGCAAGTCCACATGTTGCCCTGGTTGGGATTATTTCTGTGGTTAAATTGTGTTCTCTGGAAAATGTGCGCTTGTGTTCAATGATGTGAAATACCAGTGTGGAAATTTGGAGATTATGATGGTCACCATTCCAGTATGTCATATGATTATTTGGCAACTCTTTTTCTGTAACTGACCCTATGTTGCATTATTTCCATTTGTCTTCTTGGATTGTACACACACAGTATATGACCTTGCATTATTTTAGTTTTGTGTGTGTGTGGCTTCAGTTTATGTCATTACAAATTACTCAGAGACTGATTATGCAATTTTTCCAACTGCAAACCTGAGTGAGGCATATTGCTTGCATGGGATCCAGAGTCCACGCTTCAGCAAATTGCAAACTGGCCACCATTTGAATAGGTCCGCTATACCACTAAAAGTTGCTGTTGGTGTTAGGCTAAAATCACATATGTTTCTATGCAAGTTCAGCCTCATAATCTATAGGTACAAAAATGTGCTCATACTGTATGTAAATGTGTGAAGAGCGAGGAAGACGCAGTAGTGGGATAGTGTCGCAGAGTGCCCGCTGCAAGCTGGCTGTCACTCTGTGATTAAGAGTAAGAGTAATAGTGCAGCGCTGGGAGGACAGCATGCTGGGATAGCTGAACGGCATAGGGTGATGGTTAAGGCGCTTAAGGTGGTCCAGCTTTTTAGTTCCAGTTGAAGAGGTCTGTATCTTTCTTTCTTATACCTGCCTATTTCACACACTACATAAAGTCAGCCAATAAGCTTCTCTCTCAGTGTTTTGGCTAAGCTGCTGTGAATGACTGGCCTGCTTATGTCCCACTCAGCCACTAGAGATTTGCATAAACTAAAAAGTGTGGGGAAAGCGCGTGTGCGTGTAAATACATTTAAGAGCTTTTGTGAGAGAATGTGGAGCAGATGGCTGGTGTGACTGCACATGACACTGACAGGTCATGGAGGAGCAGCACTTTGAATCTGCTCACGTGTCAAACCACTGCCAAGGTACAGATGTGTAGGAACTGTGCTGTAGTCAAATTAAATCTTTTGTGCCATTTTCATTCGTTAAAGGGTTTATTTATCTTTTTATCTTTGAGTTCATGTTTGTATTCATTGTATGTTATTTCAATTCAAAGAAAAATACATTTTTTGTTTGTGATTCTTTGCGAGCTGTCAAATATCTTCTTTTTTGTCTTCAAATTTTCTTTTCATGAAAAATGTCTTAATATTTGTTGCAGCAACCTTTTCATGTGCTGAAAGCCATTTCAGCAAAATGATGGTGTGATGTTTAAGCAATTTGCACTTGAAAAGCTGCCACTCATGAACAAATAGCAAACAGAAAAATGAATAGAGTTTTACCAATAGTGAAAGGTGTCCAAGATGTCAAAACTACAAATTAGAATTCATTACATGCATCTGTGTGCCAAAATGAACAGCTAACAAGTGGGTTCATTAAAATAAGGATGTTTTACTGTTAGTGTTGCTGCTGTGCTGGCTGTATGAAAGCTAAGAGGCCATGAAGCTGTGTGAAAATATCCTGGGATTTGGGTAATTTGCTTGGGTGGTGTGGGGATGTTTATAACACACTGGACACCTGCTGTTTTACTAAGCACTTCATAGTTTCAAAAGTTCTCTATCCACCTGCTGCAGTCACGCCAGATTGTTGAAGCGAAGATGGGATTTTGCACAGCCAACATGACTGAAAGGAAAATGGAAAATCGGGATTACAAATTATCAGCACGACAGTACACTTTTGATTAGCTGAAATTTAGATAATGGTATGTGCCATGGCTATGGTAATTCAGAACACTTGGAGGGCAGTTTCTAAAATCAAGATTGCTGATTTGAGCAAGCCCAATTTTAGAAATTGTACTTTCTGTAATTTCCTGACAGATTGTTCCAAGATAAGAGTAAAGCCAGTCTGATCAAAACAGATTTGTACATTTTAGCCAAGGCAATGTAGGTGAATTGTTAAAATGTTGAAATATCCATTTGTTTAAATTGCATTACGTACAGGTTTTTGTTACATTTATTCAGAGCTGAACAAAGCATTAAATTGACAAATTGTAATAAACCGGGTTGACAATTATAATTCATCTTAAGTTCGAGAGTGCAAAGTTAGGTGTTAGTGCTTAATTAAGGACTAATCATGATAAAATCAGTTGTTAGTACTACAATGTTTTATATAAATGCAAGTTAAAGAAATAAAATTATAAAAAAAAAAAAAAAGATTTTAGGGCCAGTTTAGACAAAGTATTTTCTGTTGAGAAAAGAAAGTTTTCCCTGCAGTAGTGTTTGGTCTTAAAAAATAAATAAAAAGTACACAATTATGTAGACATTTAACATTTACACTGGGTTCAGTATTTTTGGATACTTGAATACCTAATACTTGTTTGAAAGTAACATACTTTTACCCTTATCAGTTTTTGTATCACATTTCTTATAAATGATACACAAGCACATTCAAATTTAGCTTTTTTTTTCAAAGCCACTTTCTCAAAAAATAAATATATTGTTTATTCCTAAAAGTGGTACGGTGAGTCATATGACTAGAACACCTTGTGCGACACGGCGGCGGTTAGCGCTCTGGCCTCATAGCAAGAAGGTCCTGGGTTCGACTCCCGGGCCGCCCGGGCGTTTCTATGTGGAGTTTGCATGTTCTCCCCGTGTCTGTGTAGGTTTCCTCCGGGTACTCCGGTTTCCTCCTACAACTAAAAACATGTCCAATGTGCCTCCCTTCTCCCCTCCCCAGTACTACAGATGTAAATTAGCTGTAAGCTACAATCTGGTACAAGCATCTCTGCCTTTGTGCTTAATGTAATTGTACATTGTCCTTAATAAAAACCTTACCTTGATAGAGCACTAAAAGCTCCTTGGGCATTTTTTAGAGACAACAGATCAAAAAGATTGACACATTTAGCAATAGTCACTGTATTTTTTGAGAGAAAGTGATGGTGATGGAAATGGAATAAATAGAGAGGTCTTATTTAATTAAATTATGTATTTCCATATTTTTGTAGTTACTTTTCAAATTTATTCTCCAAAAGTCTTTTTCAAAACTGTAGCATCACGAAAGAGAAGGGACAGATCTGGGCTCAGAGCTTTTATCTCTTGTTAGAGCCCCTACAGTGTCCTAAGCAGCTGAACTATTCTTAGCACAGGTCACTCCAATGGGACCAAACTCCAAAGCCTGGCAGCCTACCGTTCAGAGCTCACCACTTCAAAGAATCACAAGAATAAGGTTAAAAAATTCAGCTGCTGCTTTACAAATCTGTTTGAAATCCCTAAGAGAGTGTGACAGTGATGTGCCAGTGAGTTGTAACATCTCTAGCAGCTGGACGTGCCGCCATGTTGAATGTGGTGGTGATGTGGTGCTACCTTCAAGTCACGTGTCCAATTCACGACATTTACCTCTTTTCACCTACCCTTTGCTGTGGAGAAAAACTGCAAGACCTTTTCCTTGACATTTGTTCCCCGCCACCATCACTGCTGTCTAATTGGTTGACAGTCGACCAGTTTCTTAGATGCAGCCAGGTCGCCATTGTTGACATGTTGGTAGCCAGATGCCGCGTGGAGTAAAAGCATCACTGTTTAGAAGGGCTGTCACTAGCAGTTGTTTTAGTAGTCCTAGTCAACAAATAATTTTTCAATAAATCGACTAGTTAAACAATCATTTCCATCTTGCAGTGCAATTTTTCCAATGCATTTTTAGCCAAATAAAGGTTGAAAGATGAACTTTTTATACAGGCCGTACAATGAGGTGAATAAGTGCTGGGACACCCATCGCTTGTGCAAGATGCCACTTAAAAGATGAGCGAGGTCCTAATTTTCATCATAGATACACTTCAACTATGAAAGACAGAATCTGAGAACAGAAAATCAAGTTTGATTTTAAGCAATTTGTTTGTGTGTTCTTGTGAAAAATAAACATTTGAAGAACGCTTACTAACAAACAAAAATTCTGCTCTCACAGGCCTGCTCCTTGTTCTATCCTCCACATGTTACCTGTATTCATGGCACCTGTTTATAAAAAACATCTGCCCACACTCTCAAACAGTCAGACTGCAACACTTTCACCCTCGCCACGACCAGAGAGCTGTCTAAGGGCGAGGGACACAATCGTAGACCCGCACAAGGCTGTAATGAGCGGTACAACAACCAAGCAGCCTGGAGAGAAGAAATCAGCTGTTGGAGCAATAATTACAAAATGGAAAACATAGAACATTACTAAGTGACCACACAAGATCTGACTTAGTTTGTCAGAGTATTAGTGACCTTAAGAACAGTGAGGAATCAGCCCTGAACTACACGGGGGGGGGGGGTCATGGTCAATGACCTCAAGTGAGCTGCGACCATGATCATAAAGGTTACTATTAGCAACACACACATCATAGATTCAAATCATCTAGCACCCTTAAGTCACCACGTCCGTTGGACAACATGCCGTGGTTTTTGCTATAAAAGGTCCTGATTAGTTAATTGTTTCAAGCTTTTACATTTAAAATACATACAATGAATGTTTATTATTGGTATTATTATTCAAAGGAGCAGTAATGACTCTTTGCTCATAAAAGGAGCAGAAAACAAAAGTATGGACTTACAGTAATGGTTCAGTGAGGGCCTAGATGAAATAGTAAAAGTGTTTAAATTGAATCAAACATAAGACATTATTATTTTGTGGGTTTCCAATTTTGTCTTCTCATATTGTTACTTTTAGGGTTGAAAATGAAAAAGACTGAAAACTGCTGGCAATATGCAGTGCAGTAAAATGTTTTGTGTAAATAAAACAAAAGCAATTTAATTTATTTTTCTTCAGCCCAATAACAAAGCTTCAGATGTTGTGCAGATATTGTTGATTAGGAACATAACTACAAGTATGTTTTTTCATAAGGGAATGAGATCAGTTAGACCATCATAGCTCTGATAAAGTTGAAACACTTTTATTGTGAAATGGTTTTGCCACTTCGGCCCCTTGAGCTAGTACGTATTATAAAGAATACGTAAACAATGCCACTATAGTACAGATCAAAACAAGGATTACATTTGCAGCTATGGTTCAGTTTATTTTATTTTTTTTTGCTGCTCTGCATTTCAACCTACTGTATTGTTTTGTAAATATTAAAAATGTGGCCCTTTTGAAAGTAGTGTGTTTTGTTTTGCTATGTAAAATTTATTACAAGGTTTATTTAATCGTTCACTTTGTAGTAAATGTCTTTATTTCTAAAGCACCTTGAAGATATGTCAAACGTTTTTACTGTTGGTTTCTGCCAGTCTTTGAGAGCTATAAAGGTGCTCTTCTCGGACTGCCTTTGGTCAGGATGAAAGCGCACAGGTGAATGGTGCTCTCTTTGCACCTATGATTACCTTGAATTTGCCAAGGGCCGTTGGACTTGGCCCTGGGGCAACAACAGCCATCGCCAGGCGTGTGGAAGGAGAGGCGGCTGCTCTTCTGTGTTCAAACACACACTAATGGGCTTCATCAGTGCCCTGACTTTCACAGCTCAGCTCCTGTCTGCACCACTGCGCTCTCACAGTCTCACATCTACCAATACCACGGGCTTTCTGTAAAACTGCTGGAGAAAAATGAAGGGGGGGTCTACAAAATTAATAACTTTTTGTCTCGGCAGACGCAAATGGAAATAACAGGGCAATCTCTGGCAGAAAATAGGTCAGGAACATCACAATGCTCTTACCTAAAAAGAATGATCAGAGCAGTCCGAAGAACATTATCCCTGTTTGATGGATATTTTCTGTATGAATACGAAAGAGCCAGGTTGATCACAAAAGCTCTCTCTGCACTGACC
Organism: Mugilogobius chulae; assembly: GCA_038363315.1. Lineage (NCBI taxonomy): Eukaryota > Metazoa > Chordata > Actinopteri > Gobiiformes > Gobiidae > Mugilogobius > Mugilogobius chulae. Next base: position 32,054,977 of record CM076408.1, read on the forward strand.
CATTGAGGTCACTGCACACCAATAATTACATAGCTTATCACCGTGTCGTTGTTGAGTGGTGTGACAATACTGCCATCTAGTGTTAGCCAGTTAAACGGTCAAGTCAGGCTCAACAGATAGTCGACTCTTAACAGGTTTGGCAAGTCTCCTCAGCTCAGCATCAAGAGTGCACTGGAAGCTTTAGTTTGCACTTGCTCTCGTTCCTTAAGTTAGAACAAAACAAAACACTGGTATGTGTCCAAATTAATTACATCATTTCCTCACAAACTGCTAAATCATTCAAGTTATGGCTAAGTGTTTTTGTATTAATTTTTGATGAACACAGCATAATTGGTAAACTTTCATTTACATTTATTGTACGCGGGTAATCTTTTAGACTTACAAAACAGGAAGAGTAGAAGCAGAAAGAAAAATGTCTTTGTAATATCAGTGTCCAACTTTTCACAAGTCCATGATGAATTGTCCAACCTTCATCATATATGCTGGTTTGAGATAACCCTGCAGTTCGCTTTTCTTCAGCCAGAGGAGACCCCCATTAGGAGGTGTAGAAGGACTGCTGTCTGACAGAATGGCTTTGAAGAAAAATACCTTTGTCCCAAGTGAATTCTCAGTGCGCAGAGGCTTGGGCAGTTTGTACTTGTAAACTCCACATGGGGCGTTACCGAGGAAAGTCGCCTTGAGACCAACTGCAGAGACACAAGGACAAGCATAGAGAAAAAAGGTGAGGACAAGCACACTTATTTGTGTAATTATAAATAATGCTTATGTGATTTGTGCTAATGTTTGCTCCTAATAACACCAACAGCACTAGTTCAATGTTTAATCTAATTTTCTGCCATCTAAATCATGTTGACCTACAAATTCAACAGTTCTAAGATATGCAGTATTCTACAACATCCAAAGTGCTAGTGTACATGCAAGTTTCAAATAGAATTTATTTATGCAAACAAGTCAGTTGTAAATCAAATATCTTATTTTTCCCCAGTATATGTATATTTTCAAACCTTAAAGCGACATACTGTAACTTCCTGGAGGTGAAAAATTATATACATAAATACATTAAATAGCAAGTTAAACATTAGTTTGTTTCATTCTTTATCATATGCATGGAATTGTATGGCTATAATAGAGATCAGATCTCTATTATCTGATCAGAGAAAAGACACATTTTAGTCCAACAAAAACATCTAAGTAAAAATAAAAAGTTGTTTAACTCCATTTTATTATATTTAAGTCTATATTAATATATTTGGCTAAAAGTTACACAGTGGGTCTTTCCCTTTGTTTATTTTATTTTTTCAAACTTCGTTAATTGTTTTTTGAAATGATACAGTCTATATGGACATAACACTGAGCAAAAATACAAACACTTTTGTTTTTGTTATTGAGATGAAATCAAGTATCTAAAACAGTTTCCAGATATAGAAAAGAACCATTTTTCTCAAAGATAGTTCACTGTTTTGTCTAAATCTGTGATAGTGAGCACATGGGCACATGAGCATGGGTTGTGTTCACATTGTAGAATTTGATGACGTCATAAGGCCAGATTGTGAATAAAAGTTAGTTTTTCCTTACTAGCCGTTCCATATCTAAAAAGTGTCAAAAAAGTATTTTCACACATATCACACATTCACCTTTTGCATTATAACAAAACAAAAATATTCTTTTTAGCCGCCAAACATCTATATTAACAACAGAAAATAGTTGAAAGTTTACAGCATTACTTATCTACATGTTGGCTTTTTTTTGTAGCATTTTTACAACATACTCGATATTAAAATTTTGATCTATTCATTCAATAACGTTCATATTATCTAAAATTGATATGCAGTATAGCCCTGCTCTAGTTTCAAAATAAAATAAGGAACCAAGCACAATACTCAATTTTATACTCTACTATCTTCTGAAAACCATACTATAATTTTAAATTAACAACCATGAACAAATGAAAAGAACTTGATCTGGCTTTAGCAATGCATGGGCTTTGACTGGTCATCATCTATTGATTGGGATTTCTCAGTGCTACTTCCTTTGAATAATACAGAGCCCCTAAAGTTAAAAGAAAAAAAAAATGCGGGGGTCTTTAGGACTCATCAGGTATGAAGATTCCTTTTAAATTTGTATAAAAGGCATGAGGATGTTATAAATACGATCATGCTGCTGATGTTTGCCAAACTGACCTTTTAATTAAGGAAGGTCTGACATTTCAAGATTGAAGTTATTGCTTTTTTTCTGACAGCTTAGATCAATTTGACCAAAATTTATGTCCAATAAAACAAAGCTAAGGTGAATTATGATGTTTTCAGCTAATTAAATCTAAGTGATCAAATGTTAACCACAAAACACAACCCACAGAAACTTACCAATTTAATCAAGCTGAACAAAGTTATATGTTCTATATGTAGATTGAGGTAGGCACGTCATTACGACCAGGCAAGTAAATCACTCTTTACGTTTTCATACTGAAGGCAGATAGAAAACATGTTGCCCTCACACATAATTAAATGTCACAAGTACTTTGAAATTCCAGTCAGTGTTGTCAACTTCTTATCCTCACTTTCTTTCATAACTGTATATCTATATAGAGTTTTTAATCACAAATGTTTTTGGAACTAGCAAGTTTATTGTAATCCTAATCTAATTTCTACCTTTAATTTGTGCTCATATATTTTTTCCTGTGTTTTCTGTTCAATGATCAAGTTTATTTGCAGTCATACATTTGTGTTGTTTAAATTGAATGTAAAGGCAACACACTACAGGCAAAAAAAAAATAAAAAATGTATTATTAGTTATTAGAATAATTGAAATATATAATTGGCTCAACAATTTTCACTGACATTGCCCAGCAACTTCCTATTCAACATGGTTTCTGCAAGTATCAAAAGATCCTTTTAATACTATTTATAATACCTTTTCAGACTATAAAACATACAAATTAAGATCCATTTGCGAGTCGTGGCCTTATTCACAATGCTACTTCTTTTTCAGAGGGCCACTTAAGATATAATTTCAAATTTTGCTACAATTATGAAAAATGTTATAAATTAACAAAAAAGGAACAAATTGTTTACAGCAACCGAACATTCCATCTGTTCCATCAACCAGATAACAGTAGAAGAAACATTTCACTTGATTAATGATATATAAAAACTTAAAATAAAACCTGTGCGAAACCCGGATTCAAATATTAATCAGGCCTCTTCTTGCTTAGCTTTCCAAGACCTGACAAAATTGTATACTGATCTGCAGATATGACCAAATATTGCACATCTTCAAAAAAAAAAAAAAAAAAAAAATCTTAAAAAGATCTCTAAAGGTTTATGTAAATTAACTTCACTCACAGGTTTTGTGAGTGAAGTTAATTTACATAAACCTAGTTATTGTCTTAAAAACAACAAAATTGCTTGTCACCTGGAAGTGAAGCCAGTGCTCTCTCTGCGGTCTGCCTCAGTGTCTCGCCCTCCTGCCATTGTGTCTGGGGCAGCAGCCACAACTTTTGATCCCCCACTGTCTGTTCAGCCACGAGCACCAGAGAGTCCGTCAGGCAGCGCTGCACCGAGTTCAACTCTTTATCCACATCATCTAGACATAGAAAAATGGATGAAACCACTGCAGCCCTCAACAGCGTATATACATTAACATCAATTCTAAATAGCAGAAATTAAATATTACAAGAAAACGTGTTTACAGTGGGGACTGTAACTCATAATTGCTCTACACATTGTGAAGACAATATTAAAATGAAGACCAAGGTGAAGCCTCAAAAAAAACAACCTTTTTCCTATATAGCAAAATGCATGTCTCATTTTTCAGCTGTGCAGTTAAATTATAGTTGTTATGGTATATGCAATTGAGTGCAATAATAGTGAATAGATAAAACCTTGAGGCTCTCCCCAAGGTTGTGTGCTTTGCATACAAATTATTGTCGCAGCAAATACGCAAATAGACACACATTGTTGTAGAGAACAATGGTGTGACAATTCATTTTCAAAACCGAATGTCATCAAGACTAACTGGGATATGTCTATTGACAAGGAAAGGGGTCACAATCCACAGAAATACAGTCATTAAAGGCCAGGTACTAGAGCAAGTGGAAAATTATAAGTACCAGCAACCTTGATAGACCACAAACTGAACTTTAATGCCATTGCCAACACAGACATGCTGTGCAAAAGGGGTCGGCAGCATCTGTTCTGTCTTAGAAAGCTTTCTTTTTGATGACTTTATTTTATAAATCTTGTGTTGAGTCTGCACTGACCTTTTCTATGATATGCTGGTTCGGAAGGGTGAAAGCAAGAGTTTTTATCGAGTCAGGTGAAGAGGAAGCTCTGAGCATCTTGTCTGATGACGTTCATCTTTTTCACAATGTCTTCAGCTACCTTGACTCTGGCTCTTGGCTTAGGCTTCCAGTAGTGAGGAGTAACAGATACCAAAATTCCATTTATTCCTGTGGCTGTACAGTTTTTGAAGGGCAGAAGTACCTTCTAAAATGTCTTAGTGTGTATTTCCTGCTCTGTTGATGGATGAGTTTTGTACTACACTTGGGGTTTTATATGTTTTGAATGTGTTTTTTATGTCTGTAATCGTTTTTTGTATCTCTCTTAGCAGCAAAACTAAATGCCCCAAGGGATACAAATAAAATGAAGTTGAAGTAGTAATACCTGCTCAAAGGATGTTGCTTAGATAGATTTAGTACTGGTTACAGCTTTTCAAAATTGTATTGCAACATTTATTTTCCTTTTCTACCACAGTATTAAATGGCATTTCTTTTTATCTAACTTTAGACTGACCTCTGACTCTTGGAGCAGGTTGAAAGTTTCTGAACTTCTGCTCCCATGCGTCCTCCAAGTCCTGGGCCAATACAATGTCTTGATCCATGTGGCTGTCCTCTTCATCCGAGTCGTAATCCTCTGCCTGCTTCCTCCTCAACCTATCGGCATCTTCGATCAAACGCAGCTCGTGGTCTGACAGTAGACTTTTTTCCAGTTCTATCTGAAAATGCATTATGAAAACGTGACTGTTACACCGAGAAAGATGCCACTTAAGACAGAATTTTGTTAGGGTTGGCTCTTGGGTTAGGATGTATTTACCTGGAGCATCATGTCTTTGAAGCTCTGCTCTAAGGGCGCACAGTCTGCAGAGATCACAGGCAGTCGCTGGAGGCACACCGCAGCTGCCAGACGATACGGAGACGGACTGACTGGTTCTGATACACTTTTGGTCTTTATTGCCACCCGACACTCGCAACTGCTACTGAAATGTCGAAATCCCACGATCATTCTGCTTGTAGTCCTGGGAAAAGTACTTAAAAACTGTATGACATAACGACTTGCCATTCTACCACAGGGGGCAGCCATTTTTGATATGTTCAAAGCAAGTATGTAAAAATGTGCGTGTACAACAAACCAAACGACTAAATGTATTCAAATATCTTACGTCTTTAAAGATTAATATTAGTGTGTCTATATGTAGTACACGTCTATACATTTTCTGAGTTATTTTAAACATCTTATGGAGAAACAAAACAAAACAACAACAGAACATTACAACCAAACGCTCAAATGAACCATGGAGCTATGAGACTTGAACGCAGCAGCATTACCCAGAATTCTGTTCATTTCATTGGAGCAGTCCATTTAGATCTGACGGGGGTCTAATAAACACACACATATATATATTTATCTAACTTTAGCTAAATTCTATGTTGTATTTCATTTATTCGTATGCGTACTTTTCAAAAATTGGAAAAAATAATGCACACATATTGTAACTTTTGAAGAAATGATAACAAGTACAATTCCCCTCCGCAGGAGTGTCGGGGTGGAATAGGCGAGTCCGACGCTGTGGTTTTTTTTTTTCTTTACCTCAATGTCACGTTACGATGATTATGACTTGTAATATCTAATTACTAGGCTATCGGCGGATTGTTATATTCCCAAAATGTTGAACTTACAGCGTGTGTTGAAGCTTACTAGTTCTGTGTGCCAGCTGTCCGGGTCTTTTAATGGGAGCTCACGGTAAATATGATGTGTGGAAGCAGTAGCATCTGTAGCATCACCAGTTTTCTTTCTGCTCTTTATGTTTTGTTTATTTTAATTGATTGTGCTTTTGTTTTTTATGCGAACTTAATCTTTTAACAGTTTTAGATGGATGCCAAGTGCAGTACAGAGAACATTATGTAGCAGTGCTGTCAGATTGCAGGAGGTCGCCGCCTCTGAATCTGCCGATACTTCAAAAAAATTCAGGTTAGTTTCATTTAGTTATGTCTTGATCCTTAAATGACACAGATATTTAATCACATTTTGTTTCTGGTACAGCCATATCCCTCCACTACCAGGGCAGGACAGTCCACTCAGATGGGGTGGAAAGAAGTTTGAAGAATTGGCTATAGTTCATATAAAAGCCACATATAACAAGTAGGTTTTACAGACCTGTAGAGAGATGTCGTATAAATGATTGATTCTATTCATGATATTCTACAGGCCAAGCTTGGGTCTGTATCGTCAATAAAGATGGGCCGATTCTTAAATTGGCACACAATCATTCAATACTGGTTTTCCAATTCAGTTCTAGTTCCACGTTTAATCCTCATGTGTCCTTCCATGGCTCTGTGTTGTCATTTTGGTGAGGTTTATACATGTTTGATTTAGACATTTTTTCACAGTGAGTGGAAGTAAAATGACTGTTATGTTCTTATAGAAGTAGGCTTTATATTTCTGAAATTTTTATTGTATAAAATTTAACACAGGAGTGACTAAAATATGACCTCTTAAAAACAACAAGGATCACTTTTGGCCTCATGTTTCGATAAAAGCACTTGTAATTTACACTTGTTTCCAGTTGCAACCTTCAGAACATGAAAATAATACAAATTAAAAAAAAAAATCAATTACTCACAAAATGCCGTGGCCATAGAATGATCAAAAGAGAGGTAAAGGTAAAAATATATGGCAGGCAGAAGCTTGAAGCACTCTGATGATTAAAAGTCCTTTAAGATGATAGGGACGTCTACGAGTTTTGACCAAAAGCAGTCTTCAGGGACGCTTTTGGTCCCTGAAGCTTGGAGCACTATGAAGCGGTCTTCTTCATAGTGCCCTGAAGAAGACCGCTTTTGGTCAAACGTAGGCGTCCCTGTCATGTTAAAGGACTTTTAATCAAGAGTGCCTCAAGCTTCTGCCTGCCATATATTTTTTACCTTTACCTCTCTTTTGATCATTTAATGGCCAAAAGGAGTAATTTTTTTTCTGCATTTGAAGAGAACCTGGTTGTTTTTAATTGCACAGTCCCAAGTAGCACTTACCAGCTCTGTTTAAAAAAAAAAAAGAAAAAAGAAGAAAGTGCACTGCAGAGAAAAGTGTCAGAGGCAGAATAAGGGGAATACAATTGGTTGTTTTCAGATTCTAGATTGTCATACACTTTGGCTAGGGCAATTGCCATTTTTTTGTTTCAGCAAATGATAAGGTTTTTACTAGTAGCAAACTGCATGATGACAATCTTGCAAACATGAGTTTTATTGCCTGTCTTTTGGGTAACTGGCATCTGACCACTTTCTCAAAAAACATTTTGAAATAATTGCACTTTGTTTTTCATACAGACATAGAAATGATCTGCTTCGCTCAACTCTAAATCAGCTTCACAACAGTTACTCAAAAAAGTGTTGTATCCTTAGGATAAACAATAGACATAGGTCCAGTAATAACAGATCAGTCAACATTCTGCCTGTTCAGGTTTGAGGACAAAGTTCTGATCTGTCCTCCAGCCTTTTTTAAACAATAGATTATACAATGTTGTGATGTCACTTGAATTCAACTTATTGTGGTTTGGGTTATGGTGTCGATGAAACCTATGTAAACATTTGTTCTTGAATGTGTTCACCAGTACACATATTCAGCTGACAGACAATACAGGAGCATCTCTTGTCAGGACTTCCTGTGGGACAGAAGGATTCAAAATAGTAAGAAATCTACTCCTGTGGCAGCTCAAACTGCAGCAATCTCTGCAGCAACAGTAAGTCTTTATTCAATGGCTGTGTAGCAAAAATACCAACTACTCTGTTGCTAACCTGTTTTTTTTTTTTGTAATTAGAAAGCAACTGCAAAAGGAGTCACATATGTGCGTGTTGTTGTGAAAGGAATTGGTCCGGGGCGTCAAGTAAGTATGCAAACATCACATTTGGCTTCAGACTGTTAGAAAGTGCGATCAAGATTTGTTATAGCCCCCACCCATTAATATTTAGCAACAAAGTCAAAATATCAACACCTGGGGGACCCAGAGACATAAACTGGTAGGCCTACAGTTATAGTGACCAGTGGAAATAGTAAGGTTGGTTATGTTTATTTGCTTGTTTGTTAAAGGGTGAGTGTGAGTTTCAAACTGAGCACGCAGCTTTTCTAATACCCTGATGAGACTTGAATTAAAATATATGTCCGTCCTTTGCAGTCTGCAATTAAAGGCTTAACAATGGGAGGTCTAGAGGTGGTATCGATCACTGACAACACGCCTGTGCCACATAATGGATGTCGCCCACGCAAAGCTCGAAGAATTTGAGGATAAATGTACGAAAAGTATGTTGCTAGCTGTGGTGTTTTATAATAAAATGTTTCATATTTGCTTTTACTTTCTTTACTTGTAGACCAAGTGTTCACAATTCTCTGGAAAATAGTTCTAAAGTCAGTCCCACAATTGATTAAACAGAACACTTCACAACAACAGAACCAAACACTTGATGGTTGTGCAAACATTTATTTATCATATTTATATATATATATACTGTATATATATTTGGTTGAAGGAAGAAAAGGGGTAATATTCTTGAATTCAAAATAAGTTCTTTGAATGTACTGGGCCAGGATAAAAACATTAAAATTAGCCCTTATTTTACAGCATACAGTAAGCAAAGATGATTATGCTTAAGATATGGTTAAGATTGTACTCTGTAAACACATGACTTGTTCCGTCAATATAGTTAAGTCATAATGGGTCCAAATAGGCAAATTTGAGAATACACTCCCCTTCTTTTAACTGAACTGGAGACAATTTACATGCACTGCATGTTCAGTAAAGCATTTCTGATATGCCAGACATTTAACTACACCACATGACACTAAACCTTTGCAAATAAAGTAAATAGACATTTACCAGCTATACAAAAATACAAACTTTTATTGCAAAAGTAAATTAACTATTCCCTTTCTTATCACACTCGGCCAGAAAAATCTCCATGGCTCTTTTTAGATTGTTTGTAAATAGATTTACAATAAATAAAACGAGTTTCAGTTTACCTTTCACCCATCTGACATACATTCAACAATACATACACAATGATAAAGAAATGCCAAACATAAAAACCACAATGCTATACAGACAACATTAAATAACACGCATTACCAATGTTGTTGCAATTTGATAGGAAGAAACAAGGAAAGACCTAATCACCAAGGGCCTTATATTGGGTTTTCCTTCCAAATGGAAAGCACACATTTCTAGTATTTTCCTCATGTAGTGGTCAATATTTGAACTGAGTAATAACCATACAATGGGCACACAACCTATAAAACTTAGAGACATGAACTTAATGAGGAGTTATCATGGGTGAACATGGATTTAATTGCACAAAACTACAACCTGACCTTGCAGTAGTCAAAAGTAAGCATCGTTTTAGTCAAGAATCACATCTAGACAGACCTTTGTGCAAGTAAAGTGCCGATTCACAGCAGCTTGTGCTGACGTTGCCTTTATAAAGGCACTTGATAAGAAAGACAGTGGGAGAAATGTGTCCTGTAATTGCTAAGATATTGCACATTGACAAGGACACAATGAAGGTGCAACCTGCCTTCAGTGGTAAGATGAATGGCACTGTGGATTTTTAGCAGGAGTGGATTTGCTGAATTAGAGGAGTGCCTATTAACTTTTTTACATTACCGTACTCATTACTTGCCCTGAAGATTGCTGAGCTCCAAGTCCTCTTTGCGGCGCTTTTGTTGGGTGAACAGGGAACTGAAGGGATAGAGTTTGGCTTTGGCTGGGTAGCGCTGGCCTGCAATGTCCACTTCATAGTCTCCTCTGTTGATAAAGTCTGGAGTGATTGGGGTTGGAAGTCCCTCTTGGCTGGGTGGTGGGGATACAAAGCCCAGACAGACATGACGCTCGAGGGTGTAGCTGTATGCACTGCTTGTTGTTGTACCTGCCAGCTCTCCATTGCGGTAGATGGGCTCACCCCACCACGGCCACAGGTCCAACTCTGTGTCATGGTCATCAAGAACTAACATAACAAACCTTCGAGTCACACCTTCCTGCCGCTGTCTCAGTAAAGCTTCACGGCCAAGAAAATCTGTGTCCTAACAGAAAAGAAGTGACTGTTATAATACCATCTTGTACTAATGCAAGCTTGCATTTATGGTCACCTTTATCAATAAGGTTACGGCCTTTGTGCTGTTAACTATGTCATGTTTCAATATTGTGTTTCATAATCATCCAACAAACCTTGTCAAATTTGACTCTAAACTCCCGTCCACACTCAAGTGGAGTTGTGAAGGCATCCAGGTCTTGGCCCCAGAAGGCAAAGAATTTTTCAATTCGCAAACTACGCAATGCATAGTATCCAGCATTACGAATTCCATACTTCTGACCCACAGACATCACTTCATTGTATACATGAAGAGCGTACTGTGAAAAGAAAGGAAGGGAAAATGAGCCTGGTGGTAAAACCAATAACATGCAGGTTAAAGAACGCTTGGTGGTGGTCGGAGGTTGAGGTGCCAGGTGTTTAGGCAAATCGCTTCTGTTGAGGTGCCCCAGAACGGCTTGCTGTAAAGTGCAGTGACTCCGTGTCTGAGAAAGCGCTATACAAGTAAAGCTTGCTTACTTACTAATCACAATCTCTGCAAACATAGTTGTAGCCTGTAATCCCAAACCCATGCATGTTTTATTCTGACAAATCATTTTCTAATAGAACTGCATTTATTGGTTTAAGGCCTATAGATGCAAGCCAAAATATCTTATCTGGAAAGACTGTGTCGGTCTTACCTCAATAGGAATGTACAGCATAAAGCCAGGTTCCCCGGTGTGAGTCATGCTCATCACTCTGATGCCATTGGCGTAGCCTACACTCATCTCCTGTAAGTGTAAGCACAATTAGCATGTACAAAATGATGTATGATGTTGAATACAAATTGTACAGAGCTTTAAGCAGGCCGGGATGCAGTGGTCCTTAGTTCCACCACTTTTAAAAATGCCTCACTTGCTCCCCAAGATTTTAACAGTAACTGAAACTCTAACTGAAAAGAAAAATACTGGCAATTCTTTTTGCCAACTTCAAACACTGAAAATATGTAGCTCTTACCTACCTTACAAAACATGGAAGGGAAGTGGTCAGGTGTCATTGAGACATAAGACAACTCAGCCAGAACATCCATTGCGCGTGGCCCAATCAGATTTAAAGCTGTTTTGAAGGAAATGATGAGAAATACAATGTATTATTCATTCCCTTCTTTCACTTAGTGGTGGTAAGGTTTTTTTCTTGATCACCCCTTCTCAAACTACGACCTCTCATACACACAAATACATGTGCGCGCACACAAACCCATCCCACTTAAATTAAATTATTTAGGTGAGGTGCAGAAGTATTGACTGTAATATACTTTCTTTTTAATCTGTGCCTACCTGTGTACTTCCAGCTGACATCTTCTAGATGCAGATGTGGATCATTGGGCATGTGTTTTTTAATCCAGGACCAACAATGAACCTGTTGGTCTGTTGGAGAAACTATAAAGAAGCTGCACAGAAAACTTTTTCAGTGCTATAATACATTAAGTATTGTAATCAGTGTTAGTTTCCAAACCTGTTTTTGCTCAGTCGAACCACACTGCAGTCATTTTCATATCCTCCTCTTTCGTTAAGCATTCCGGTGTGCACAATATGCCCAACTGGAACATCAAGATCATTCGAGCAAAGATGTTGAAGCAACGTGAGAGCCTGGTCTCCGGCTGACTGTCATAAAATCAAAACACTTTCAAAGAATGCAGCAAACAAGCATACGATATTTAAAACAACCAGTATTAGTAGTTTCAGTATTCAAGCAATATTAATACATGACTCACAGTGAGCTCAAACTTTGTAAAAGAAGACATGTCAATGACACAAACTGCTTCTTTACAGCACTTCACTTCAGCTCCTACAATGTCAAACCAATCTGGTTTGTAGAAAGTTTTACTTTGGTCCAGTGAGAGTAGATCTGAAAATTACAAGTCATATTCTTGAAAGTATCACATTTTACATCAAACCCATCTTTTTGACAGCACCTTTCCCCGGAGGAACAAAATATTTGGGTCTCTCAAAACCATGTTTCTCCATCCAGCGAGCTCCTTGTGTATCCAGACGATCGTACAAGGGGCTGGTCCTCAACTGACGACCAGTCTGAAAGTCCCACCGTGGGACCTTTAGCTCATACAACAGAGCTGCAAAGTATACACATTTCAGCTGAATATGTTGGATATTTGCACTACCCATTTTATGAAATATGTACGGATATAGTTGTAAATATGTATTTAAAGAAAAAGAGCAGTTCACTAAAAGAAACGTGCAAAATAAATTTCTTACGCATGACTTCCATTACTCTGTGCCGCAGGAAGGTTCGGCTACTTTGTAGGTTGCCAAAGCGTTTAATGTCAAGTGGCCAAACATTAGCTGTGGGATAGCCATAACTCATCCATTCTGCAAATACCTTACAAAGTCAAACAATTACAATTAAACAATATAAAATAAAAATCAAGATTTTTAAGAAGTACAGATATTAAGTATGTAATAGTTACGCACTTCCCGGCTCCTCCAGCAAAAGCCAACCCAGAGGAGTTCATTCCAGCCAACACGTAGTAACCAGAAACGCCTGGTGTTTCCCCCATTAGACAGCGCATATCAGGGGTGAATGATTCTGGACAGTTGACCAACTGTTGAATTTCTGCAGACTCCAGATTGGGCATTCTTCTGAGCAGTGCACTCAACATGGGCTCTGAAGGTAAAAAGAAAAGGCAAAAATATATTAAAATATTTTAGGCATACATATTATAGAAACAGAAAGCCAAAGGAGTTAACTCTATATCAATTAATTTAGCTGCATGCATGATTATAGAAAATGTGAACAAAAATGAATGTCACTTTACCAAAGTGGTCCCAATCCTCTTGCATATTCTGAATTTCCAGCTGGTTGCGCCCCTCGGTAAAAATGGGTTTTGGGTTCTTCTCAAAACCCCCTGAAAGAATTCCTCCTTGCCAGGGCCGTGCATAAATCCTTCCATCCATATCAAGAATCACTGTAGAGAAGACAATCATTTTATACAGCAGAGAGAAAAAAACAAATGGCATTCCCACCTATTTTAAGATGAGCCTAGTTTCTATACCTGGGGTGTCTGACTGAACTGGATCTGGGAGTGGTTTGGTGAGAAGGTAAAAGTGTTCACATCCATGAAGAGGAACAGACACTTTCATTTCACTAGCTTGGCCAAGCTCATAAGCCCACTAAAACAGAATGGACAAAAGCACACTGAGGATAAAAAGAGCAGAAAAGAACCAATAACAAACAACAACTTGGTAACTATCATAAAAGTATTTACATAGTAAAGGTGTACTTTGTCACTAGCTCGTCTCTATGCATAAAAATGATATTACCTGTGATTGTTCCAAAGTAGGACCTTAAATGTATTAATCTATTTTTTATAAAAGTACAAGTGCTTTTACTGATGAAAAAAACCTCTGATGTAGATGTAACAAGAACTAATGATGTCACTCGATTGTCTTAATGCAGGTAAACCAGTAAGTCGCAAACCATCACCCAGAATAATGGCAAAGTGAAGATTAAAGCTCACCTGTCCCGCACAATTGACAAAAAATTCACACTCAATGGAGCCCCGATCAGTCTGTACAGCCACCACCTGTCCTTTCTCCACCAACACTTGCTGTACAGTGGTTCGTTCCTGTATTTGAACACCTAAAAAAAGAATATACTTGAAAACACACAACTGTAAAAGTCAAAAACATTGCATAAAATTGTAAACATACCATACTTATAATTTCAATATAGATAAATGTTTTTTTACATGAAAAGAAATTCCATGATCAATGGAGACATCACCTAATAACCATCTGACAAGTAGTCAAGAAGTTTTCTTTCAATTGGAACTGCATAAATAATGACAAAGAGCCTTTTCAGGTTTACCTAAGCTTATATATTCACTATGTGATTTTTGTAATTTAAAAAAAATTATAAAAAAAGAAAATTAAATTTGATAAGGCAACTAATGAAAATTAGTTCCACTTTCAGTAATTAACTGATAAAAGATTAGTTAGTTAATAATATTTAATATATTTGAATGAATTTTCAGAGTAGAAATATCACTTAGTTAGCTTGTTTGTTTACAAAAAAAGGGTTTTAGCCTCTATATTGCATGTTATATATACTGTAATAAAACTATAATTGGAAAATCTCTTGGGGTCAAATCTCTGTCGATTAAGTATGTACTTACAACAATTGCCAAAACATTGAATAACAAATAATATGTTACTGAAACAACATTATGTTATACATTAGCCTCTATATGCCTACACTCAAAATGTTAAAACGTCTTTATTAACAAACTTTTAAAAGTTTATTATTGTTACTGTTATTGTGATAACAATATATATTTTTTCTTATTCTGTGCGCCATAACTGGTACTAATACAAAAGAGGACAAACCGTGTCCAGCTGCAGCCACGGCAAGTGCATGATTAACATCAGGTGAAGAAACCACAGCATCCTCAGGAAGATGGAGAGCTCCCACCAAGTCATGAATATTAACAAGTGGATGGAGCTTAGCAATATCCTTTGGTTTGATTATGTTACAGCTGATGCCCATGACTCTAAAGTGAGAAAAAAAAGTTTTTGGGAGATACCTGCATTTGTGTGGAAGTGCATAGTACACACCATAGTGATCTTCAGGCTTTTATTGAGCTCTTACCTGAGTCTGGAAGCTAATCGCTTCAGAGAGATGAATCGATCTTGATTCTGGGCAAGGCACAATGAGCCAGTCTTCACATAACCTTGTAGTAAAATAAAAAAAGATTAGGGCAACAGTATGATATTGCTGATACAAACCCTAAAAGACCAACCTGTTTTAACACCTGTCTCTTCTTCGAGCTGCCGGTATAGAGAGTTGGAATAGTTTGCCATTTGACACTCTATGGAAATAGGTTTTGCAACACTGACTATGCCGGCACTGAGTCTTGTTGTTCCAGCGCCGAGTCTAAAAGGAAAATATGGAGGGAACACTACTTGTCTTTTCTGTAAATGAAATAATGTTTATCTACTTCTGTGCTAAATCTTACCTGCCCTGTTCCAGCAACACTATCTCAGTCCAGCCCAAGCGGGCCAGATGATATGCCACTGATGTGCCCACAATGCCTCCACCACAAATCACTACCCGTGCCTGGCCAGGCAGAGGGGGCGGCGGGTGGTCTCCACTGCCAGCTTTCCTGGAGGGAGAGGTCCATAGTGTCCTGCCTGTGAGTCTGTGGCCTGTCTGAGGCAGCAACAGCCTGGGGAGCAGGGCAGGGACCAGAGCCCCGGAGCCCCGCACACAGCTGCACATAGCTGTGTTTGGCGACAAGCTAAAGAGAAAAGGAGGACAGAGGAGGCGTTACCCACAGTCTGCTGATGTGAATAAAACCTCACTACATGAAGCTCGCGTGATCAAAGTTGATCGTTTTTACTGCTAAGGTTTGCTTTCCGAGGTTAATGTAAATACATGCGAGAAATAAAGCCAATGAAGACAAGACAAAGGCCTGACAGTTCAACAAGGTTAACACAAAACAAGTTAGACCTTCAGCTGTCACTGAATATAGCAGCAGAAGCAGCTCAGCAGCAGTTGCTGTCAGATGTGTAGATTCTCGTCTAAAAAAGCACATTAACATGCTAATATAAAGGGGGATTTATGCTAAAAATATTGTGATATTGTTACCCTTACTGATGGAAAGCTGTATCAAATGTACACTAGCAACATTAAATTTAGCTCATCGAAGCTATCGAGAGCTATCGAGAAGCTAGCTAGAATACGTGAAAAGGACTATTGGGTAACACAAAGCAGCTTTGCTTGTCAAACGAAGCCAAAACACTCACCCGAGTAATTCAAGAGTGAAACGTTGAATCCAAGTTCAAACAAAAAATTGTTCTGGTGGTTTTACTAAACTTCTGTTGCGGTTCAGGTTTGTACAAAGCTGAAACCACAGCCCAAAACACGCGACGCAACTTCCGGTATAAGTTTTCAACTTCACAATAAACCGGTCGACTTTGGCTCTGGTGCTGGTGCTCGTCCATGTGTGGTTGGATGACGTTTCACATTTATCACGTTCATATTTAGGCTAGTTTTATAAACAAACAAACAAACAAACCAAACAAACAAACAAACAAACAAACAAAAAAGGCTAGTTTTATAAACAGATTCAATATATGGAGTAAGTTCGTTCTGTCGCGTGTTTCTATTCAGTTGAACATATGGAAAAACGGATCCTACAGCTTGTAACAAGCAAACTGTTTTGATGCATCATTGGAACAGGTAGTTAGATTGGTGGTGGTGGTGGTGGTGGTGCACTTACATAAACTGCCACTGTGTGGTGCTGTCTGTTGTTTTGTTGTTTTTTTAGCAGCCTGTGGAAACCACGCTAAAGATGGGGTAGCTTATTTTCACACTGCAAACCAACACGATTCAAGTTTTTAATCTGACAACTTCCTCATAAATTATGTAACACATGGCTAGTATTAGTAGTTGCAATTATTGCCTATATTTTTACAAACAAAAAGTGAAACTGGAGAGGACCACCCAAGCACAGTCAACCAGAGCGCAGCATTCAGCTCTCAACTAAAATTCTTTATTATTCAGACAATACTCTGTGGTCTCATTTTTTCACAGTGTGCTGGATTTTTTTGTATACTTTTTAGTAGAAAACACAACTAATTAACTAATTTGCAGGTAAAAAAAAAAGTTAGCTACCCCAACTTAAGGCTTTGAAAAGAAAACAATCCAAGACACAATTAGTTGCTGCATGACAAGTCACAAACGAAATAGTAAACTATTTTATTGACATTATTTTAATACAACTATTTACAGTTTTCTTCATGGACAAATAAAACACTACACAATACTACATTTCAGAAATATACTTTTTGTTGACATCATTACATAGCCTATAGGCAGATTGTATGTTGCATGACACTGTTTGGCACATGATGACATTTAATAAATATAGGTCTATAGATATTCTGCTCATTTGTAGTTGTTTAGTTTAAGAAACAATAGAATAAACCCTATGAATTTTTAATCCATCAAGGCTATTCCTTAACATGACATTTTGCTGACAAAACGTAAAATAAAATTAAAGGATGCTGTAGTAGCTGCCACTAAAGTGGCTGTCAAAACTAAAATTGATAATATAATGTTGTGTAAGCAAGACTGGCATAGTTTTTTTAACATTGTACCTTTACATCAAAAGTGATCAAGTCAGCATACTACCAGCAATTATCAAAGTGGTCGATTTCTCAAAGCTGAAATGTTTGGGCCAACAGGTCTCTTGATTCTCAGGATAGAACCTAAACCATACAGTAGCAGCTGGGATTTTTTCAGATTTTTTCTCTCTCTCTCTCTCTCTCTCTCTCTCTCTCTCCTCTCTCTCTCTCTTCTCTCTCTCTCTCTCTCTCTCTCTCTCTCTCTCTCTCTCTCTCTCTCTCTCTCTCTTTTAATTTAAAATGATTAAATTTAGTTTGTATTTGTTTGCAAGAATGTTTTAGGCCGTGTGTGTGTTTTCACTTACACAGGATGTTGACTTCTGAAACCAACCAGTACTTGCTAAAATATAAAGTGAGAGGCAAATGTATGAGCCCTGCTATATCTCGTTTTGTGAGGTGAGGTCCTCTGAAACACTGTTGAATTCAGTTGCTCGAGCACTCATGCCCAGGTACTGCTTCAAGAATTCACTGAAACGTTTTTGGTTGTTCCACTTGCGAGCTGATTTTCGAATGCCAATGAACCCACCATATCTTTTCTGATATGATCTTCCTGGGGACATAATCTTCTTGTAGCCATGCCTCCCTTTTACAAAGCCTCCGAACCTCTTTGAAACACTTAGCCCTATATCACTATGTGCTCTTGAAGCCACATCTGGATCAACTTCTTCTTGCATTGCCTCATTGTCCAAGTTGTCCTCAAGAGACAAAGCATTCTGGGAACTAAAAGCTGTGTCACCAATATTACTCTCTTCAGTTCCAAATGACTGAGTCACATGATCAAACTGGTGCAATGCCATTGGCAGAAGCAGCTCTCTGTCTAATGGCCCTTCTTCATCTGGAATAAGAGATTCCACCTCCTCCTGAGATCGCTTTCTCGCTCCACTTCTCAGAGCCTCTAGTGGCAGAAGCAGTGCCTTACGACAAAAGTCCCAAGAAAAAGCTGGGGAGATGTTGCCTTCACACTCAATTAAACAAACCTAAAACACACAGAAGAAAGTGAAGTTACATTAAAGTAATTTATTAAGCAGGATATTATACATCAGAAAGAAACTATATTTGAAGAATCACTCAGAATTGCTGTTGATGTTTCCTTTTTTTTCCTTTTAAAGAAGTTTCTCACCATGGTATTAAAGCTTAGTCGCTTAGGCAGTATGTTGTTACATGTTAGACAGTCTGCCTGGCAGTCGCTCTGTCCGAGATCACACAGACAAAGCAGCAGCAGAGCCACGGTGGTCTTCATCCTTCCACTGTCAACTGGATATAAAGAGAAGAAGTGAACTGACTGAAAGACAAATAATATAAGACACTCGTACAAGATAAACAGGTGTGCTGAATAAATGTTTTACAACTACTAAAAAACAAAAAATAGAAAAAATAAGCCAAAAGAAAGTGGTTTGACCTTATCCTGGTGGGAAGAGCCCTGAGTGTGGAGCCTGACGTCAGAAACACACTGAGAGTTTTCATCTCATTTAACAAACTCGTTAACTCCTTTAATTGATGCTTCAATTAACGCCTCTGGCAACAATTTGAGTCACTGTTTGTGCTGACAGTACATCCTCACACAGGGCTTTTTAAAATCATAGTGCACATTCTATGATTTTTACACACAGTCTGATTTGGCACAGAAACAGGAAGCCAAGCATTAAACCAAGTTATTCTGTCAAAGCGAATTAGAAGAGTATTAGAAGAGTAAATTAAAACTACCAGTTTAATTGTTGATCATGACTTACAACACCACAGTCAAAATTTTAAAGGTGTTAGATATGAAATGAAAAAAATAAATATATACAGTTTTTGGTAATTTATTAATAATTGATTGTTAAAAGCAAAGGACACAGGAGTGGTTTTGGTTGATAGACTTGGACAAGGTGGGCTGTAATTGCCAGATGACAACAGTTTAGGACAGCTTGGGTGCATTCATTTGTCCTGAATGTGTCTCACTCTCCATCTTTCCACTGACACCACAAGAGAGCTTTTAAAACCCCTTGTTCTGTGATCTAGCTGTGGTTTTCATCCGAAAATTATAATAAAATCTTATATTTGGTTTATACTATTGTTTTGTTATACATGTTATGGTTTGCAAACATAAGAATATTGGTTTGTATTTCAAAACAAAAATGATTTAAAATAGACAGCACCCATCGTCAAATTCCTGCAGGGGTATCTCATTCTGATGCCTTCTGCGTTCTCTGGAGAGCGCTTCAAACGTAATTAGTGTGGTTTTAATGAACTGATTAACCATTAAATAAACCAGTTAATTAAGTCATTAGAGTCTGGTGCAGCTCTGAGGCGCTGCTCATGGGGGTCCTACATTTCATGGACAAGAAACAGATGATCTTCCAGATCCATGTGCCAAGCAATACGAGTGTTTAAAAAGTTTTTTGTTCTGTTTGTTTTCTTCTCATTCGAAAGTGACCATTCCAAAAGCCCTATTTTTGTTTGTTGGTCTAATCTAAACTCTCCAGGCCAACACTGTCCCCTTGAGCATACACAGTAAGTGCAAGCAAATATTTTCTATAATCACTTTCACCATTACAGACATTTCATCAAGACAGCCAAAATAAAATAATTGACTCTCTGCTCCAGAAGTGTTCTAAAGCCGGATTATGCATGCCTGGCTGGATACAGAAGCTACATATGTATATATTTTAACTGAACTAAGCTGCAGAGTCAGCTTGTACATCATGCATAAAAGAACTTACAATTACATCTGATAAGGACTGCACAGTATTTCGACCATTAATTAAAGCATAATCATCGACAAGGCTTTGTTGGTTGATGAGTCAGTTTGACAGGTAATTAAATGTTACTTTATTTTTCTAGCCTGGAGGAAGATAGGAGACCACATTCTTCTGTCAAAAAACCTCTGTGACTGACAGCTTGCCACATGCCCACTCAAAATACATTGTCTTCTTTGTTTTAAATGGTAGCCTAAGCTGTTCATTGATTGATTAGAGAATCAATCAGATTTCATTGTTAAGACCTTGGCTAGCTATTATTTACCCAACCTGCCTTGACCCTCCACAAACAATACCAGTATATATAAATAACAAAATAAAAATAAAAAATCATCTATATAATCTGAAAAAACTAATGAAACCACAAACAATGAGATGGATCAGTAATGTAAAACAGTGTCTATGACAGGTTGAACAACTCATTTCAGTAAAAGTTCATTAACAAAATGATGTTACTTAAAATGTTCTTTCTGTTCATAAATGATGACATCACACTGGTAGTTTCTCTATTTATTTTTGAGATATAAATACACTTATGATTGTAAAAATACACTTTTACAATCATAAAAATGTATTTCCTGTGAGAAGATTTCCTAGTTTGATGACATCAGTTTAGAATTCTGGTCTACTTCCTCACCATATTTTCAAATTTTTCTTCACAAAGGCTATAGCTCATTTGTTCATCATTTATTTTGACAACAGGTGCTTATCTATTAAGTTAAGTCATGTGCATATTAATGAGCTGTAGGCGACAATGTCATGACAGAAGCTGAATCAATGTCTCTCTGAATGGATCCAATCAGCTCAAGTCCATTTGTGTTGGCCCACACAGTGTCACACAAAACTTTTTAGTAGTTGAAATAAACAATTGAAAATGAAAATTACTCTCAGATAAGCGTTAGTAGCGTCATATTCAGCCAGTCATTGCTCGCTAGTTAAATATTTTGGTTGTAACTTTTCATCCAGTGGGTCACATGAAAGATTATCTAAACCTTCATGGTCAAGCGTGCACCGTGCACTTTAGCTTTAGCACCAAGCTACTGTTGCAATAATAAAACCTACACTAGGATTTTTGCTCAGTTTATATCTAAATTATATACACTCTAGTGCAGAGGTGGGCAATTATTTTTCTTTGAGGGCCATATTTCAATCCAGACAAGTGGCAAAGGGCCAGACCACAATTATTGAAATAATTTGTTATTATTGCAACACATTTTGTATTAAAAAATAGGCTACTTATCTAATATTATTGCACTTATTAATCACAGGTGCAAATACATGGCCAAGTCAATCAAAGAAAAGAAAAACACACTGTAAAAAATGTAATTCTAGATTTGCTAAATTGTCTGGATTCTAGTCGTTTTAACCTAGAGTAGATAATCTAGATAATAAGACTTTGAAGTGTAAAGAGTAATGGTTATTCTCAAAAACATGCTGGGGGCCAAATTAGAACAAGTGGAATGCCGCATCTGGCCCCCGGGCCACAGTTTGCCCATGTCTGCTCTAGTGAAACAACGTCTTATATTGCAGTTTTTCTTGTTTTAGACTTCTACCTGACGGTTTTTAGATCAATCAATCTTTAGCTATTTTTATTATACATTTATTGTTATCATTATTATTCACTATTTTCTGCATGGACTTTTTCTTTTAGGTCAGAAACAAATATCACTGCATTATCACCAGTATAAACATCACTGTATTTCAATTTTCAGAGTAATTTCCATACATTATTGAGATATTTGTTATATATATTTGCTATATAAAATATAGACTTGGTCTCTCAGATGGAAGAGGATAAATGACATCTTGGTGGTACAAAAGGATGCAGCCCCCTGGTAAGGTAGGACATTGGATACTTGACTAAACACCACATGAGCAAAGCCTTTAGAGATGACTAGCTGCACATCCATGTCTTTCATTCACTAATCCTTTCCCTGTTTTCCACGTTCAGTCTTCTTTGAGTGCTTTTCTCCTGAATCAAGAAAGTTGAGGTATAGGCTAAGGACTGGAGTTTATGAAAAACTTCTTTATGTATATATTTCATCACGCTGAGAGCTTTTATTTATTTATTTATTATTTGGATTAGACAGTACACAGTATAAGTCCCAGTTGTCCCAATCCACAACTGTCTTTGCTTCTTTCTGCACTCAGAAAACAGCTCAGATAAAATGTAAACCGCATTTTAAAAGTAGTTCATTTAATTCAGGCTTGTCTTGTTGATTGCGTTTAGTAGAAATTATTTATTTAAAATTAGTGCAGTCAAGCATCAATAAAAACACAATTTAGCACAAATCTGTAAGATAGCAAATTTAACTTGTAGATTGTAATTGTGAGATAGTGGCCCACCACAAATTTTATGCACATTAAAACATGTTTATTATTATTTATTTTTTTATGCACAAATGTGTCTGAAAAAATATGGGAGCAAAAAGATTAAACAAAAACGAAACAGAAAAATCAGTCTCCGGTATATTAGTGATATGAATTAGCCTGCTATTTTTTATTAATAATATACTTTCTTACAAATTAGATTTACCTGTTTAAGTCAGTATGTGCTACGGAGGGTTATGTATGGTCTCTCTATTAAAATAGCACCCCCTGAACAAGCTCATCTTAATCCTCAATTTGATCGGTGTTTAAAGAAGCCAACATTTATATCTAAAATAACTAAATTAACATTCACGTGTAAATCCATGTAGATGTCCATGTAAATATTATCTTTCCTTTACAATCATTTTCATCCAAAAAGCCACTCAAGCATAGCAGTAAATCAGGCCTTAACGATTTATGACTAATCAGAACATATCACTTTTGACCTTTTATCAAATATCACTAGACGTGACAACACTGTGAGCGTCATCATCACCTTTTGATGCCCTGTGTGTATTTGCTGCCTAATTTCATATATAATATATATTTATAATTAGGGTCAAAAGGTTAAGAGTGCCTCTTTCCCGCTGTCCGTGTCTTACCTGTACTGCTGTGTAGAAATAATGCCGTGGGTGCCTTGGACTCCAGGTGGTGCAGGTTGATGAAGTAAGTCTACGTTTTCCTTTCTCACTGTCAGTTGAGTTTCTGGCTACGTGGAGGCTGGTCGCTGCCGCTCTTATAGGGACTCACCCCTCCCCTTCAACCTCCTCCTCTAATTCACTGGCTTTCAAAAGTCCATCTTTCAGTGCGCAGGAAACACCAGACTAGTAAGACAAGAAATACTTATGTTAATTATAGTTTAAGTTTTTTGTAATTAAAAAAACACATTTTAAACTAGCATGTGTTTTATTTGCAAAATAAAGCAGGAGTTAGAGTTATCTATGTGCTTTTTTAATCATCAGATAGCAAAACAGGAAATTCATACCAGAACTGTGCAAAAATCAGAAATAGGAAGGATTTAGAAGAGTTGTATTTAGAGTTTGAAATCAGTACATTTGGTTGGATTGGACACTCTGGCACTCAAAGTATTCAATATTTGATGTCCCTTTAAAACAATCAAAAAACACTGCAGTTCTCTGAATAAAGCACACTCATAGCAATTTGTTTTCTTTTGTTAAATTTGTAATGTCATGTGGCATCTGCTTTGATCATTTACTAATGGAAATAAATACAAAATGTTTTAATCACACATTAATTCATCATTGTTTGTTTCGATTTGTTGAGTTTGTTATGCTTTATTCCTTCTGTGTGTTTTATTCCAACCTGACTTTGAGATGTCCAGTTTAATCATCATGTTGGCCTCTACCTCCGACCTGCCTCCAGCTCCCCTGCCAATAATCATTGTCACCTGCTCAGCTCACCTGCTGTTCTGCACTCGGCACCGGTCTGAGACTAGTTCTACCAATTCAGACACAGTACAAACTGTGAAATGTACGCCGACAACTTTTCAATTCAGTGTGAGTATTTGAATTGATGGGTTTCTATTATAAACTTTTTTAATATTATGCAAATACTAATTTTTGGAGTTTTTATTCTTATTCTAAAAATGCTTCCTCATCAAAAACACTGGTGCAGTTTTGTCTATGAGATAAACATAATTCTGAATGTCTCAGATCTGTGATGTCATAGTTAGAATCTTCTGTCTTGTTTTTAAGTTCAGAAATCATCCAGACTTGTTTTGAGCATTTCTGCATTAGCACATTAAGCAAGATCGATTGGATTGTTTATCCTGTGAAATTTCCTTATCAGTCACTAGATAGAGCTCTAGTTCAATTCCTGGTGTGAGAAACACATGGCTGTCATGTGTGCTTTACTACACTCTTTTTATTGGTTCTGGAATCAATATATATAATCCCATTTTGCTTTCAGCACAATACGTCTTAGGCTTACATGTAATAAATATAAAGATATAGTTTCTTATTATTATTTCCTAAATCATTTTCGGAAAAGTGTGGAATAACTCTTTCAACAAATTTAGAGTTTTTCATCCAGTCTTATATTTATTTCTACTGTCAGACAAATAAACTCAAGCCCACTGAGTCCGATATAGAAGAAAAATATAAAATGGCAAACAACACTTACATTAATAAAGTTGGCAAGAATCAGACGACTGTTTAAATGATAATCTGTAAAACTATTCACATTAACAACCTGAAAACGTTAAGCTTGTATGAACTTTTTGGATTTAAAAGTGTT
Organism: Mugilogobius chulae; assembly: GCA_038363315.1. Taxonomy (NCBI): domain Eukaryota; kingdom Metazoa; phylum Chordata; class Actinopteri; order Gobiiformes; family Gobiidae; genus Mugilogobius; species Mugilogobius chulae. Next base: position 32,079,870 of record CM076408.1, read on the forward strand.
TTTCCTGTAGCGTCTTGTGAATGAAGAAACTGTAGGAAATGTGTCACTCCCACACAGAGCGTTGGGTGTGCCGCATGTCCCTCTGCCTGTCTTTTAGTGGTGGCACAACAGTATTACTGTCATTCCTCTCACATACAAAAAACAGGGGTGGAAACAGAAATCACGACACATCCTAGCTCCACTCTTTCCTATTACGCATGTGTCCGGCCTTTATTACGCAGCGGACTTGTCCTGCCTCTGTCTGATTAGGATGGCTACGCTCTAGCTCAGGTCTGCATCAGCAAACACAACATCTAAATGTGAAATTAAATCACAGCAAGCACACACTGGACAGTTCTCTTCCTTTTATTTAAATGTAGAGCCTATCAAAGCGCCAAAACAAATCATTTTGCTCACATACTGTCAAAATAAACAGTTTATTTTTAACTATTATAAAAAGTTAATAAATACCAGCCAAAATAAGCATGGCATTTTCCATAAGAATTCTCAGTGTTTGTGTAATGATCCTCTAATAACTGAAACAGCAAGTGTCTGCTGTGATCACCAGACTGTAACTGTGACTTAGCGTTTGCCTGCAGGACAAACAGTCACCAGGCTCTGAATGATCACAGGCAGCGACGACTCTTATCTAAATCGAGAACAGATTCAAGTCATGCACTTAGCAGGACTGGCGTTTCTTCAGCTAATGTACAGTTGACCTTTTGTTTTTGGGTACCATAAACTGACATCATTGTCGTGCACCCTTTGGCAGATCTGGAAACTGTAAAGGTCATTTTTATACTTTATACTATTATTATAAGTGTGTATTATATTAAAAATATATATTTTTTCTGTAAAATATAGTGAACAGGATTGCATTTAGGATTTCACTAAACATTTTTGGTTGTTTTCACCTTTTTTGATGAGGTTTATAATTGTCGTTCGTTTTTTATAATTTGCAACTTTACTGCTGTAAAGCCATGATTCGGGTTGGTGGACTATCACAGCAAACTAAGTAAAAATGAGAGAAATGTGAATTTTAATTTGGATTTGGGTTGTTTTAGCTGGATAAGCTGGATTGCTTATGTAATGTAGAACATTTCACTTGTTTCAAGGTGTTTCTGACTGGTTAGAAGAGAATTTGGTTTAAAAAAATGACAATGGGATAAGAATGATTCTTAACTCAGTGGCAAATAACTTGGCTCAAAATAAGAAATAATATCTTGAAATCAGTCCAAAACTGTTTGAAAGAAGAACAATGGTCTAGGTCTCTACAAAAAAAAAAAAAAAAAACTTGAAAGGGTTAAAATCCTAAAATCATGCAATTTTAACTAGTCTTGAAATTCACTTTTTGCAGTACACCTGCTTGTTTGCTTTTTGTGGTTATGTTTTAACTGAAAAAGAGAACAACTGCTGCTCTTTCTGGAATAAAAGTTACTTAATGGCCTTGTATTATGCTTTGGATTAGGAAAAACCACAAGGTTTGGTAGTTCAATATAGTTATTATCAGCGCTCAACATTTTTTTTTTTTTTTTTTTTTTTGCACTAAAAAAAACAAAACAAACAAACAAACATATTGTTGGGGTCTAACAACATAAAACTTAGCATGTCATAGTTTGTCAAGACAAAAAGTTTGCTCTGTGATACCTTTGCTCTACCTGAGCGACGTGACTCTTGTAACACTTTTGCGGACATGCCTCAGAAAGTCAATAGACCATTATTCTGTTTTTGTCTTGTGCCTGCTGCCTCATTAGTTGATTGTCATCAGTAAAAATAAAGCCACCAACAGTCTGACACAACAGACACAAACAGGAGACTCAATGGGAATTTTCACTACCCCAAAAATGGCTCCCTATAACTCACTTCAGACATGAAATACAGTACATTCTTGTAAATATGAAGACTTGAAACTTGAGCCTGGAGAATCCAAACTGATATCTCTGTATACAACTGCCAGAATAGAGTTGAGACCAGAATTTTCCAGGCTATTGAAAGAGAGGAGGTCTTGAAAGTCTGGAAAGACTAGAAAAACTACTTTGGCACTTGAAAGGTTAAAATGACTCTCCACATAATCTTGTTTCTATGATTATTCTTTAACACATTAAAATAATCTTTTCTGTGTAGTGTGCTTGGCTTTTTCATAGCCGATTTTTCTTCACGAAAAACTGTTCATCGTAATTTAGCTGACATTATGAATTTGACCCAAACCCAATTAGTTGACATAATGAGAGCACAGTCATCAGATGTGTATCTTGAACAGTTTGTTTCTCTTTTATCTTCACAGTCAACTAAATAGAGGAAGTAAACCTAGGACACATCAGACGACAGTAATGACAGACCATCTACAATTCTGACTCATTGACTTCAGTTCAGTGAGTGCTTACTGCTGATTGCACATACACACTGTTTAAAAAGGGGACTCCAAAATGGTCCCCTTTACATTAGGATGTATTGAAGCTAAGTGCAGTTATTAGACCAACAAGATGAGAGAGGCGTGTTGACTGCTCTCTGATGTCTATAGGGTCACCTGAAGTAGGTTAAACAGCAAGAACAATGAAACTCAAATCATTTTATCTGCAAAAATATATACTTGCTGTTTTAATACACAGGCTAAGTCTTTAAGCATGTATTGTGAGGTTAAAGTTAGTCACCTTTTAAATTGTCTTTCTTCCATGTATTCCTGTCTTTTTTCCAGCTTTTCTCTCTGTCTCTACTTATGGGGAGGACAGAGCGAGGTTGCGAGGTTTGCTGGACGATAACAGATAACACCGCTTATCTCCTGTGTGCCAGACGTTTATAGTCTTGATCCAATCAAGACCTGCTTAAAAGAATTCATTGACTTTTACGTCAGATGTTCAAGCCTCAATAAGATGCCGGTTCGGGGAAAACAAAGATGGTGATGAAGAGGTTCGGTAAATTCTTGTCATTTGAAAGTGGTCAGTGCCATAGATATTACTAATCACTTGGATTAATGTTAATGCCTAAGCCATATTAGTAGCCATAGAGCACTATAGATTCTTTTCATGATTCTTTTCAGGGATGCACAGCACTGTGCATCCCTTATCACACAGATGAACTTTTCTGAGAGTTGTTAATGTTGTTGTTCGAGTGGCAAAGTGAAACAAGCCACAGGAAGCGTCTATAAGGGCCAATTGTCGTCGATCTGATGCAGTCACAAGCATCTGACCGCGTCGCTATACTTCACGCCAAGACGCTGAAAGGTTACTGGACCTGCCCTCCAGTCTTTCATCCAGACTGATGTTCTGGAAGAGTGGAAATGTCTATTAAGGTTAATGGACATTTTTCTCAATACCATCGTCATAAGAGTTATATCTTCTCTACATTATACTGCTGTCATGTTTTTGATTAGACATTGTTTAAATTAATGTATTAATTTAGTTGAAATTCTATGCATTTCATAACTCTGTGACGACACAGCCTGCATCACACAGAAAACCTCCTCGTCATAGCTTTGACCTGACCAATGAGGTACCCTTTGCTTCTCTCTCTCTCTTTAATCTCCCTAACACAACATGTTTAGGCAGGGCCAATTAGGCTTAAATCCCACCTCCACCACGATAACCAATTTATCAGCCTCTGAAAGGCAGACCACCGTGGCCTCCTCATCTCTGAATCATGAGCAAATGATTGAATAAATATATTTTCCCATCTCTGGCCCTGACAGCCCTTTGAATCTATCGAAGATAATGATGACAAACATCCTTGAATGGCCTATCAATTTAACGCAATACCGTAATTTTTAGAAAGTAGTCATCAGCTGGTCAATGGTAAGAGGTTTTATTATAAATCTAGCAAGCAATTGGTTGCTCGTTAAATCAGTGGAAGAGAAAGGGAAGGGAAGAAATCAAGATGGATAAAATTGGAAGCGTGACTAGACAGCAAAAGGAATTTAACACATTTCTCAATTGTGTGATAAATGAACAACGATGACACATCTGAGATTCCTACATAAAGCTGACTGGCTCCCTCCTCCCATTCCTCACGAGTCTCACATCAGGATTAGAACAAACGAGTGTCAGTGAATAGGAAAAGATTTAAGTTGTTTAATGGTTAGATTATAAACCATCTTCATACATTCTCACATAAATATTTCATCTTTGGGGGAAAGAAAATAAAAACCCAACTAAAAACATCTAAATATAATGAATGAGTGAATTTCAAATACATTTTTAGGTGTTAATATTGATGAAAACTTGGAACTGGAAAATGCACATCAATAATGCACAAAGATAAATATCTATTGAATACAAAATTCTTGCATCTCCTGCACAATTCTCGGTTTCTTCCTTATCTAAACTATTTTCCAGAAATATGGGGAAACAATTAAAACAACTTCAAACCCTATTTACTTACTCCAAAAGTCCAAAAGAAGGTTGTTAAAAATGTCAAAGCAAATCCTTTTTTTTTTTTTTTTACATTAAAAATCCAAAATATTGTTGACCTGAAAACAGTAATTTGTAAAAAAAAAAAAAAAAAAAAAAAAAAAGGATAATGTCAGAATAGAAATATTTTAAAAAATTTAAACTAAAAATAATCATAATAATAATGATAATCTGTATTAGTGCTCGAGGTGTTATCTAGAAAAAAATAACAAGGTCTACAACTTCAATTGCATCCTTTTTAAAAAAAGTTTAAATTCGTTATGCTAGGTAACAGTTGTGGAATTACAAAAGTCATATGAGCTGCACGATTATGCCCAATTAGGCCTATGAACCAAATTGTCTTTTGCATATTTTTAAAAACACAAAAGCAAACAATACTCAAGAATAAAATCTAGTGAGCCACATACTGTACTCACAATTCTCAGCAATTACTCCAAAGATGATTTGATGAAATAGCAGCTCTTCAGAGAACCAAATGGGGTGTAGGATGAGCTAATATGTGAATAGGAAAGGAGAACAAGGTGAGTCTCTGGTGAAAAGAGCCACTAATAGAGGTCGCAACCACTAAGCTCAAAAATCTAGACCCGAACAGTAGGCCAAAGCATCATGGGCCAGTGGGAAGCACGATGCAACGCCAAGTACGGCTCTAGAACCGGCAGATAAGCCACTCACTCAAGGACAGCTGAGTTTGCAAAAGTAAAATACTAAACACTGAACTTTCAGCAGAACATTTAATGGTCACACGAGCCTCACATACACCTCCGTCGTCTGTTTTCATTGCTCTCTTCTTTATCTGAGGAGGAAGTGATTGGTGTTCAGCCGAGCGGTGAACACCATTGCATTCTGTTATCAAGCAGCCTGTGGTCGCCTCAGCTCTTCAGCCACACACAGTCGCAGCACCAGCACTAGTCATGTGAGATATTGTACTAAATCCTCTTTAAAAGAGAATTGTGGTGATTATATGCGGACTTCCACTCTCATTAAAAATACATTCAGTCTCATTTTCTGTGGGAAATGTTGTTTAATAGGAGCTAAAAATATTACACTATGCAATTCTATGCAAATGTTTTATGTCCTGAAAAATAAAGTTCCTTCTTCTTCTGTCTTTGGTCCGATATTTCAGGTCATGAGTAGATGATTTGAAAGATGATTGAATATTTCCTGGGAATCTTCAGCTTCAGCCTATTGTGGCGCATACACATCTACAGGTACATTTATTACCCATTACACTCTTCTTGCAGGTTGACCCATGCATTTTTTTTTTAATTTATAGTACTAAAATAAAGCTTTGAAATAGTGATGCCAAGTAGTCGAGTAGTCTGAGTCTAAAGTCTAAATATAGCGCAAATGCCAAGCCCTTGATGTTTGCTGTGACAGTTTGATGTCTTTTGTGGTCCTCACCATTAGGGATTTTAGTGTTGTCTTGGCACTGATGCTATACTTACAAAGAGGGTTTCATATAGCAAACAATTTCTCTCGTGCAAAATTGGTTAAGGAAAGCCAACCCTCAACACAGCTGATTTTTTTAGTCAGCTCCTTGGGGTTCAGACACAAAGATGTAATTTATTAGATTTAGACATCAGACCAAAAATTTGGTTTTGAAATAGAACATGTGAATTCACTATGACTGGATATAATATTGAATACAATATTGAATATTCTTTCAATATTGCTTTAACGTTGAACAGAGCAGACTTGACTCATATGCACCTTGCACTGACCAAAGCATATGCCAGCGTGATTCACTTCTGAATGTCTTATTGAATGAGGAAGCAAAGCAGCCTGGGCAGGATGCTCTCTCCTCACACGTTTCCATGCTGCAGGTAGATTTGTATAGGACTGAGAAAATGGGAGGAATTGTGGTGTATTTTGGACTTGTATAATACATTTGCTGAAACTAAAGATGTATTTGAATCTGATCATCAGACATTACTTTCTCATACAGGACACATTTTACAGCACATAATAGTTACAGTGTGTGGAGCTTCGAGAGAGAGAAAACCCCAGGGTCAGTTTTCACCAAAACCAGTTGCTGTCACAGAGGTTGCCACTGCAGCAGCTGATTAGATTGAACTGTCTAAGTAATGAGCTTAAGCCCATAAAACTGCTAAAGTCATTAACCTAATAGGGCTTGCTGTAATGGATGGCCATATTCGTACATGGGATGTGGCCACCAAAGCCATAAAGTGCCATCTCCACTGTCTCCTAACCAGGGTCCTGCTTTTAGCCTTATACCTTGGATCTCTTCTCAGTCCGAGCCTGCAAACACCCAACAGTAACTGCAGCTCTAACCCTCATCATCCGCACACATGCAATAGGCAATAAGGACAATTATATTAAGCAACCATTTCAGATCCCATTAGGGCTTAGTTGGTTGGAGCCGTTTTGGTTTGACTGTGGGAGTATTGATGCATTGCATTGCTGCTTGTAACAGACAAGATGACGTCACTTAAGTCGTGATTACTCTGATGCAGTGCTCAAATTAAAGTTGATGAAGCTTTATTCTCTCGCAGTGTTTACAGACGCAAATTGCAACAGTGCGTATGACAACTATTCATAAATTCATGCTAATTGAAAACTTGTTATGAATGAAAATCTTATTTCCACCAATCAAGTTGCAATTTAGAAAGAAAAGCTGATGTACTGTATTTGTAGAAAAGTACAGGAAGTACACACCACTGACACCCTGCTCAGACTAATTTCATACAAACGTGGTAAAATTCAACAATCTAAAAGTGTTCTTATTTTTTTTTTATTTAATTTTTGTGTTGTTCAAGGTTTGCACAGTCCCAAACTGCACAAACCTTTGTTGTTAAATTTTAATACATGCGTCTAGGTACAGAATAACGAATCCAAAAGTGATCTAAAAACCTAAAATCCTGACCACAGAGCACACACTCATCTTCTGCTTTGGTATGATTAGTGGCCGGAACAATTACTGTAATCATGTCATCTTAACGAAGGAGGAGATAAGGAGTCAGACCTTCCCCTCAGCCCCCCCCCCCGCCCTTATCGCTGCCATCACCACACCCACGTGTGCACGACCTCACACACACTTCCACATGTTGGCTTTAAATTGCTTCAAGAACATGACCACAAAAGTGTACCATCTCAAGCTAAGTAGGTCTGCAGCTTATTAACATGAAAATATCCAGCTATAACCAAGCCTGAAAACTTTTAATTTCCTAAATGTAAAATGTATTATTCAAAGTTTTTAACCTTGTTATAATGGCATCCTTTCATCATTAGTTTACTCAAAATTCTATTTGAATTGATTCATGCATGTTTGAGTAATCATGGATTGTTCTTCAGCTGGAGTTCTAGAGCTCAGAAAATCTCCATTCTCACCTACCACCTATCCCCTCCCACTTGCCTTATTTACTTGTTATAATTCAAAAAAATATTATGTAAAGTGAAGTATATATGGTTCATAACTGTTCCATATCCACTTTCCAACAATTAAAATTAGTTATTCAAAATTTGTTGCTTCTTACAGTTACATTTTAAAATGAAAAGGCAGTGTTTATCAGTTCTGCAGTTTTGAAGGAAGTCAATTCAAGCAGTTTTAGATCAATTTTGAGTTTTAAAATGAACAAAAGCGAAATTATCTGCATTATTTTATAGTTTCTTACTAAATAATTGGAGAAAAAAAAACAAAAAAAGAGAGAGAAAACAAATTTTCATATGCAACCAAAATTATTTTTTTTTGTTCCATTATCTAGGAATGCAAGAATCACCCCTCCTCCCTCTATTACAAAAGAAAATAAAAAAAAAAATTAAAATAACATGGTTGCTTGAGTTTACCTGGCCAAAATAAACTTCATTTCACACCAGCCAAGATAAACACCAAGAAATCAAAACATTACTTGTATTAACAACGTCAATTCTACATTAGGCCTTATATTACAAATGACACAAAGTAAACTTACACGTGCACTGCAGGTGTGGAAGGGTGGAGCTGGAACCGGCCAGCGCTCCATTTCTCCACCTTGAGTGCTGTGCTGAGAACAGTCTGGTAATTTGTGACAGAAGGAGACTTCATCAAATAGAAAATCTTTCTTGATTTTCTAGTGCCAATGCTCTTTAGGGTGAGGCTGGAAAGTGACCAAAGTGATCTGCCTGAGGGGATTCTTGATACCTCTAACCCCAAGTCTGAAAACTGCATCTAACCACCTGAACTGCAGCTTATCCTAATATTTTTGTACTTATTTTATATTGCATTGTATTTTGTTCGTCTTGTACTTTGCAATTTTTCTCTTGGTTAACCCTGATTGTCCCTGTCCCTGTCCCTATCCTATCCCTATCCCTATCTCCTTTGCACAATGATAAGAACATTTTAAATAGCAACCTGATGATTGAGACTGCGTAACAACAACTCAAAAACACTGAAGTCTTAAGGAAAAGTTAAAGGCGTTCACGGTCACACATTGCAGACTAGAGTGTCATCTGCTGGTCAACAAAGCAAAAAACACAAATCTGCAGGTCAGTGCTGCTGAATGATTTCCTGCTGGGCGGTCTGCCACCTATTTCTGTGCGTGGACATTATTCTTTGCTTTACAGGTTGCAAATGTTTAAAAGCAGAGTATGTCCTCTACAAAGATCTGACTTGTAATTTGGGTCTGGCTCTGGAGATGGATATATCACATCTTTAGGCCTACTACAAGCTTACTATTGCTGTGGCTTACTGGGAGGTGTTACATGTCAAACTGTTTATTTTTACTTTTTTTTAGTACAAATCATAAACAATTATCAATTAGGCCTAATTATTAATAAGTCTAATCCTAAATCGGTGGACATCTCTGTCACGATCAGTAGTTTCTTTGATCAGGGAAAGTTAGGAGAAGGGAAAGGATGTTTTACTTTGAAATGAGCCGGGGAAGTCTGGAGCAATAAGCGGAAGTGTGCTTTTCTGGGGTCCACATTTTTGGGGAAAAACATCATAACATTCTTTTCTCTTGGTGGAGAGGCCATCGGTAAATTTACTTTTTGATGACCATTGTGTCACTGTGGTGATGTATACGTCTGGTTAGTTGTATCATTAACTTATTTATTGAGAGAATAATGTTTAAACATTTCTCTACTTTACGCTGTGTTTGACCGTTGGTCTCACAAGTTTGTATGGTCAGCTAATAACGAACGCTTTTCGGTAGCGTACAAACCTATACAAAAATAATCGTACATTTTAGAGTGTACGTTTCTTTATTAATAATAATTTCTTCACAATTATAAAATCTAAACTCAAGAACCGCTAGACGCAAAGTTGTACCGTGATGGGTGGGTGGGGTGGATGGTATTTAACAAGAACCTACACAAAGTTAGTTTTAAATGTTCAAAAACTAAGGCAGATTTTATCACTGTTTTGAAATACAGTGTATTTTGTATACAAGCTATTTTACGAAAGTTAATAGACATTTATTAATGACTGTAAATGTCTTAATATGAAATTGCTAGCGGAAGCACTGAGGCTGCTTTCGTTAGCTTGTAGCATGATGGAGCTAGCTTATAGTTACCTGATTTGTGTCAGTGAGTTGTCAGTTTTTATTCGTTAACTGAACTAATCGCCTTATTTAGGTTTTTGTAATATTTGTTTTCCCATATCAAGGTCACTCGAAGCTGAACCTCGCTAAAATGTGAATATTATGAATCTTCTTCTCTCTTTTGTTACATTAGACTTACCGTAGCCCACTTTTCAGACTGACATACGCATGCGCAAATCGTTTTATGAAGCAAATCGGGTAGCGATGCAAATTGGGTAAAGACCATGGGACTCTGAGGGTGGATGGTGGACTAGTGGACTCGGTGTGACTGAAAGAGAACAGCACCGGGCGGTCCTGTCCTCGTTGTCTCCGCTATAGTTTCAGGATAACGGTGTGGTGTCGTCTCGTTCCGGGGATGAATAACATAAGGTATGAAAGACATACGATATTAGATATGTAACGTTAGTTGAAATGTATGTTCTGGGGGAGACGCGTTATGTCGGCAGAGCAGAGGAAACATGCCTTTCTTCTGCTGAGCAGCTCCTTCGCTTTACTGGGGAAATTAGCTCGCTAGCCAGTCTTTCATATTGAACATCTTAATGAAGGATGGACCAGACATAATATCACCAACAGCTGTTACACTGAACATGTATTTTTATTATTATTATTATTATTTATTTTTTTTGACAGCTCCAATGGGACGAAATACCAACAGAGAATGAGCAGCGCCTGGAAATAAAACGCAGCGGCTGCTTCCTGCGGATTTTTTCCTTGAACATGCCTGGTGTACGGAGCTAGCTGGCCGTCTCATCGGCTGCTGGCGGATTGTTTCCAGCTATTGGATGTATCCGTATATGAACTGCTGATTTAACGTGGATCAGCAGTATCCATCTCTCCGCTTCGGTGTCACCATGGGGGAGCCTAGTTTGGATGACTCCAATGTCAAGGTGGCTGTCCGGGTTCGACCCATGAACAGAAGAGGTGAGATTCTGGACACCTCTTAATAAACGTCAATCTCAGTTATTCCGTGCAACCGCAAACACTTTAACAAATCTACAAACCTTTAATTGGTTTGTAGTAAAACCCAGTGCTACATTCTCAAGAGTGTTTGCTTGTCTTTCATATGAATTCTATTTTCCATTAAATTAAACTAATTAGTAGGCTACTATCCATGTATAAAAGGAGCTGCAGAAAGTTACATACATGGAGTTCCTTTTGTGCTTTAGATATAACTGGGTTTCTCTATTACATACTTGAGAATGCTGGTCATTGTATTTTTAGAATCCTGGTGTAACCTTCTTGGTAAGAAAGTTTATTTTGGCATAATTTCCTGTTTAGCTAATACTTGTTTTGTGATAAACTGTATTAGATATAAACATATAAATCAGACTTTTGTGTTAAGGGGTGATTTTTCCTTTGTGCCGTGATGGTCTGCGTTACTCACTGATGCAGTAGTGTGTTTGACCGACACCCAAATGAGTGCACCACGTGTATTTCTCTCTGCTATGTACTGGGGAAGTCAGTCATAAGACCGAGGCAGTGGATCGTCCCAGCCTCACTCTTCCTATAGACACACTTTACCATAAACATTGAAGAGGGAGCCAGATGCCAAAAAGCACAGTCTGGTGTTAGATTTTTTCTCTGTATAAAGTACTCTTTGTAAAGTTTGGTTATTTATTTACTCTAATTTGATAATGCATCTACTTTCACTTTGCCCAGAGATTAATTTCTGAAGACAGTGCAATATTTCCATACACTAAGCTTGAGGTGCTTGCTTGCCCAACTTCCCGAGTTTCGGACTGGTGTAGCTGCCTGTCTGGACAAAGGCAGGAAGGGAGTCAGTTGGAGTGAATATTTGCTAGCGTTGTGTAATTGTACATGGTTCCCATGGCCATGTCCTTCTAAGAACACGCGCAAACACAGGCACAGCAATGGCAATACTGGAGTCCTTTTCCTGGTTGGTCTTATTACACTTTGCCAGACCTGAGCGTTGGTAGAGCAACCATGCCCATGGAGAGCCTAGTGGAAACTGGGAACTGGCAACGGTGCACCAAGCAGCAAATAACAATGCTTTCATTTATCCTCACAACGTCACATCACACTTTCCCCTCTGTTCAGCAGGAAGGGGTTGTTGGAAAAGGGACACATGGGTAATGTAGGCTGGAATGATTTTTAGTAAAGGAAATCCTTTTTAACCTCTGCTCTACATGCATGTCTTGTTCTGATCGGTTCTTCACATCATGCAGTGTTACCCAGGTTTATGAGGCAGTGATCACTTGAAACAGCTGTTCAGATGTCACATGTTCAGAGATGTATTTTATATTTAGACTTTTATAGGCAATGGTAATTTTTGTATGCCTGTAATGAAAATAATTATCCTGCTAGGAAAAAAACTAATTTCAAAATTTATTTTAAGACAGAGTTGGAAACAAAAAATGCGATGCTCCGATCTTATAAAGTATTGAAATTGGTATCTGGAACTGAAAAAGCTGCATCGGTGCATCCCCAGTTATTGTGCATGTAAATAGCTGTGATATGGTTTAAGGAACAACACACTGAAGTGGGTGAAGGACATGTATTATGGGTGCTTGCCTTGAACAAACATTGAGGAGTGTAAAGTGCTGTTCTTGCATTGAACTATGCTCTCTATTTGACAGGGGTGGGCTTCTTATCTACTAAATTATCTGTTAAGGAATCTGTCATTGACATTAGTGAACCCCAGGTGGCTATCGTGACACATTACAACTACAATTGTACCAACAGTCAAAACAGAACATTTATTATGGGACAAAAATGTTGTAATTTATTTGAATTCTTTAGACTATCCAAGAAAAGATCTTATCAAAATGCATTTTAGCATTTATTCTTATCATAGCAATAATATTTATTACATGTGCAGTTGGTACAGTAGTTCAGAAAGCTGTCATTTGTGTGCAGAAATATTTTTATCATGATGTAAATAAGCCACAGCGAGATGTCATGTTCTTGTCTGTGGGGTCAGTGAGACACAGTGACTGATTGCCTCTGTATTATTGATTTGCTGAATACTCATTCAAAGTTAAAAGGTCATTTTGATGTCAGTTTTTCTGTGTCAATTTCTATTGCACCCAAAGTTACTGTTCTGCACTACAGTGTCAGAAAAGCCAACCTCTACTTACCATCTACCATCTACTTACAGTGCATCCGGAAGGAATTCACAGCGCTTCACTTTTTCCACATTTTGTCATGTTACAACCCCATGTATTAAATTAATATCTTACCTCAAACTTCTACACACAATACCCCATTCTGACAATGTTAAAGTTTTTTTTTTTTTTTTACATTTTTAATTGAATAAAAATAGAATCACATTTTACATAAATATTCACAGCCTTTGCCATGAAGCTCAAAATTGAGCTCAGAAGCATCCTTTTTCCACTGATCATCCTTGAAATGTTTCTACTGGAGTCCACCTGCGGTAAAGTAATGTGACTGGACATGATTTGGAAAGGTACACACCTGTCTATATAAGGTCCCACAGTTGATCGTGCATGTTAGAGCACAAACACCCTGCTGCTTTGAAGGACCCAATGAGCACAGTGGCCTCCATTATTCATTAATGAAGACGTTTGGAACCACCAGGACTTTTCCTAGAGCTGGCCGTTCGTGTAAACTGAGTGATTGGAGAAGGGCCTTAGTAAGGGAGCTAACCAAGAGCCCGATGGTCACTGATTCAGAGTTCCAGCGTTCCTCTGTGGAGAGAGAAGAGCCTTCCAGAAGGACAACCATCTCTGCAGCAATCCACCAATAAGGCCTGTATGGTAGAGTGGCTTGTCAAAAGCCACTCTTTTGTAAAAGGAACATGTCAGCCTGTCTGGAATTTGCCTGAATGACTCTCAAACCATGAGAAACAAAATTCTCTGGTCTTTTGACTGGTGTCCATCGGGTTCTTGGTCACCTTCTCCTCCGATCACTCAGTGTAGACAGACAACCAGCTCTAGGGAGAATAATGGCAGCCACTGTGCTCATTGGGACCTTCGAAGCACCATTTGAAGGTCCCAATTTTTTCTGTGCCCTTTCCCAGATTTGTGCCTCAAGACAATCGTGTTTCGCAGATCTACATACAATTCCTTTGACCTCATGCTTGGGTTTGTGTTCTGACATGCACTGTCAACTGTGGGACCTTACATAGACAGGTGTGTGCCTTTCCAAATAATGTCCAATCAACTTAATTTATCGTATGTGGACTCCAATTAAGCTGTATAAAACATCTCAAGGATGATCAGTGGAAAAAGGATGTTCCTGAGTGAATACTTTACGCATGCACTGTAATTAGATTTACTATGTGACTGAAAATTGTATGAGCAAGATTGACTACTTACAAAACAATTTATTCCCAAAGAGAAAATATGTTCCATAGTGTTATTGCACCGTATTACCATTGTGAACTTGTTTTTCTGATCTGATCTGATCTGTCCACAGAGAAAGAACTAAACACAAAATGTGTAGTGGAGATGATGAAGAACCAGACCATACTTCATCCAGCGGGGACCAACCTGTCCAAAGACTCCAGGTAATGTGTTAGTTACATTTTAAGCTATGTTTATGATTAAACTGAAGCTGAATCAGCATTGTTTGAGTGTGTTGCTTGTCCTATAGTTCTCGCTTCCGATCCTTTTTTATTTGGTAATGTGCATATTAAAACAATTAAACATACTTTTAGCTTTCAAAAAGGTATCAAAGCAGATACTTCAAAATGAACTAGCCTAGGAAACAACAACAGAACAAATTCAGTAAAACAAGTACAAAAACGAAATAATAATAATAATTAAAAACACAAGGAACAGTGCATAAAAGTGGGTGTTAAGACATGTCCTAAATGCTCTACTGTGGGGGCAGTTCAGATGTGGGGAGGCAGAGCATTCTCATGCTTAATTCTAAGTGACTTTTGTAAAGAATGTTCCTCTGCCTTCATAGTACAGATCTTGGCAGGAAGTTAGCTCAGCAGCTGGAACTCACTGACAGGTGTTTTTGCTCATAGTTCATGTTAAAGGCGCCATCTAAGATTTTTGCTCCCCTAAAACGTAAGCAAACAGAAATATTTCATTATAACCTTTTTTTCAACTTCAGTCCACTTGTTTACCTAATGCATTTTGAGCTGGTATGCTAACAACACTTAGCCACAATGCTAACTTCAATAACAAGCGGACTTCTTGGATTTTATCGAACAAATGGTACATTATTAGACATAGTGAGGACTACAAAGTAATTTTGACTTCAGGAGAAACATTAACAATATGTCTGTGCTGAGAGTAACTGACTTACTGAAGTTTAGTGCTTTTCATGCGATTAGTCTCTATTGCCTGGTTTCTATTTGAAAGGTTTGTTTAATTCCAGCTTTAAGTGTGTGTATTCCTTTAGTGTAAGATCCCAGTTGTCTTCCCCATAGTTTGTGAGAAAGTTTGCAATAAGCTCATACGAGATAAATTGTGATTTAACTCACGCTGTATTACTCAGTCACATCAGTTTTGGATCATGTCAGTGCACAAAAAATGTCACTTGTAGCCATATGGCACTTGTAAACATAATCTTCTATAATCCAAATTAAAGTGTTGAAGAAATTATTGTTTCACCAGTCGAGTAATCAAAAGAACAAACAAACAAAACGAAATTGAATTGTTAGTTGCAGAACTTTCTTAAAAATTCAGTTCTGCATTACATGGTAGTAGACTATCTGTTGACATCTTGAAAGCATTTATGCCTTTCAATGATAAAGAAATATGATCCCTCTTAATAAGCTCTTCTGTATGTTTTGATAGAATATTTTACAATACAAACAATAAAAACAGTGATCCTTTATGCTGACCACTAAACGAGAAGCACGTGTTATAGTACTGTTTATATTACCTTTTGTTAAACTCAATTAAAAATCATGGAGTATGCCCTGGAAAGCTCCGCGCAGCCACCTTTGAACAAACCAGCTGCATCGAAAGAAAGATTCCCTTGTGTCTGTGCGAGTTGGCCGCGGACTGATCTGATGTAGTAAATAACGCTGGCTCAAGGCTTGTGAGATGTTCAAGCAGACAAGAGAAACGCTGTGTGTTATTGTGCCAGCGTGTCCGAGAGGTGCTGCTCACTCCTGGAACAGAGATGTAGACAATTGAGCATAAAAAACACTCTGGAATCTCCTTCCCTCACTCCTCACTGGGTCATAACTTCCCACCGCCACGGCTTCCTCCCTTTTTCCCCGGCTCTTCCGTTTCCGTGGCAACACAGGGGGAGGTTAGCTCGGGGTCGCCATCGGTGACCGTGAAGCCCCTACTCTTGAGTTTGGGAGACGATTTTGAAGGGGGAAGAGGTCGACTTCTCCTCCAGCATCTGTCGGTCATAAAACTTTGTCTGTTTGACTTTTATGGCTATAGCTTTTCTCTCCATCTCTTTAGGACAAAAGAACAAACTAGCAGACGGCGCTCGCATGTAGAGATGTCAAGATTATTTGGTTAAGGGCTAAAAGAGAAATTTTGATCATTTCAGAAGCAAAAACCTTCCAAGTTTATTCATATTTTTGTCAATCTATTATCCATTAATCTATCTCAATTTTGTACATTGAGACTTATAGGTTAAAATATGGTGACTGAAGTATATTTACAAATAGGTTTAGTGTGTTATTCACTAAAACAGAGCTCATGTATAGCTTTTATTTAGTAATGCCACTGTCTTTGTTATAATGTGTTTTAGCCTTTGACTAGTGCAGATAACAATTATATCAAATAATATCAAAAGACAGCAACCAACACTAATACGAAGTGCTTTTTACATGTTTTCTTTTGTTACATTATTTTATTTTTTGACATTTACAAAATTATAGCTGAACACAAACTTGAGGAATATTAATATTTTATTTAAACTGTAGGAACAAAACGTTAAAAATAAGAAGTTGTTTGGTTGCAATATTTGTAGTTGTGAATTGCTGAATCCTGCAAAAATGAGATCTTTTAACCTTCCTATTCACATTGCTGTCGATACTTCTGCCATATTTGTTTACTTTTTTAGATTTTCTTTCTTTTCCTTGTTGGGGCCAAACTAAGGAAGTGGGAGGGAGCTTTGTGATCCTGCAGGTGCATACTATTTGCTTATCTAACCAAGCTATCAGGAAAACCTTTGTCTGGAGCTGGCAATGCAAATCAACAGACATTTAGTCATCTTCCTGACTGTTTAAACATGTAACACTGCCTCTAGAAATGGCGTCCTCATGTTTACATAGCAACTGGATGGCAGAAAGAATTTATTAACTCAGAGGATTAACTTCTGACTTTTGCTGGCCCCATTAAAGTGTTAACGTAGCTTCCCTAGCCTTGCTCTAGCCTCGCTCTAGCCTGTATTGATGGATATATAGATCTGCTGTAAATGGTTGAAAGGGTGCCATTAAGTGCTGCTGATCTAATTGAACCCTGGGAAATGTTTTGGGACCACTAGGCGTTTCATATTAGTTCAATCGATACAATCTCGTCAGTTAAGTTCACATACGTAGTTGTGTTTTTGTTAACATTTAAAGCCATAATCTGCTCTCTGTTTGGTTTTAAGTGTGTGTGTATGTGGTGCCAGTGTCTGTCCGAGTCAGTTTTTCCTGCAGTTATAGAGCCCACAAAGCAGGCTTGGCTTTTTATTTTCTTAAGTTTCCTCTGTCCATGACTCACAGGAATGGTGGTATTGGTGTATAATTTGTGTGTTTTTAAAGGAAGTGAAAAAGAGAAATCACTTCTTGAAATGATGACCCTTAAGTATTGTGAAAACGCATGTAACAAATAAGGCCTATAATATGTCAAATTACAGAGTTTTGTCTTTATAGTCTTTTAGAAGCTTGGAATATTCTTGTTTCCTCTTTTTCTAAATATAGTATTTTCATTTTGCTGTTTTGCGTAGTCCTAAATAGTCAGCAGTAGGGCTGTAACATTTATTCAAAGGATTGTTTGATAACTTTACAACAGATTAAATTTGATAACTTTACAACCGGTATGACTACTCATACTCTAATGTAAAGACACTAGCTAAGACACTACTATTATTTAACCAATTTTCAAGAAAAATCTGTGTTTATATGATTTCTAATATTGTTGTTTGTTAGTTGCAGCTTAAGTCAGCAGAATTACTGTCATAAATCATCTGCCCATTGATCCTTGCATTATTTGTTTACATAGATATTATTGCTAAAGTATGGGTTTTAAATCCCAGTATACAAGGCAACAACCTTTCAATGCCCCTTGACCGAACCTGTTCAGAGTTGTGGTCTGGGGCACTGCGTCCTTGGATAGTGAACTTGCCCACAGACGTGTGGTCAGACACTATAGCTTGCCTGGTGACCAAAGGCTGTTTGCGTTGCACTGGTAAATTCAATGTTGACACAATCCAACAACAATCTGTCGCCTGTCAGATGTCACTGAGGCAAACACAAGTAGCTCAGTTTCCAAGGTGATGCACAAAAGGGGCTGTGTCGGCCTATATATGTTGGAATGATGTTGGACTTGTCCACATGAGGCTGCACTCTTAGCTCTTGTATGTTTTTGTTCAGGTTCTGTGGGGCTTTATTTCAGTATTAATCTGGTTCAAATGAGGCAATAGAAGAAGCATCTACAGCTTATTTCAAACCATGGTAAAAGTATGTTAAATTGCATAGAAAATGGCTTAAAACATATAAATTCCAATTATGTCAGTTGTACGCATTTGAGTTGATCTGCCAATCCCTTGAGTGAATTTAAGATACAGTTATTAGTGCTAATCAAATCAATGACTTTGCTTGAAAACATTTTGTGGAGAATATAGACAAAATATGTATTAAAAAAAAAACAACTAATGACTAATAAAAACTTTTATGGTATGTTTTAAAGTCTGTGTATAGTCCAGTTCACTAATTCAGTTACTAATTGATTAGTTACAATTAATTCACTAACTCATTTTAGCCTTAGTGCTTATTAACTTTACAAAAAAAAAAAGTGTAGACATTAAATAAAATAAGTGCATAGTTTCTGAAATATAGTGTTATGTTTTGCTTCTCTGTAAAATACAGAAAGAAACGTCTTCCCTTAGAATCGTTTAAAAGCCACTTTCCTTTGTCTGGCACCGGCCCTTTTCTGTGGAAGTGCTTCCTCTGATCAGCTCTCCCCGCACAGCCACGGATGGTACAGTCTCAGAGACGGGAAAAGAATGCCTGAACATGAGCAGGAGAGGAGCAGGAGAGGGAGGGGGAGCGGCCATGCATGAAGTTATTTTTTAAATGACGATGATCCGAGCAGAGGGAGTGGGCAGTGGGGAGGGAGGAAGCGAGGAGGGTCCACTGCTCTCATGACGATCCTGCACAGCCCTGTTATTGGTCAGACAGAGGCCGGAGCTGCTCGGATGGACATTTGCACACAGACTTGAGTGACCCTTGTTGCCAGCAGCTTTTGAAGCCCCTCTGACAGCTGTCATCACCACATACGTCAGGACTGCCAGACGATTTTCATTCCTGAAGCGTTTACATCTGGGGAAACATGGGCAAAAGTGGGTTGTTAGACGCCTCAGGAAAAATAAGAAGGGCTAATATGGCGACAAAGCATAAAAATTAGATTCAGTGTTGGGCGGTGATGCAGTGGTTTAAGGTTTTGTGTGTTTGTATAATGTGTAATTGCGGCCATATTGTAAGTTTGACTCCTGGCCTTGACAGTTTGCTGGATCTCTCTACTAGGGAAGGGCGACATATTCTGTGTTGGTACTGTATCGATTTTTGGAGAAATTTTTAGAAGATGTTCCAGGTCTCTGTGTGACATATGTCAGTACCAATTACATACTAAACATTAAAAATGGAAAGAAACAAATAATTAAGCTAAAATATGGCTCCAATATACATAATAATGCCACAGAATATTTTATATCCAGATAAATACAATACTCTACTAAAGTGAAAAGTAAGTTGTGATCTTGTGAACCTTGCTACGGATTAAATTTAATTTATAATAAAAATACATTTTAGAAGGTTTAAACCATATTATAATTGTTTCCTCTTCACATTTAACAACTCAAACCTGTATTTACGGTAGAGTGACTTACGCATTCTTTTGTGGACACTATTACTCTAGTCTGCTGCTCTTTACTTTTTTCTTAAATGGTGATGCATGTTGGATTTGGCAATGTTTTGGCAATAATGCTCACTATTTTGACCTGTAACTAGTTGTCTTGTCAATGCGTAAGCGCTTTCATGTCAGATATATTGCAATTTGAAATATCCAAACATTAAAATTTTAAGTATGTAAATCTGTAAGTAAGTACATCTGTATGTAATGTAGCTTATCTGTGCTGCCGTCTTGGCTAAGACTACCTTGAAAAAAAGATGGTACTGTGAGACTTTCACGGTTAAGTAAAATAAAATAAACATACACTTTCATAGCTCAGAATCAGACAAAAGCACAATAGATCAAAACAGTGTTTTAACAGACAACAGTGAAACATTACTAGTGTCATTGAATTGAAAAGAAATGTGCAACTACTGCAGTCTTGGTTTTAAGGAATGTGCATTAGTAAAAAGAAACAGGTGTGGGAGTGCTGCTGGTGTCTTCTGTCTAGGATTTTGTTTTTCACTACTTGACACTAGAGATTTTAATTTACATTTTAAACTATAGAAAGCAACTATTATCACATTTCCAGTAATAATATTTATTTACAAAATGTAAGCTAATCTGCTCTATCATTTAGTGCTGGTGCAGTGGAAACAACAATATAACCATTTGTACTTTCACCTGTTTTGAAGGATATAATATGGAGGGAAACAATAAATAATTGATCACTTCAAAATACAAAGCACTGTGCATTCTAACATGAGCTGACTCGCACTTATCTGTGAGCCTAGCTTCTCATTAAGTCACCATGTTATCAGCACCGCTCCTCCTCTTGGTAAATGTCATTGTTTTCTATTTCTAGAGGCATTGCTCCCTCGCGGTGGTGTTTATTTCCAAGCATCGCTCTGACCTAGTAACCCTCCATGCCACCATCTGATCCCACCCCACAGTGCCACACGCATCCACCAGCCCTCACCACTGCTCCCCTTTGAACATTATGTGTTCTTCACACATTTACACATTTCCTTAAATTCTTAAGATTCATTTGGTCCAGTGTAATAATTGCAAACAGTTTGACTTGTTTCTTTACAGTGTTGAATTTGGCATGTTGTAAATATTCAGCAAAATAAAACAAAAAAAGGATCTGTGAATTTGATGTGGCATGGCCCATGCCACATCAAATTCACAGATTGTATCAGTTCCAATCAGTTCCATAACTGATACATTTTTTTTTAGTATGTGTGCGACGCCTATTGAAAACTGTTGTTAATTTCCCCTGACTTATGTGTTCTGTTATGTGTTTGCATGCTTCTGTGGACCTTGATCGTCTTAACATCATCAGGAGCCAGTCCAAGGTACCAGCGCAAATAGAACACTGACCTATTACATTGCCATGAGTAATACTTTATTTAAAAGGCTGTTAATGTGATAAAAACAGAACTATTTTGTTGCATGTAAAATACATTTTTTGAATACATTTCTAATGCTGCTATTGTGTTTTGTGTTAGGTGTTTGCATATGATTACTGCTTTTGGTCCATGGATGAGTCGGATACAGAAAAATTTGCAGGTTTGTCTGTTACATATGCAAGACCATAAAAGAAAATGAAAGGCCACTTTAATCATTAGTAATGTTCTGCGCATGTATCTACAGGTCAGGAGGTGGTCTTCCAGTGCCTTGGGGAAAGCCTTCTCAACAACGCCTTCTTGGGCTACAACGCCTGTATCTTTGCTTATGGACAAACAGGTAAATAATCGCAGTGTTGTATCTATACTGTATTGAATATTTAAACAAAGAGTCCAGCAAGATGGCTTTGCTGCAGAGCACTTTTTACAGCAACATCATTAATCTAGTGGTGTCACTATTGTACTACAATGGTATTTCTCTGCATCACTGCATTTCAAAAATGGGTCATAATTTATAAAAAGAACACATAGTTCTGACAGAACTTTATTGAACAGTACAAAAATACAGCACATCTTATCTTTGACATATTTACTCTTTTAATATATGAAAAAAGTACTTGACCTTCCACACATTATAATAATACACATAATAATGACCTTGTACTCATAGGTTCAGGAAAATCCTACACCATGATGGGATCTGGGGACCAACCCGGTCTGATTCCTCGCTTATGCAGCGCGTTGTTTGAGCGAACACAGAAGGAGCAGCGTGAGGAAGAGAGTTTTACTGTTGAAGTGTCCTTCATGGAGATCTACAATGAGAAGGTCCGAGATCTGCTTGACCCCAAAGGGTATGACCTGATGCTTGACCTAGTTAGAAGGATTCAAATGTTTAGTCCGGTAGAAAGTTTGCTTGTCATTTTACATGTTAAGTTCTTGATGAAGCTGGGCACCAGCTCTTATCAGTAAATATAATGATAACCTTCTGGCCAGCTCTTGAAGGACCTCAGGTCCAGTCCAGCAGGTCAGCAGTAAATCTCCTCCAAACCCACAGACTGCCCAACCTTTGACCTTCTCTTACAACATGGCCTCTGGCCTATGTAAAGTGGCCCATAGTGCAAAGCACCATCTGACTTCCATATGGAACTGGCTAAATCCAAAGAATGATGAAGTGAACAAATGGGCACATGCAGTCAGTCAGAAAGTTAAATAAACACGCACAAAGCACATGTATCTGTGCAACAATGTTGTTTGACCATTGTGATTTAAGAACTTTGATACTAAATACTAAATAAACTATCAACCATATTTTCCTTTTCATTCAGGGGCCGACAAACACTTAAGGTTAGAGAACATAAAGTACTGGGACCCTATGTAGATGGTCTCTCTCGACTTGCTGTGGCCAGTTACAAGGTAAATTGTGTCAAATAACAATCTCTCTGAGCAAAGTAAACATTTAAGGTTCTTTCATTTTTTGACAGGATATTGAGTCTCTAATGTCAGAAGGGAACAAATCTCGAACCGTTGCTGCTACAAACATGAATGAGGAGAGTAGTCGATCCCATGCTGTATTCAACATCATCCTGACGCACACACTCAAAGACCTGCAGTCAGGGGTAAGATATAGTGCAACCAACTAATTCCTATGGTATAATACATTTAGTCGACAGCATGTCTATGTGTCATGTGATTTTACTGGCCCTCACTTATACTGTATATTTTACATGATGTTGTTGTGTTGTAAAAATTTTGGCCTTACACACAGCGTATTCTTTGATCTTCAAATACACTGTACAGATGACAACTTTGAAATTTTTCTACTACACAGCATCACTGTTTAACAAACTAGTCTAACTTTATACATCAGTGGCAAGTTCTTTTTCTTTTCTGACCTAAATAGATTCCTTGCTCCTTACTCTTATTTCAAGAGAAACTTGCCACCCGTAAATCTTATTAATAATTAATAGACCTGCCTGTCAGATGATACTGTCCTCTTCATTTGCAGGGCACGCCCAGACACTATCTTAAAGTCATTCTATGGCTTCATCAAAAATCATTTAGCTCTATCAGTTATCACTTAATCACTGGATACACATCCGCTGTAAGTCTCAACATAAGAGAAACATAGTATACCTGTGGTAATAATGTACATTAGCATTTAATGAGATTAATAAATTGTGTCACTTTACCTCTAACTCATTCAAAAACTCCTCACAACTGTCTTTGTAGGGTGGTTTGTTTCACTACAAAGTATTTTAAAAACCACTGAGCCATGACGGCTTTTGTCCCTTGATGGCTATTCATAGCAATCACTTGTTTATTTGGTTTTCTTGTTTGTGGTTGATGTTATCAAATAGCTTCAGGCTGCAGGCTTTTTAGATCTGGCACCTTCGGTTCTTGGTACTTTGTGTTGTGTAAACGTCTGAGTCATATTGGATATTGTTTACATTTTAGTAAGTTACTTTCCATTCAGAGGTGACCCGAACTCTGCAATCCCTGTATCTATCTCATACGGACAATACTGAGTTCAGTCTCTATTTTGAATTGCCCAAAATCACAACAACAGTTGTCCCTGAAGATTTCAAAAGATTGTTAATTTAGCAAACATCAATGGTAGAAAATAAACTAATGAAACTGGAGTTACGTTTTGATACTCTGTGTTCTATGAATGAATTTAAGAAACAAAACACCATAAGAAATGTTCAAAGTTTTTGCAATAAAAAAAAACAAACATATTTTTTTGTGATTCAGACAAGTGGAGAAAAAGTGAGTCGGTTGAGTTTGGTCGATCTGGCTGGAAGTGAAAGGGCTGCCAAAACAGGTGCAGCAGGTGAAAGATTGAAGGAGGGAAGCAACATAAACAAGTAAGTTCATGTATGTTTTGTAAATATTCTACCATAGTTGGTTACACATTTACTAAAACCTTTATTGACTCTATGTTTAAATCTAACTTAACATGGAAAGAGGACCAACAACAATATATCATAAATGTGTATATAGAATTTGACCTTGGTGTATGACTGTGCTTTCAGGTCATTGACTACTTTAGGTCTAGTGATATCTGCTTTGGCTGAACAAGGAACAGCCAAGAACAAGAACAAGTTTGTTCCCTACCGAGACTCAGTTTTAACGTGGCTCTTAAAGGTACAGCGATTTGTTTACTTTTGCCTATCACAAAAAGACCCTAAAAATATATTCTGTTAATTTCACAATGATCTATGTCTTTAGGACTGCCTTGGGGGTAACAGCCGCACAGCAATGGTTGCAACAATTAGCCCAGCAGCAGACAATTATGAAGAAACTTTGTCTACATTGAGATATGCTGATCGGGCAAAAAATATTGTCAATCATGCAATTGTTAATGAAGACCCAAATGCTCGCATTATTAGGGAGCTCAGAGAAGAAGTAGAAAAACTACGTGTTCAACTGACTCAGGCTGAGGTTAGATTTGCATAAACTTAATGATAAAGAGAAGATTTTCTTGCTTCTCTTGTTTGCTCACTGGTTTTTAATGTTGTTTCTGTCAGTCTATGAAAGCTCCAGAGTTAAAAGATCGCCTGGAGGAGTCAGAGAAGTTGATACAAGAAATGACTGTAACCTGGGAGGAGAAGCTACGAAAAACAGAAGAGATAGCACAAGTAAAAAAAAAAAAAATTAACTGAAGACTAAATAATGATTTATGTCTATTTTCATCTGTTTGTCTCTGTGCTTGTAGGAGCGACAGAAGCAGTTGGAGTCTCTGGGTATTTCTCTCCAGTCTTCAGGAATAAAAGTTGGAGATGATAAGAGTTTTCTTGTCAATCTAAATGCAGACCCAGCTCTCAATGAGCTTCTTGTATATTATTTAAAGGTACATTTATGCTTTTAATTATTGTCAAAATATAATTTTCCCATTATGCCTGAATTTTAAAGTGTACTGTTTTTTAGGAGCACACAAAGGTGGGATCAGCCAACTCCCAGGATATTCAGCTTTGTGGAATGGGTATCCAGGCAGAGCACTGTGTTATTGACATAACTGCAGAAGCAGCGGTCATACTAACACCTTATCGCAATGCTAGGTAAGTAATTAAAGCTGGAAAAAAATTCTATACTATCTATACTATACTTTGAATTAATTCTAATAATATGTTTGTGTTATAGGACATGTGTGAATGGTTCTCCAGTATCCAGTGCTCTACAGCTCCACCATGGGGATCGTATTCTCTGGGGAAACAATCACTTCTTTAGGTAAAATTGTATATTTTTATCCTATATTTTGTTTAACCTGGCTCCCACCAGATGGCTTTGAACTGTGCTATATTTACATATCCATCTGGCATCACTGTTGCTAGAAGTCAATTTCAGAATGTGGAAAGTTAAGACAAACTTTTAAAACAAATCGGTCAAAGCATTGCAACAGCAGCACTTGCAGAAAAATGTACTGCGTATGTAGTAAATGTAGTTGCGTGAAACGCTCAGACGTCTCTTGCCTTCACAAATTCACTGTTTCTACCTCTATGTGCATGTTTTTCAAAACTTTAAATTGTCCATATTTTATGTTAAATTTGTGCTGAAATGTAGAGTCCATTGGTACCACCATGTTTGTTTAGGTCCTCACCTTTAGCTTCCACCCATATTACAATGCTGTGTTGTAATTGACCTGAACCACGACAGTAGGGTGACCAAATATGAGATTTCATCCTGCTGGTCAGAGTATATTCTGTTTATCTGAAAAACAAAAATGAATGCTTGTGTGTGCAGAATCAACTTGCCGAAGAAGCGTATCCGGTCAGCTGATGATGATGAAGGTGAAGGTGGGATGATGAAAAATAGTAACAGCAGTGACCAGCTTGATCCAGATGGTGACACAGCCAGTGAGGTCTCCAGTGAAGTCAGCTTCTCCTATGAATTTGCCCAGACTGAAGTCATGATGAAGGCCTTGGGAAGCAATGGTAAAGGAATACAGGAAATAATTCTTTCAGGGAAAAGTTTTTTCAGTGTTTTTGTCACCTCAGACCCCATGCAGGCAGTGCTGCAGTCTTTGGAGAGGCAGCATGAAGAGGAGAAACGCTCAGCTTTGGAGCGGCAGAGGCAGATGTATGAGCAGGAACTTCAGCAGCTCAGACGAAAACTCAATCCTGATCGACTGTCCATATCACCAGCACCCACTCAACAAGGCCAGCAGTCCCACTATCGCAGTATGGAGAGACTCAGCATGGGCGGGATGAGCCACTCCACAAGTGCCCAAAGCAGACTCAGGCAGTGGAGTGAAGACAGGCAAGTATCAGTTCAAGAATTGATAAGAACATCTAATATTAAACTTTTTCATTCTATTAACACTCTATTATGCAGGGAGGCAGTGTTGGTGAGGAGTCTGCGGAGGTTAAGAGAGCAGATCGTGAGAGCAAACCTTTTAGTGCAAGAGGCCTGTTTCATTTCCGATGAGCTAGAAAGACACACAGAGTACAGGGTTACTTTACAGATTCCAGCAGACAACCTCAATGCAAATCGCAAGGTCTTTCAGCTTTTCCTTTCTTGGCTGTTTTTGTAAATAGGAAATACCTAACTTTTTTGTGTTTCCCCATAGAGAGATGCTGTGCTTAGTGAACCTGCAATACAGGTTCGACGCAGGGCTCGGGGTAAGCAAATCTGGAGCTTAGAAAAAATGGAAAATCGTCTTGTTGATATGAGGGAGCTTTATCAGGAGTGGCAAGAATATCAACAACAAGATCAAGACAACCCTGTAAGTGCGAATAAAATGTGTTTTTATACTTCTACAAATATTATTTAAATTTACATTGATATTCTATTTTCTTGACATCTAAAATTTGTTCAGGGCATGCGGACATATTTTCGACGAGCTGATCCATTTTTTGATGAGCAAGAAAACCATAGCCTCATTGGAGTCGCCAATGTATTTTTATCATGTCTTTTCTATGATGTAAAGCTCCAGTATGCAGTGCCTATTATCAACCAAAAAGGAGAGGTACACATTATTATTTAATTTTTTCAAATTGATTTTATTCCAAGTTCAGTGGTTGACTTGAATTCTTTCCTGCTTGTTTGAAGGTTACAGGACGTCTTCATGTGGAAGTGGTAAGAGTAGGAGGTGGTCTAGCAGACGGTGTAGCAGGTGGAGATGACCCTGACAACATTCAAGATACTGAAGCCATTGAAATTCAAGACCGTAAATTAGTCTGCATGGTATGCATGTTATTCATTTGAATATTATTATTATTTTTTCCACAGTTCCGCCTTTTAATATACTTATTTGTATATTACAGATCAAGATCTTGCAGGCCACGGGGCTTCCTCAGTATCTGTCCAACTTTGTCTTCTGTCAGTACTCATTCTGGGACCAGCCTGAGCCCTTTATTGTGGCCCCCGAAGTTGACACATCATCCACCTCATCAAGCGGCAAGGACCCTCACTGCATGGTGGTGTTTGACAGCTGCAAGGTGAAACATGGCTAAACTTGGAAAGTGACGTTTTTAATTTAGGTCAATTTATGCTTAAATGTGTCTTTCCTCTGTGTGCTACAGGAGCATGCCGTGTCTGTTTCAGAGGATTTTATTGAATATCTGACTGAAGGTGCTGTTGCTATTGAAGTTTATGGGCACAGACAGGCAGACACAGGCAGAAACCCAGCTTTGTGGGACCTTAGCATCATCCAGGCCAAAACACGCACTTTGCGAGACAGGTACTATAGTGAAAAGGATAAAAGAAGCACCGGCTTAAACTTAAATAGTTGTATTGAACAAAATGGGGTTGCTTTGCAGATGGAGTGAAGTAACTCGTCGCTTGGAGCTGTGGATCCAGATCCTAGAGATAAATGAAAATGGAGACTTTGTTCCAGTGGAGGTGGTTCCTGCAAGAGACATCCGGACAGGGGGGATCTTTCAACTTCGTCAGGTTGATACACTTTATCAATATACATTTAATGTTTGATTTCAAATACAAAGCATTTGAAATGTGATGTTCTTTATTTTTGTTTTAGGGTCAGTCAAGACGAATACAAGTCGATGTGCGTTCAGTTCAGGACTCGGGCACTATGCCTTTGATAGCAGAGATCGTTCTTGCTGTATCAATTGGTTGTGTGGAGATCAGATCCGCCACAACCAACCAAGAAGGAGATGAAATGGACAGCTATCAAGTATGCAACCTTTTTGCAAACTTGAAACATTGTAAATGGAACTACAGTAGATCTAACTGGTTTTCTTTTCTACGTAGGAAAGAGATCTTGAACGTTTGAGGCGACAGTGGTTAGCAGCTCTAACAAAAGGCAAGAATATCTTGACCAACATCTGCAGAATCTGGTCAGCAAAGCAGGTAAAACACCTTTTGAAAATACAACAAAACATACATGATGCTTTGATCACATATGCAAGTGAAGCTTGGATCAATAGTTGAGTGGTGAAAATGATTGTGTTTTTGTACACAGAAAAAACAGAAGATGACATGGAAAGAGAGGCTCAGCTGCTGGAGTGGCGATTGACACTGACTGAAGAACGAAATGCAGTGATGGTGCCCTCTGCTGGTAGTGGATTCCTGGAGCACCAGCTGAATGGTAAATTTTTCAAGATTCACATAGATAAATAAACAGTAATATATTACATCTGTACTATTTTATCTTTTAGGGTTCCTCTTCAAGGCATGGAAACGCACATTCCGGTTGTCTTTCTGAATCTGCGACGTAAGTATTTGCATAAACAGATTTATTCAGATTGTTTTACATTACTTCATTTCCCAGACTAAACCAAAATGCATAGAAATCATTAATTAATTATTTTATTTCTAAAAGAGTTTCTCTTCTGATAAACAATTTTTCCTTTGTTAGTTATTCAAACAGTATTCAATCAAGTCATATCTGTGGTATGTTTAGACAGAATGATTGGCTGAAGGTTTGCTTACATTCTCTTCCCTTTCTTCCAGCTGATGACCTGAGCTCTCAGGATCAGTTTGAGGTCCCTGAAGCTGGTGGCTGGGATGCCACTCTGAGTGGAGAAGATGAAGATGATTTTTTGACCTCCAGATTGTGAAACACTATGATGGAGAGGTTTGACACTTTATTATTTTTAAGATATCATAAGAAAAGCATTATTATATACAATTTTCTGTTTGTGATGAAAGGTAAAAGCAGAGGCATCATGGGACTCTACTGTGCATGAGTGTCCCCAGCTCAGCCGCGGAGGAACATGGCCTGAGCAGAGAGTCTACCTGACAATTCGTGTAGTGGTTCAACTCAGTCACCCAGCAGATATGCAGCTGGTGCTCAGGAAGAGGATCTGTGTCAATGTCAATCCTGGTCGCCAGGGCTTTGCCCACAACTTCCTCAAAAGAATGTCTACTCGCAGTACCATCCCTGGCTGTGGGGTCACATTTGAGGTTGTTTCCAACATTCCCGGGGTAAGGCCACAAAAGGATAACAGTCCTCTTGTGTTGACATTGTCATCTTTCTAATTCCTCCTCATTTCTCTCATCAGGATGCCCCTGGTACAGAGGACCGGGAAATGCTAGCCCGGCTTGCTGCTAATGCACATAGCAGCCAATCTGGTGAAGAAGAAGCTGCCATAGAGAAATATCTCAGGAGTGTGCTCAGTTTAGAGAACATCCTCACTTTAGACCGTCTGAGACAGGTGTGCCTTATGCGTAGAAACAATACTAATTTAGTTTTTAAATGTATTTTTGTTGCAAAAACATGTTTTCTGCTTGATTTCAGGAAGTGGCAGTGAAGGAGCAACTGACCTCAAGAGGGAAGAGTAGCAGACGCAGCTTAAGCTCTCCATCTGTGAACAGGGTATAGTGCCATGGATAGAATCATTTATCATTTGATATGCCATACCATTTGTAATTGCTCTCTAATTTTTGTGTTTAGCTGTCTGGAAGTAGGCAGGATTTGTCCACAAGCTGTTTACTGGATGACAAGGTGAGGTTTTCTTTGGGAAATTAATAGCTACAAAGAACGTGTGCAAACTGTAGAACTGTAAAAGGTAACTAACCTGGCTCACATCAAATAGATTTTGTGTTGAACTCTGCTTTGAGTGTTTGTGAACTCACAAGTAGGTAGCAATAATTTCTATTGCACTTTGGTCACAGAGTGGACACTGATAAAAAGTAGAGGCAGTGTTTCTTGTATATGGCAATGTCTCTGTTGTCGTGTGTATGTGTAACCGCTCTGTGTGCCTTTATAAATTACCCCACGGGGACAATAAAGTGTTTCGAATTGAAATTTAATTAAATTGTATCATGAGAATTCATCTGGCTGGTTAAAGTAAACTTTTAGGCCTAAAAATATCATGTATCTTTCTTGTTTTTATAGGTGCGGTGGGAAAGCCAACAGGACATCTTTATGCCTATCCAGCGCACTCTCCCTCGTCCAGCCTCGTCACCCTCCACCTACTCTCCATCACAGTCCCCATTCCCAATTCCTCTTTCTGCATCATCTCCACAAACCCAGGAACAAGAGCAAGGTGAAGCTCTTTTTTTTTTTTTTTACTATTCTCTGTTTCTACTTTTTTATCTGCTTTGTCCGTAGATGTTTCTCTCTGTTCACAGTAACCTTCTCTTCAGCCCTGCTTTAAACAGATGCCTCCTAAGTACAGCACTCATTCAGCTGTCTCAAGTGTCATTGTTTCCATTATATTTGATCCCTGGCCTGTATCTTTTGCTCAGAACTGCTGCGTTATATGTCTCATTCTTCTATTTTTAAACTGCTCTCCTCATCTCTTTTA
Organism: Mugilogobius chulae; assembly: GCA_038363315.1. Taxonomy (NCBI): domain Eukaryota; kingdom Metazoa; phylum Chordata; class Actinopteri; order Gobiiformes; family Gobiidae; genus Mugilogobius; species Mugilogobius chulae. The sequence goes on from CM076408.1 coordinate 32,110,912, forward strand.
TCAAACCCTCTTGAACTTATTGTAATCGTTATTTTTGTTCTGTCCTGTTCTTCATGATAATCATAATGTAATGTAATCAATTTGTGTTACATCTTTTATTGATTTTGTTCTATTAAGGAACAAAATGAATATGATTTTATTGCTTTGGTTGCAGTATAACTATTGATCTGGTCATTTACATTTTGCCTGTCAGCCAACGTCTGCCTCTGTCAGCCTGTCACTGTGTTGGGAATTTGGCTTTCAACTTTCTTAATCTTTCATGCCTCCTCTTCCTCCCACACCATCTCCTTTTTTTCTCGATTTCTTCTTTTATTCTGCGTCCCTTGCCTTCGCACCCCCTCCTCTTCTCCTCCTCTTCCCCCTCCCTCCAGGTCGTTCAGGACTTGCTGCCTCTTATCTTTCAGTGAAGGCGCTGGTTCCTCAGATGCCCAAACTGCTCAAGTCTCTGTTTCCAGCACGTGACGACAAAAAGGAGTTGAGGCTGTCTCCACATAACCCGCAGGTCAGCAAATGTCTCCGCTCTATTACTCCTAGTTTCAACTATTATTGTGGGGGAAAAAAATAACTTGCAGGTCTCTATGCATTAAATCTCTGTTTACACTTTAGATTAAGCACCAAATTTAAGCACCAAAATGAGTCACTAATAGATCATTGGTGTGTGTAGTTTACTGCATTAAAATGTATTATGCAAAATCAATTTTGATTACTTTTTAATCAATGTTGCTTTTATTTATTTATTTATTTATTTATTTTTATAATTTGTGTACCGAAAGCAATAAAAGACAGGCCTTGCTGTCTCTTAGGATTTTCTAATGTGTAATATCATAACCTAATGACCGTAACATGTCTCTTTTTTTTTTTAAATACTAGAGATGCAAATGCCCTCGTATTATGCATTCTACTAGCAGTTAATAATCAATGTATTTCTAGACTGAAGTGTTATCAAATATCTGTATGTATAATTTTTAAAAGTGACACATGATCATAAAACAAATGCAAACAAAAAACAGCAGACAATTCAGCTTCATTTACCTTTACCTTGTCATTATTTTTCAGCAGCACATACCACGTATCGTCACATCGGCTGGGCAAGAAGAGCGAGAAGTCAAGGTGGATGTGGTGAGAATGTCCTTTATCTGTTTTCTTTTAATGATAATAATAAGAAGAATTGTATAATATTGTCTGAACTGGCTGTATGAATCAATTTGTTTTCTGTTGCTCATTTTGGTTCTGTCTGTCTGCATGCGCTCTGTTGCCATGTTCCTGCGCCTCCTGCTGGTTCGCTGTAGACCAATATTCTCCAGTCCTCGAAAGACAGGCGGGCAGACTTCCCGGATGTCCCTCCTCTTCCTGTGCATGACCCGCATGACACCACTCCCCTGAGCCCCCTGAGCCAATCCTCCAGCGGCTATTTCTCTAGTAGCGTTTCTACGGTAACCCTGTCAGACGTCCTCCACCCTTCCTCCTCGTCTTCCTCCCTCGTGGCTGCCGAGACTACATTACCTGCCGTTTCCCAGCAGCAAAACACTGACCAGAGCGATGTTATGAACTCTCCTCCCCAGTGCGGATCCAACATGGCCGTTATTATCCCGCCAACTTCTCATAGCACAGCCAAGAACGGAACCACAGAAAACTCCTCCTCAAGGCTAAAACCGCTAACCTCATCTGAAAACTTTGAGAGGCTGGAGATTTGCGTTGACGGCGAGGAACGCAACCCTGACGAAGTGCTCCCCGATTGGCTGACAGAGGGAGCTTACGTTACAGTAGGAAGCAATAAGGCGGGCACCGTACGCTTCGTGGGACTCACTCAGTTTGCTGAAGGAGTATGGGTGGGGGTTGAGCTGGACACACCTGTAGGTAAGTAAATGAACTAGAGCTACTTGTTTCTTGGAGCTACATCATTATTTATCACAATTTATATTCACCATTTTCTTTCCTAAGCGGTAAATAAAATCATCTGCTCATTCAGAAAGTTTAATTCATTGCAGTTCAAATAATTTATCCAGAGAGGTGCAATATTCATGTGAAACACTATTTTAAGATCGGTTAATTCCAGCTGTTGCTTACTCTTGACAAAAGCTGACCAATAGGAAAAGTGTTGTGTAAAATAGTCTGTATTTGAGCAGACAGTTGTTTTAAACTAGGGAATATAGTGAATCACAACACAAAGACTTCACCAAAACAAGAGATTGTCACAGGAATGAGATTATGAGTTATTTTGTACCAAATCATCCAGCCCTGGTTTAAGAAGTAACAAAACACAAAAGCAACTTTTTTTTACCAAGCTGTGTATATGGGGTCACATTTATCAATCCATGTTCAATAGCATCTTCCACAAAACCAGTATGCACAAACTTACCTAAACTTCAGTTTGTCATTTTTGAAGACACACATTGGGAGAAAATGTGTTGCTACATGGACTGTTCAATGCTTTATTATTCTCTGACATTACATTATTTAATATATTAATATTTATGAGCAGTCAGATATGAATCATGTCTCTAATTTACCTTTTACTGCAAAGATAGTGTTTTTAATGTTATGTGTAAACTAGTCTTTGAACTTGCCTTAGATTTCCTTCTTTTTATCGCAACAGGGAAGAATGACGGTTCAGTGGGAGGCCATCGCTACTTCCACTGCAAACCCGGCTATGGCGTTCTAGTTCGTCCAGACCGTGTGTCCAGTCGAGTGAGGACCAGCAAACCCCCAGGAGACTTTGATCCCGCCCCCCATGTCCCTGTACTCAGAGGAGACGCAATGGTCGGCCGACGAGGAGAAAATCGCAAGTCGTGGACAAGCTGAGACTGATTTGAGGAGGATTTTAACAGAGTCCATTTCCCCAAAACCCTTCTTCTCTTTTCTATGCAACAGTTTTCTGCCAGCTAAAGGTGTCCTTTCCACAAATGAAATGAATGAAAACAAGTCTTGGTGAGGGCAGCAACATGACTGAGCAAGTTTTAGACTTGCGCAGAATATATTTATTTTAAATTTTATACATGTTGATCAGCGGTGGCAGTGGATGGGAGGACTGCTTTTAATGGACTTGAAACAGAAATGCAAACATGTTGCTGTGTTGTGTACTGAAATTTCTGATTTTGAATTTGACTGTATTAAGGAAGGCTGGAATCTTTTATAAATGGTTATATAACTGGGCATATTTTAGGCCCATGTTTGTCTAATTTTTTGTCTAATGTCCCACTCTGGCCATGAACCTTTATACTTATGAATGTAAAAAAGTAATTCTTGGCCTATTCCTGGAGTGCTATTAATATCACTCACAGTGACATGTTTGCATTTGTTAATCCTCTGTAGGAGCAGGAATCTACCTGTACAATTCAATATCTCATAATTCATTGTGTGAGAGGTAAGGTGTGGTCGTCTTCTCTCCCTCCACTACTCTTCTCCCAGAACGTGCCTTTGCAGTTGTTTCATTTGCATTTTTTTGTTTGTTTATTTAAAGTCTCGTCTCGTGCTGTGGTTTGAATGATGACTTGTTCAAAGTGTAAGGTGATCTCAGGGACAGCAGAGAAGTGTGCAGACACAGGACATTTGGATCTGTAAATGTTGTACAGTTTGTAAGTCAAAAGACACCAGTCATCACCATCTGACAAAGCCACTCTGAAAGTTAGTCGTTTCTGTTACTGAGATGTTGAACTGGGGGAAAGGCAATGTAATTAAACCAGCCGAGAAGGATAATAGAGAAGAACCACTTCACGGGTTCCTGGGTACATATTTAGCATGAAAACACCAGGTGGCGTCATATTGAGGTCTTTGGGAAGCTGCAAGTGTGGTGGGGAAGTATGTGATGAAGAAATGAGAAGTGGCACATTGAGAACTGCTAAGAATTCACATTGAAGGATGCATATTTTTTTCCTCTTTGCATTTGTCATTTGGGAAAAACAAATGACCAGTAATTTTATTGCTTCTTGCATATCTATTGAGAAAGGACTAGGTGCATCCTTGGAAGACTGTGATGTTTTTAAATTAGTTTTTTTATCGAATGTCATATTCCAGAGGGACTTCAAAGTTTTAGAGTGACCTTGGCTCAGGGGATTGATTGAACATTTCAAACAAATCCACCAGAACAAGCCAGAACTTGTCAAGAGAAAATATAGCCATGCCTGAAAGCAATATCAAGATGCAGTCTAGCATTGTTTAAGGAATACTCAAAAGATGATTTGGGAGCAGATATATCATGCACATAAGCACACACACACTATGTAGTCTACTTAATTTTTAATTAATGCATAGTTTGCATTCCTTTATTAACACGTGTCCTCTGTTACAGAGGTTATATGTTGGTTTTATTTATTTGTAAATGCCTTTACACATGCTTTTATTGCATGAAAACTGCTAATTTAATTAATGTTGCACAAATGATTTGAGAAAATCGCTGCTATTGTAAATTCAAATGTAAAATACGTAGCTCATTTTGGGAAGATCATTAATCATAGTCAGTTTTTATTACTCTGTACTAGATCAGTATATTTTATCCATATACCTTTGCTTTGAGCTAAAGTTGGCAACAAACTCCTTTTATGAAGCAGTAAAAGAAGAAGGCACTTTGTCATGTGAGCCTTGAAGAAGGAAAGGCAAGAATAATTTCTGGGAGAAGATACATTTTTATCAGATACATGTGTTATGAAAGTGAAGTTCTGGAAACAGGACTTTGTTTGAGTTTGTTTTGTGGCTATGCATCTCGAGAGCCTGTGGAAATAGTCTAGTTTGGGTCATATTGCTAAAGTAAAGAATGAAGGGAGCAATATTTTAATGTGTGGGGTGTGTATGATCATGAAAACCATTAGCATCTTAAGCTGGTGGATTTTTCCTTCTTGATCATTTTTGTTTTGTGCCTCAAATACATGACATGTATCTTCCACACAGTTTCTCATATCAGTTCTTCAAATACATTTGCACAATTCTTCAGAAAGAATCAAAAGATAGTTGTTAAACTGTTGTACAAGTAACAAAAATACTTTGTGATTGAAAAAGATTCAGTGTTCTTACTTAGTCCAAGGTGACACTTGTTAATGTAATGTACAGTAAGATGTTAATGTTGAAGCAATATGCTTTTCAAGTGAAAGTTTTACATATTTTCTTTAAAATGTGTATGTATGTGCAATCAATGTTATAAAACATTTGCAGCACCATGCATCTAAGTTATCAAAATAAAATGTCTTTCTGATGCACATATTCCATCAAAACATAAATGTGTGAACTTGTACGAAGTCTGATCTGATTTTTCTTATTTTGGAGTGCTCTTGTCATTGTTTATAGACATTTGCTTGTTTATTTACATTTTTATTTACAGAGTTAAGGTTATGAGATAAGTGATTAACTTTCTTTAGCCTTACAAGCAGAATTGTACATTCTTTACAAAACAACTTAGTTTGATTTTCTTTCTTGAGGCAGATTTAGGAGGCCCCTGCAGCGCTAGTGAGTTTTCATGTTCTACCTCGTCCTATTCTGCTTGGGGAAAATATCTGGTGCTTTCTGTTAGGTTTTAGATTAAAATCTTAAAACGTAAAACCAGACAACAAAATGTTTTTTGTTTTTTTTTTAACTTGAGACGTAATCGGGTTCTGTGTCTCATTTGATTCATTGCTAGGACATAAAAAAAAAATCTGAGCACAAGGTTTGGTTCATTGAATTGTGTGTAATTCAGTGCTGCAATCCAAAGACATGTATTTTAACTCATTTATAGCTTTGTTTTTTAATCATCTGAACCATAATCTGAAAAGGAAATAAACAATGATAACATGTCTTCTGTATTTGTATGACTAAGTTGAACATTCGTCAATAAAAGGCGACTAAGAGTCAGGTCAGATCAGTTTTATTCCCTTGTGTGTGTATATATTTATATATAGAGAATCATCAATAAAAATGCACCTTAAAAATAACATACGGTTTATCAAACAGATGAAAAGTAACAAAAAGCACATGTAGAAAGTCCACATATTGATTACTGAACAGTCTACTGTCCAAAAAAGGCACTAAATCTTGAATGTCAAACAAAATTATTTCAAAGAAAATAATTAAACATCCTGCTGGGATTTGAAATATTATTGAAAATTTTATTGCCAAAAACAAATAAAAACCTTGCAGAAGCACTGATGTATCTACAGTTTAGATAAATCCTGACCAAACTGATCTATTTACATGTTCTGATAAGTGAGCCAGACAGATTCTTGCAACTAAAGCAAACTCTGCTTTTGCTTGTTGCTCTCTAAAGTGGAGCATGACTCCATTTTTAACCCTTTGCCTCCTCCACACACCTGTACTATCTTTACACACCTGCACCTCCTTCACACCCCCCCTGTTTATCCAAAATGATAGGAAAATTGTGGTTTAATAGTCCCACTGAGGTGCAGTCTGGGAAGAATCATATGATACAGTTACATAGAGGAGGCAGAAGGTAAAACTGCAATAGAACATAAAAACAGTATGGGGCCGTATACAAAGTGCACTAACAGTATGATATGGAGGTAAATGCAATGGAAGCTTTCTGAGGCAATTGTAGGAAGGAGAAAGAGGACATGTTTTAATACTTGATACTTTTTCTGACAATTTATTAGGTTACAAATAAAAAGGTTTCTAAAACAACTAAGTCATAATCTCACAAATCTGATTCCCTTCTGAAGGATTCTGCTAGGCAGAGTAAAGGTGAGATTTATTTACCTATTTTAAATCTAATGAAAATAAAAGTTCACTGCAACAGTGCCTCAGACACGAGAACTTAAAGCAGTAACACTCAGGGCAGCTCAGCTGCCATACAGGTATTTTATTCAAAATCAGGAGTGGGACAAAATATGATCTGTAATTCAACTTTTAGTGGGTTGTCCCTTTTCCTATTGGTTGGTCGTAAATATGAATTCCCTTTCAGGGCACAGAGATTTGAAACCGTGTGATTTCACATTTGAAAAGCTGCAGAGGAACCTGATGTAGCTTACAGTGGAGGAAAGGTGAGGTATTTGTTTTGACTAGTAGCTTTGCATGAAGCACCCAACATAATATTTGTAAAAGCCACAATGACTTGGATACAAGGTTCAAAGTGTACACTATTGCAGAAGTCCTTATTTATGCAAACTGTCTGATGACAAATATGAAGGCACTTCAACTTAAAGACGTACAGTACATCTTCTGTATATCAGCTCTCTAAAATTGATTTCAGTCAGAAAGTGATTAGAGTACAGTAACAATAATTATTATGTGACACAATCAACTAAAACATAAGCAACTGCTACAAATGTGATGTGATGTAGCTAAAAACATAGTTAAGTGTGTCCTGATTATTTTTTTCTCCTCATTTGGCACATACTGGCAGATAGCAGTGAATTATGTTTTAGAACTTCTGCCTAAAATTTTAATTATGTATTTAAATAATTAAACAAGCTGTTCATATTAGTTCTCACCCTGACAAACGTGTACTGAGTGAAAAAAATAACTACAGTATGTGGAATGAACATGAATTGGCAGGACTTCCACAATGGCTGCATTTGAACACTGCTCATTCAAAGAAACCAGTCACTTTTCTGGTCACTGCACATGCTGTTTGCAAAGCAGAGTCGATACGATAGTGTAGTAAAGTGTAGTAAAAAAAAAGAGTCATAAAAATGTGTTTGGAACACAAATAAAGCATTATGACACATTTGATGTGTCTTTGACTATGTCTAATACATATTCTTACACTCAAAATAATGAATACAAAAACAAATCTCATTAATAATACTTTGGCTGATGGATCATTGCCTTTAAGCAACAAGCCACAAAGATGTCACTTTAAGCAAACACCTTTATACTTTGACAAGTTTATACCCTCACAAGTCATGTACTGCATTTGTACGTGGATGTAAGTGATCACAATGATGGTATTTAGCAGCTCACTGGTCATAGCACTGGCCAGCTGTTTTGACTAAACACCAGAGTTAACATTTTATACAAGTCTGCCTACAGTTCAGCTACCTTTGACAGCTCAGTATTATGAAAAATGGTTATAAGTTTATAAGCTTATATTTCATGGGAGCAGAAAGAAGATACAGTTAACAATACCGACATGTTTCGAGTGTTTTTGTTTGTAGGAAAACTAAGCTTATTCTGCTGAACTCTGAAGTCTGAAATATATTAGACTATGATGAAATGTGCAACATAATCTTAAAAGCCATTGTCTACGCATAATAAATGAATGTTTGAGGCGGTTTAGTTGTGTTGTGGTAGCAGTGAAGGACCCTGAACATAGGAATTACAGTGTTGTCCTGGTCTGTTGATGCACATGCATCATCTCCTGGTTAAGTCTGCTAAGAGAGCACATTTAGCTTTGTACTTTATTATTACAGAGGATAAGAAGGTGATATCTATAGAAGCGTTGTGGAGCAGGTTGGTGGTTGGAGGTAGGGTTGGGAGGTATTTCAGGGTTATAGTTTACACCACTTTTGGTCATTTCGTCACTTGATACATTCCTATAAAATCTCCTTGCATAATAGCACATGATCTGCACCGACCCGTTCAGTCGTCCTCCAAACCTTCTGGCTTGACGTCATCCTCCTGGCTGTTGTCATTGGCCAGTGCCGATGATGCTTGTTCATCACTGGCCTTTTCCAGGTTGACAGGCTCCTGACCCGCTAACACAGTGTGAATGGTGGCTTCATCCTGGAGAGAGGGGGACGGAGGGGACCAGGAAACCCCAGACAACCTGCCTCCTTCAGAGTGAGAGGCAAGCCCTGAGAGCAGAGTGCGACCAATCAGAGCGCCCCGATGCCCAGCCAGACCTCCTCTGCCCAGTGTTGAGAACCAACTTGGGAGCAGAGTCGGAACCTAAAGGTAGGAAGAAGTAACTCACTATTTATCATGTGAATTACCCATATTAATGCTTAAGTAAAGCATTACCTGAGTTGGAGAGGACAGGTCTGCTCGGCCAAACAAAAATGGGCGCACTGAAGCTCTTTTATCAAAAAGAGGAACTTCACAAACCTGCAGCAAAATACCAGGTTATATGCTATATAATCAGGCAATAGACTGATCTGGCTCTTGAAGAACCAAATCAGTCTATTGCAAGCAGACACAAGTTTGATAACTTTCTACGAGATAAACATTTTAGAAATAAACTTCTACCTGGTCAGGAAAATCGTTGCCATCCACCTCGTCACTGTTAGATTGACCTCCTGGACTCTGAACATCGATGCCATGACTCTCCAAGATGGATGCTTCTTCAAAAACACACAGTTAACCATGGTGCATCGACTTTACAAATTAGTTAAAAACCAATCATTATACTACAATATAGTAAGAGCATTACCAATGTTAGCACGCCTCTTCAAGTCTTTACGACGATTGGCAAACCAGTTGTACACCTTTAACGATGTGACCCTCTCCAAATCTGACAGCTTTTTCCCTATAATGCACACAATTCTTCAGAAAATAGTTTATATTTCATTTTAATCAAGCTAGGTAATTACCTGGTCTTTGAATAACAGCATTACATGCACTGGCTATCTCCTCTCTCTTGGCCTCATCAGGATATTGGTTGTCACTGAAGTAACTGGAAATAAGCGCATTTTTTAAAGCAGGCCTATATCTGCTGTTTTTTGTCCTTTGTGTATTACTTATTTGCTGCTCACCTCTCCATAACAGCCAGACACTCCTTTCTCCAGGTGAAACGACTACCTCTGCGCAGACGAAATCCTCCAGGTGTGGGGACAAATGGGGGCGGGGCTTGATGCCAGTCCATCACATCATCCAAAGCCAATGGGGCAGCTCGCATGGCCAGCGTAGCACCTATAAAATAAATAAAAAACTTTATGCTGTATCCCATTTCCGCCCCTTAGCCTTTTGCCCTAGACCACATATGTCAAACACAAGGCCCGGGGGCCAGATGTGGCCCTTCACATAATTTTATGTGGCCCTCAAGGTCTTATAAGTTTTACTTGAATCTTATATTTGTGCCAGGAGTAATCTGGGTGTCTTACTTTTTAAGTTTCAGACAAATAATTTTATTGGATTAAGTCATTTTTCAGACTAATGTGGAAGTTTATTCAGTAACTATTGCTTCAATAAATATACAAAAATCAAATATAGAGACTATTATTTGTAGTATGTCAAAGTTTAGTAAGGTTAATTTTAGTTACAACGAGGACAACCACGATGCCTAGACTCTTTGATTTTGGGCATTCACAAAAGATAAAGTAAGCAAGTAAACTTTATTTGTATAGCGCTTCTTTCACAGAGTCAAAGCGCTTCACAGTAAGTGTTTTCATTCACTATTTGTTGTTGCCTTCCCTCCACACTCAACACTCAGTGATAGTAAGCAGTCCTGGGGCAGCTCAGCAGAAGCGATTCGCCTAAACACCAGGTGCCAGTGATATATGTTATTAAAGTGTTAACAATACTAATAGAAATATTACATTTTATTGTATTATAATATATTATTAACAATACTTTATTTATATTATTATGATTATCATAATTTAGTCATATCATCTCACATCTGTGAGCTTGTCCTAAAAAACAAAACAAAAAAAATGCACACATGGGATTACCCATTTCTTAGTGCAGTCCTATCCCTTAGCGCTTATTTTTCAGGGGATGAGGTAAGGGTACAAAAGAGAAATAGGATCAGGGGTTAATGTGTCAGTAGTTTCTTATCAAATTTTAAAAATAAGTAAACAACGTAACCATTCATTTAAAATATGCATGACACATTTTTATCTATTTGTATTTATTTGTTTTGTTGGATAGTGAAGCGAATATTTATTTTAAGTTTAAGTTGCAGTCTGATGGTGGAAAAAAGGAATAATTGCAATTACAATAAGCAGTGCAATGTTAGAATGGAATACTTTTGTCTATGTCAACAAAAAGTAACATTCATAGAAAGTGGTAACAGAAAAAATTATCATCATTATCAAGTAATATTCTTGGTCAAATCATTTTTTGATTTTGGTGCTTGTTTACAATATGGTTTCTAGATGTCGAAATGTACAAGGATGATAGCGTTTAGTTGAGTTTTAATCACGAGTATGTAGTACATACTGTATAATGAACAGATCATGAGACTGATCTACACTAGATGACAATGTAGAATTACTGGCAATATCATATCATGTGCTTGTGTCCAATCCAGAAGTAAAAATATAAATATCACCAAAATAGTAAAATAAATAAATAAAACAAAGCCAATGTAAAATGTACATATATTCATGGTATGCTGCGAAATCATCATGTGTGAGTGAAATTTGACTTTATGACGTCTTAAGCTTCAGTAGCCAAATGTCCATCATGCAGTTCATACCTAATTGAAAAAAAAATAGCCTCTCTTCAACTTTTGGAGTTTTTATCAAAGTGGTTTGCACAGCCAACTAGATGTATAGCATATCTTTTTGCTGGCGACATGCGCACTAGAGCGGAAAATGATGTTGACTGATAACCCCTCTTTAAATAGCACGATATGTTATAAGTCTATGGATGTCTAACAACATCATTGATGACTTGTTACCGGGGTTGGTCTTTTCCAGCTGGTACCAGCGGAAGAAGGCTCTCTTCTTCTGCTCGCTCAGGTCAGATCCCTGCTGTAGAAGCCAGTGGGATATCCGACTCTGACTAATACCTGAAGAACAAGAGGATCATCTGGAGTATTTTCCTGTGATACAGGATTTGTCATAATGCTGAAGACAGCCCATACTCACCAGTTACTTGGGCAACAACAGCCTGGGAGATCCGCCTGCTGGCCAAGAATGACTTAATTTCATCTTTGATCACAGCACTGTCTCGTCTAGATAAAGGGACAGAGATTAAATATTTTTCAGTCTGACCTCTACATACAGTATATATGAGAAATGACACGGCTTTTTACATGTGACTGAATAACATTGGATAAATGTGTTCAAGCATCAGAGGCTGTTCTATATTTGGTATGATTTCATCTTCACACACTCTCAAATCAATACTACTTTGATTGCAGCCGTCTGGCTACAGAATACAAATGAGAAAACACTGTGTATGTGTACACCATAATCATATTTAGAGACACAGAAACAAAGGCCCCATTTTCCAGCTAAAGCAGGCTTATATTGGTAGTTGCTCAAAATACCATTTTCATTTACATTACACTTACCAGACTAATTTGTTATTTAGCATGCTTCTCAAACTGTGATACATGGAACACTGGTGGTACTTGGGCTGCCTTTGGTGGAACTAAAAGCATCTGTAGTCTGACTTTTTGTTTTTTTGCTTTAGAACTACCATACTGATTTGGTCTCTTTAAACTATTTTAAGGTTTATTTTAGGACTTATATAGAGTAAGTATTGAACTGGTGGTGGTACTTGGAGAGCCAAATATTGCATTAAGTGGTACATAGTGTGAAAAGTTTGAGAATCACTGATATAGCACTTCACTGTCAACAATGCCAAATAATTTTCTGAACGTAAAAAGGATCACAACATGCATTGTTTTGACCATTCTGTTCTGACCTCATGAGATCCTCCACTTTGTCCTCAATATCCATCTCCTCTTCGTTCACTTCAAACCCGTAGACAGGGGGAACTACGCTGGCATTGACCACACCAAGAGGAAAACGTGGAGGAGAAAGCTTCCCATTGGTCACCGCTACCAGGCCATTATGAGCTGCCATGACGATGGGTGAGGCTACTGGCACCGGGAGCGGAGGTGAGGTGCTATCGAAGGCATTACTGGGGGAAAGCAAGGGTTGGTTGTTTGAGAAGCTAGTTTGGGTGGCAGTGGACATAGAACATGAGGTTACGGCCAGGTTGGAAGATGGACGCGGCAGGTACTGGGGCTTGTGAGGGAGTTTGTGTCCATGCTGGCGGTCCAAGTGCTCCAGGGTGTCCAAAGCATGCAGCACCTCCACCTGGGTGATCCCTGTCCTCCGAAGCCTCTGGAGCAAGTCAATCTGCTCGATGGTGAACCGAGGCTCCTCACACTGCTGGAACATCCTACGAAACATACAAGCCGTGACATTTCCTGAGCAATATTTAGTGAACAAAATATGAATGAGTTACTCACAATTTGCTAATTAAAATACTTGAATACTAATTAAAATACTCCTCTGGACAAACTCCATGCAAAAAATATCAAAGAATTACTGCCAGGATATTATATACTGTATATTTTTATATTATTATAAATTAATTTCAAATAAACCTCAGGTCAAGCAGCATCAAATTAGTTTAATCTGTGTTAAATTAAACAAGGAGCTATCTTAAAGGGCACTGTGTAGCATTTTGACCAAAAATTGGCTTAAACAAAAGCAAGTTTTTGTCATTTATATGTCTTTGTTGCACTAAATAATTAACAAAAATCTGTGTTTTTTCCACTTTAAGAAAGCTTGAAAAATTAACTGTTTTTTGGTCTGTATGTTTCTATGGAAAAACGGTTCCTTTAGTTGTGTTTTTTCATACTGTGGCATAAAACATGTATATCCCATATAACATATAGAAAGTCCCAATGTATGGTTTTTAACTTTCTATTTCTATTGAATTGTGTAGTTAACTTTTCACCTCCAAAAAGTTACACAGTGCATCTTTAAATCAAAAGTCATTGTTAAATTAGTAAGTAAGTAATCTTTTATTTGTATAGCGCATTTCACAGACACAGAGTCACAAAGCGCTTCACAGTGAGATGAACCCCTCCCCTCCCCACTCAGTGACAGTAAGCTGCCCTGGGGCAACTCAGCAGAGGCGATTCACCTAACACCTGGCGCCTCAACCTCCGACTATTAAATTTATTAAACTAAATTAAATCAACAAAAGAGAGAAATTAATGCATAGCAAAGACTGCACAGTGACAGCAGTAGTCAGTTAAGGTCAAACTAGAGTCACATGTAGTTCACTAACAGACAATGTAGCCTTCTTTGTGTTGCTTAAAGTTGGGAATGCCTGATTTTCACGCTGCAAAAGAGGAAGTAAGTATTTACATCTGTCTAACAGCTTCCTTGCTCTTTCAAATCCTTTGGCACGTGGTTAAAATCATTCATTTTTCTACCGCTTAAGGGGTTAGAGGTCGCGGGTGACTGGAGTCTATCCCAGTAACTTCGGGCCTTAGGCGGGGAACACCCTGGACTATGGCCAACTTGTCGCGGAGTTAGACAGACAACCATTCACTCTCTCATTCACTCACTAAGGGATATTTACAGTGATATCCAATTAACCTAAACATGCATATTTTTGGAGGTGGGAGGAAACCGGAGTACCTGGAGAAAACCCACTATGACATGGGGAGAACATGCAAACTCCACCCAGAGAGATCGTTAGATGTTGATATGGTCCGACCCGGGAGTCGAACCCACGACCTCCTTATTGGCAAACCAGAGCTCTAACCACTCTGCTACCGTGCAATCTAAAAATACTTGATTATTCAATTTTAGCAGCACACATCAATCTGATTTTGTCACAAAATCTGCATTTATAGTATACCTTTTAGTGGAGAAGACAAAACTTACAAATTTACATAAAAAAAGAATGGTGGTTGGTATAAACTTAGTGAGGTGCATCGCAAGAATAGTTATTTTGAGAGTAAAATATCTAGTTTTGAAAGTAAAATGTTTAAGCGATAATAACACAATACACCAAAAAAACTGAAAACAGACAAATAAAAATTGCTCTTTCAAAGGTCACACATAAGCGGTAAACAATGAGTTGTGGAGTGGTGTTCTTTTTTTTAGTTGTTTTTTTTAGCAGCAGAGAGATTTTTGCAGCAGATTTCTAAAACATAGTGATACAGTGCTGTGCATGTCTTCTTCTGCAGATAGAGCTTTCATTATAATAGAAATGTCAGCGACCCAAATAGAGTTATTATCTGTGTGCGTGCGCAGCATGCCTTAATCATATGCTTTTTTTAAGAGCTTTGGGATTTTCACTTCTTCCAGCTGGCATAAAATGAATCTTGTGATGCGCATTTCTTCTTCTAAAGAATGTTATAAAAAGCAACTAATGTAATAAGGCACCACATTCTATGTGTCTTCTGTGAAGCCAGAGAATAAAGCACTATGGCAGAGCAATAAAATGTGCTCAGTACTGCAATGCTAAAGTCAACACATGAAGCAGGCGGCAAAATGGAGGAGTGTGTGTGTGCATGTGTGTATGTGTGCATCTTGGGAAAAATGCCAAGAAAAATTTACATCTCCGGCAGCTGAACTCCATATTTTGTGTCTGTGCTGCAGAGGATGACTCATGCAGATACATTAGATCAATATCGTCCCACAGATGTCAGGGCGTAGTTGATTATTTTAAATGTACATTCTTTATTTTGTGAATACTTTAATGCTCATACAAAGAGCACAGATAGTTTTGTTATGATTGTTGTGTCTATTCATATCGAGTTGATCATACAGTCCAGAAGTGACATAAGTGTCTTAAACTTTCTGGTATGGTTATGTTCAAAAGAATGTAGGCTATTTAAATTCTCCATGAGTGAATTCAATAACACATATAGCCACTTGTATCATTGAGAAAGACATAGGCCTCTAGTGCTGGTTAGATATTATGTATAAACTTAAGTATTAACCCTATAGATTTCAAATTACTACTTTACACATTTCCATTGTAAATAACTTATGACTAAAGAAGTTACAAACTGCAGATTTTACACACCCAACCACAACTCTTCATAATTTTCTATATCAATGTGCACATTTCATGTCTTTATTATTGAAAAGCGACTTTTAACACCACACACACAATTGTTTTGAACACAAGATGCAATGCACTGGTTAAGTGACTACAATCAAGTGCGATTGACCAATTCCAATGTCTGTATGTAATGTCAATGTAATGAATTATAACATTAACACAGAAACAGGCAACAGAGAAGTGTGTGAGGATTGAAGTAAGTGAAATGCCAATTTTAAGATTCTCCAATCCTTGAAGGGGGTGGGGCATCACTATAACATAGTTAAACCTCATAAAAGCAGAGTTGATATTATAAATATTATAGCCTACTGTATGTCCCCTTTAAATATGACTCTTATAGCACACAACTCACTGGTTGTGACCCTAACCCTAACCCTGGTGGTGGTGGTGTTGTTGGGTGAAACTATTAACACCTTCAGGGTCCACTGCTGCTCTGAACTTGACCTCTGACCCCGGTAGAAAGTTCCAAAACATCAGTCAGTAGGTGCGCTGGGTTTTTAGAAGGGTGCGTGCACTTTAGACTGTTTAATTTACTTCACAGCAGCAGATATAGCATGCTCACAACTTGTTATTTTTGAGTTCTGAAGAACTAAAAGATTTGTCTGCTCTCGGCTGCCCAAGAGACGTGGCATTGAAAGTCAGATGAAAAAAGTTATAGGCTATTGATTAGCAGTAGTATAATTATATACGGTCGAACACTATCTGATCTTGCATAATAATTGATATAAACTAAGAAAAACAAGTCGCCAGTACGTTTTGAATGATAATAAATAGTGTAGCCTACAGTTCACTCTGAAAAGCAGTAGCATACCAAAAGCCATCGGGCTAAATGCTACATGTCATACGCGTATCATTACACATCGCAACTGGATTTCACTATGGTACAGCACGCACGGTTTCCAAATAAAAAGTTTTGCATTTGTACTTGAATTGTGGACGGCGATTGCTAAAAATATCCATAGGAAGGCTATTTTCCTTCACGACACAGACTCTATAGGTGGAAGAAATCTGTGCACAAGACGCAAAGTACAGCTGCGGAGCACAGCCCATTTTTGAGGACTTTTCGGCTCAGTTCTCCACACCGGGAAATGAAACTGGCAACATTTCGCTATAATGTCGCTATAGCAGAATCCGGTCGACTAAACTTACCTTAATATTCCAGTCAAAGGGTCCCCAGAGATTATTTTCGGATCATATGTGCTCTTCGTCGGGGCACCGGGCCAGACGGACACAGTTAGTTCCCCCAAAATGTCTCCTCTGTTTCTAATTGGGTTTCAATCCTCCGTCAGACACATTCGCCTTTTGTCCGGCAGACAGGCGCCATGATATAATACCGCAAAGACCGATGGGAATCGCAGTTTCTTCTGTTATCTAAAAAAAGCGAACCAAAACATGCGAAAGCGCAGTGTATTACTGTTGCGTTACAATGTTACTACAATAGTTTCCTAGGAAAACGCAAAAGGAGAGGAAAAAAAACAGAGAACGCCCCAAGGCATAAAATGAGCCCTGGGTTGACTTCACCACATTCCACATACTGTATGCATATACAGTATGGAGCATTCTCCATGACACATTGTGTTTGCTATGTAAACCCAATGACCCCATGTCTCCAAAAATAATGATTAATATAGGTCTAGATACATTGTTTTTCCTTCTCCACAGCTTTCTCTTACTTTAATGGCATAATAGCAAATGCATTATTGATTTGCTTAACTTTTAGGATGAACTATATAAGTAAAATTGAAAGCCAAAACCAAACCAAAAGTTTGTTTGAGTGTTTATTTGCACAAAAATACAGACATCTTATAGGAACAACAGAAATAT
This sequence comes from Mugilogobius chulae, assembly GCA_038363315.1. Lineage (NCBI taxonomy): Eukaryota > Metazoa > Chordata > Actinopteri > Gobiiformes > Gobiidae > Mugilogobius > Mugilogobius chulae. The sequence continues at coordinate 32,128,372 of CM076408.1, forward strand.
TAAAAGGCATGCGAAAGTACAAAAATAAAATTTTATGTACATACAGAAAACTAGTAGACTTGTTCTAACTAACTATTGTTTGAGTCTTTTTGATATTGTTTTACGACTCATAAATGTATTTAAGAAGGGACCCAGACATTACCATGAGTGTCCGGAGCCTGGGTGTATGCTATGTTCCAGATCCAGGGTTGATCTGTAAAAATAAACAACAATGTTTTTTTATTTATAAGAACTGTTTATTTTTTATATAAATGATGTATTATTTATAATAGTCATTTATTCTATATATATCTTACATACAATAGGCCATACTATAGGCCATTGATAAAGTATTTTTTCTTAATCTATTTACAAGGGCATTTGTGAGATCTGTTCTATTTTTACATTCAGTGTTTCTCAACTTTTTTTTTTTTTTGGGTGAGTCATGGCACACTAACCTTATTTGATTAAAATAATACCATGGCACACCACCTTCTAAGATGTTATCATGCCACTATTTGGTCCTTCAAATTAGCTGATGATTGTTTTTGGGCACAGAAGCATTTGACACTCCAAAATGGCACATTATTTCGACCACTAAATTTATTGAATTTAATTCTTCAAAGCCCGCATGGCAACGCCCCAAAGCAGTGGTTGAAAGTTCACAAATGAGAATGTAAGTTTCCAATAGAAGATTAGTTACTTTAAAATCCCACAGGAGGTCACTGTTGTACCTTTGGACGTGTAACTTGATGGAGGAAGATCAAAGGGCACAGGGAAGCCAGTGGAAGGTGAAGAAACAGGAAAGGGATTTCTCTGTATAGGGAATGTCTTCATATTCTGAAGACAGATAATATTTACTATACATTAACTTACTGATCAAATATTTCTTGCTGCATATTTCTTACATAGGCAGAGGGCAGGAAGAGAACTCCGAGCTCATAAGATCGCACCATCATTTGTGTATTGTTCTTCTCCAGAGCTCCCCATGCAGCTTTTGATAAGTTTGCACTTTACACACACATTAAGGCCAGATTGTTAAAGATTAAAGAATTCTGGTAACATTACAAGAAAATAATAATTTCAATTGATTAAATGTCAAGGTATTTAAAACTAAGCAATCAATACCTCGTTATGCAATACCAGGCAAGCTCAGAGAAATCAGGAGAAACTCGCATGTACGTCTTGATGTGGGGCATGGCATGACTCCTCCCTGTTGTGTCAGCTTTCCATCGGCTGAAAAAAGATGTTTATTCTCAATTCTTAAATTCTTTTGTTGTAACTCAAAAACTAAATACAGTGTTTTAAATACAAACTTACTGAAAAAAAGAGTGAAGCCATAATTGTTTCTGGGCTGTCTGAATGCTATATGGAAGTGAACCTCCAGCTGAACAAAATACATGACAATTTATTACCGTCTGTATGAAGACATAATCACAATCTAAACATACCTGGGTACCCTTCTAAACTTGTCCGCACATCTTCTACCGATGGATACAACTGCAAAATAATAGAGCAGGGCAAATTATTGAGCTGATCATTTAATATCTGATAACATAACTCAAAAGACATACTAAATACAGAGGAGGATCAGAACGTAGGGAGGATCTTCCCAAAGTAGTCAAAGTGCGTTGAAACTCTGCTGCCAACCATTTGGTTTTGTCTATTCCCATGGATCCGATGCTGGAAAACTGACCAACAACTGGCCACCGTTCCTCTCCGGAAATAGGCTCAGTATGGTCATACAACAGCTTAACAAATAAAAACAAACAGTAAAGTGCACATTTATATTGTATCATTAAAGATAACACACATGCTGTAAAAATACGCAAAACAGCTAATATGTTTTTAATGCTAAATGGTATTTATGTATCTTTATTTTACATTTACTGCATGGCAAGTCTAGTAGTAACATTAACTGAACTTGAGACATGTATAGTATTTGACTTTGTGTAATCCTAGATTGTGGATAATTAAAAAAAACAAGGAGTCTAAAGAATGAGTTTAGGAGTTTCCATGGTTTACATAAAAAAAAAATGCATACCAAAAAACCACTAATCAGGCATAGACAAATACCTTTCTTAGCCTGAGATGTCCCCATCTATCGATGTCAGGTCCCACAAACCTTCCTGGAGTTGAACCAATTAAATACACTCTAAAAGAGATTTTATTGTTATCTTATATTATAAAACACAATGCAAGTTTCATATTTACTGGAAATGTACCTTGTAGGCTGCAAATATATCGAAAAATATCGATATCGCAATATTGACACGTGCAATATCCATATCGCAAGATGTGCAATAATTTATTAATTTTTATGCATTATTATTGTTTTTAGCGCGAGTGTTTGACTCTTTCTCGTCTTCTTCTCTTAGAACACTTTGTGATTGTGTTGGTTTAAACAAGATTAAAAAAAGCACAAAACTAGTGTGATAAAGCTGTACCTGTCAGCATAAATTGTAGGTACGACTCGGTTGCAGATTTCAGAGCAACCAAACTAAGCGTGGAAAAAATCGTCTAAAATGACCGCCTCAATAAAATAATTAATAAAATTATAAGCAGTATAAGCCACAGAACGTGTGCGTTTATACGCACATCGTTTTAATAGTATAATAATGACTTAATATAAATGTACAGAAATTCTTATTGAAAATAAATATCGCAAAATATCGAATATCGCAATCTCAGAGCCCATATGCATATCGCAGAATTTTCAATATCGTGCAGCCCTAGTACCTTGTTTCTGAAAGGTCATGCTCTTTGATGCGTTGAATCCATTCTTCAAGTTCAGGTGCTCTGTATGTTGAAAGATACTCAAGCAAATCCCTCTTGAAGAAGGTGGGAGACTCCCCTGCATTGCTGCTACCCTTTGGTAGTCGTGGAAACAGAGGACTCATCCACATTCTTATGTTGAAAAAGACAAAAGCATGTTTTTGAAACAAACTAAACAAACAAACAACACGCCCAACACACTCACCCTTGGGTTTTCTGGTACCAGTCAGCTCTGATCATGTTGGATGTCAGAATGATGACTCTGAAACCTTCTTCATACCAAAGTAACATCATCTTCCTGTAACATAAAACATCAAATTAAAGTCTAAAACATACAACTACACTACGAATTTCCTGAAGGACTTACGTGTGGTGAGTTCCAAATGCAATGTCCAATTTAGCCTACAAGAGTAAAAGGAAGTTTGTGAAAGGCAATAAATACTTATGGATAGGATCATTACAAAAATAAAGCATAATACAGGGGTTATACCTGGCATAATTTAACATTAGGATATGGCTGAGCATCTCGAACCAGGCGTGCTTTGGCTTCTCTTTTGTCTCCGTGTACAATAAGAATGGGTAGGTCTCTATAAAACAAATTAGAAACAGAAGTAATCAGTGAGCATGTCAAATGCATGTCTTCAGTCACATTATTAAAAACTTACCTAAACTCCTTTGGGTACTGCTTGACCATCCAAGCTACATCAAAGCAGTAATTGAACTGTTTATACGGAGAGAAGAAATCAAAAATATGACATAAGACAACAAAACAAACAAAAAACAAGTTATACAATTAAGGGTTGTATATTTATTTATCCATACATATATACCTGAACGGACTCCTTCAAAGTTCCAAATAAGGGTGAAAGGATGTCTAAAAATAATAAAAAGCAATAAACACGGTTTAGTTAATAATTTAATGGTAATGACTTACTCACCCTTGATGTGCAGTGCGCCGTTGTTGTACTTCCGCTCAAGTCCTGTGACTTTGTTGAGGTAGAACCCGTAAGTGTGGTTTAAACAAGGAAAATGGATTCAAAAAAGTCCTCTGGTTCATCTATGTAGTACACACGACCGTGAGGACTCGGGGGACGTTCATTTACAACCTTTGGCTTTTTGGCTTGAGGCGTTGAAGGCTCTTTCTTAAAAATATTATCGTTATTGACTGTTTTCTTCTTCTCGTCAAAAGCATCATCATCACTATCGGAAAGAGCCCACCCTGACCCCTCTGGGATCTCTTTCTTCCTTTTTCCAGCCAGAGATGGACTGGTTTCAAACTTCACAGGGTTCAGTTGGTTTGAGGTAGCAGATTTTCGGGCCTCAGAGCCAATAAACAGTGAAGAGGTGGATGTGCCAAATTGTTCAGGTTTAATTTCTACTTTGACTGAAATGTCTCTGTTATAGAAGGTGATGGAGACGGTAAAAACTTAGTGTTACTTTTTGTTGTGATGTCATTTTTTGTTGCTTTTCCAGATGGAGGAAGGCCTTCGTCTTCATCTTCACTACTGGAGATGCTCCACTTGCCATGTTGACTGTCTTGAGACATACTGAGTAAACAACAACAAAAAGCACAAGTTAGAAAATAATCTTACTTCCAGTATTTTTTTAAATTGACCTTTACTTAACAAGTCCCACTAAGATTCAGAATCTCTTTGCTGGTGAGTCGTAGGTGAGTACGATTTTTTTTCTACCCCAAACCAATGCTTCTAAATCAGAAAACAGGAATATTTTTCAGCAGCTACTTAAATGACTATATTTCTTTGTAAAATTAAGTATCAGAATGCTATGATTTTTTAGCGCATAAAATTTGGAAAATATTTTGAACTGTAATAAATACTATGTCACTGTAAGCAGAAATAAAGATTGTGAGACTATGGTACTAAAGATACAAAGATGGGAACCACAGCGAAAAGCATGCAAGTAGGCAAAGTATTACTCCCCTCATTGAAAAAAAAAATACATTGCGTTTAAGTGCGAGATGCAATGTAGCGTTTGTGCAGAAAATGCATGTAGATGATGTGTTAACAAAAGTATGTACTGTGGGAAAGGTTAAATTTACTTACTTTTAAAGAAAAGCAGAGATGCAGTGTGCAAAATCTGCACAAAACGAGGACAGAGGTTCTTCTCTTGCTGTTGATTTTCTTGACGCTGACGCACTATCGCCACCACGTGAGACGGAGTGAGCACACTGCAAAAAGACAAAAACAAACAAAACAACAACAATAACAAAGAAACAACAGAAGAAAAAAAAAAAACAGAAATATTGGAGGGAAAAAAGAGTAATTCTCTATTTTTGATTGAATGTTTGTTGTTGTTGTTGTTATTATTATTATTATTATTATTATTATTATTATTATTATTATATTATTATTATATTATGCTTAGTGCTGGTATAACAAATAAAAGAAGTCGTCCTAAATCTATATAAGCATTGTACGCATACATTCTAACTTTCGCTTACATTCACACACCAACAGCTCCTTTCAAAAATAGGCTATCACAAGCTTTTTTATTTGTAATATAATAATAATAATAATAATAATAATAATAATAATAATAATAATAATAATAATATAATAATAATAATAATAATAGTAATAATAATAATAATCTGTTTTCCTGCTGTTCTTGAACTGTGCACAAAGGAATTTATCCTGACAATTCTTATTTTCTTACTGATGAATTCACTGATTTCGTTTTTATAAACTACATTTTCAGTTCCGTATTCAACCCAGCAGAGAGCGCCCGCCTGCTACACAAAGTCAGAGCACGTTGTTTCTCTCTCTGTGTGGGTCTTTCAGGTCTGCCCTGTCTGTGGGGTGTGTGTGGAGAGCCTTAATTGGTCCATTTGCAGACTTTTCTTGGCCGACGTCTTACAAGTTCTGGGAAATACAACATCACAGCATGGCGTTAAGTCTAACTATCAATCCGAATAACCCTCCTTTAGGTAAGTTGTGCCGTTTTCCGAAGGTTGATTCGAGTTTATAGTTTCCTGCTACTAGATGTTAGCATGGATCAAAGCATGACAGCGTGTCAACCAGAGACAACTCCAACACATGTGTGCACTACAATGTTCACTGCACTACCTCGAGGTTTTGAACGAATAAAACAGCTCTGTTATTTGAACATTTGATTCAGAGTATTGCAGTTATCGTAGCAATCATGATGTGTTTAAAACTCTTGTATCAGTCTCCAAATGCTAGTGTGAAGCTAACTAGCGCAGCACCGGGGCTTTAGCCGAGAATCTTTCTGAAGAATGTCGTCGTGGCACTGTCACAATAAAGCTCGGCAGTAAGAAGACTTGTCAATAATCTAAACTACAACAAGCTTTGATGCACTTGTAGTTTCTGCAACATTAAATAAGCATCATACTAACATACCATCATACAAATGATTCATCAAACTAATCTGACAAAGCTGTGGACAGGCTTGAAGAGAAATATTTTGATTGCATTTCTATCTAAACACAAGCACATATGTTATAATGTTGGGATTTTATGGCGTTAAAATGTGTCGTACAGTTAATGTTTTATAAGTTTTGTGTGTGGACAAACTAGTCATTCCAGTTGTAGTGTTTGGCTTAATTGGGTCAGTTGGCTGATGCAAGCTCCTTGAAACAGTAACGTGAAGGTTTGAAGTGATGTCGATGCTGTTTGAACTAGTAACAAACTATACTTTTTTCGTTGTTTTGGTAATGTTAAACAAACAGCATGCAATTAGGTCTCTGTATCCAAAGACAAGTAAGCAAATTCAAAATGGGATAGTATGGTGAATCTTGATTTGGTTAATGATTTCCCAACTAAAATATCCCCTGTTTCTCATGCATACCTTTCAATTTCCAAAGTGGAAGACTTGTTCTCAGCAAAGTGATAGGATAGGAAAAAAAACAAATTTGTACAAATTTGTATTTTCAGAAAAATAATTTGATGACTATGTTTCAACATTCATAGGAAGGCGCATTCTACCTGTACAGCTCTCACGCAAATGACTGATGGATGGCTCAGATGTTTGGACAATTCTGAAATAGTTGGTGTGTTGATGTTGGACTTTAGTGCCGCTTTTGATGTAATAGAGTAGACCATCATATTTTAATTGAAAAGCTGAAATGCTATGGCTTTACTGCCTCTGCTTTTGCTATAATCCGCAATTATCTCTCCCATAGAACTCAGGTTTTTTTTTTACAATGGCTGTTCTTTTGACAGTAATGGTTTATTAGCTGTTTACTATTAATTGTTAAAAAAATAATAATAAAAAAATAAAAAAGTAAAAACCAAATGTGTTCCACTCTGTCATGGCTTATTTAGATCAAAGAATAATTACTATGTGTACTCTCGTTCACCCTACCCTGGTGTTTTTTTGTTTTTTCAGATCAATTAGTATATTGTGTTCAATGTTCATGTGCACGAATACAGCACGAGAATTGCAGCTAATGGCCAATTTAAAACTCCCATTTCCCAGAATAAATATTATGAGGAAAACCTTTCTTTTCAGAGCAGTTTCTAATTGGAACTGGATTCCTACTGAGATTCGTCAACTCAGAAACAAGCTTATTATTCCAATTATTCCAAAACAAACTAAAGTGTCATGTTTTGTCAAAATAAAATGTAAATGTTATTGTTATGTAATAGATTGTTTTAAATGTTTTAATATATATTTATATATACTGTAAATGAAATGTAAAAATGTTAAACTATGTAATTTTTTATCTTCATGGACCCAAGAAGACTAGCTGAACGCATTGCTTTTAGCTAATGGGATCCATATAAATAAACATAAACATATTAGGCATTGATTGAAGTACACTTTGTTAAAATAAAGGATCAAGTATATAAAAAAATGTTTGTACTCCAAACATTTTTATATACATAAAAAAATCCAGGTTAAGATGTTGAATAATGAAATAAACTAACAGAACTAAAAGAATAATTTAAAAAGATGTGTTATAAATATAAGTATAAAATAATAGAATTTGTAATATTGCCCTTTTGTGATTCATTCTACAGGCATTTTGCTTTTGTTTGATAATTAAATCTAAAGTTAAAGTGATACCGTGTAACTTTCTGCTTACATTCTGGAGGTAAAGGATCAAATGCAAATTTTATTTAAATGGATAGCATTCTTTTATGATATACATCAGTTTCATGTCATTCTGTGTTAAAGAAAGCTAAAGAAACAAGCAAGAGCAGGCCCTCCTCTCTGGGACATGAAAGACACATTTTTAGGGCGATACCAGTATGCTTAGAGCAAAAACACAAACTTGTATACTATTTTTATTTCAACAAAAGATTCCAAGTAAAAAACATTTCTTTTGTTCAAGACATATGCTAACATACTGGATTGACAGAATATTGTCTGACAAATCATTTTTGGGATAAAACAACAAAATATCAGTATTGCCCTTTCAACATTAAATATACAAAAACAACATGACCACCTTTTTAATAATTTATAGATTCCAACAACAGAAAGTCAAAGCAAATGATACCATTGCACTTAACCTTTTCAAACCACCACAAAAACACAGAATGAAAGAAAAAATGAAAAATGTGACTAACAATTGATGTGGTTATTATCACACGTTTACACATTTTTTTATGTCACACTGGAATACTGCTTTGTATTAGTTATAAAACTTTGTCTCAGCAAATGGTTGCTTTGTAGTTTATATGGATACAATATGGAAGCAGTGGTTTGAATACTAAATAGTTCTCTGTCCAGGGATGAATAAAGTGTGTATGGATCTATCCATCTAGTAGTTATGATGATTTGATTAACTACCTGTTTTTTTTTTTTTTAATTGGCATCTGATTTTTAATATTTATGTTCTCTTGTGATTTTATTCTGTCGTCTAAAGGTGCTCTCCTGGCTGCAGAACATGTGAAGGGGCTGTTCAACTGTCTGTGGAGGAAGGCAAAGACACAAAGCTTCACGTATCAGAGTGAGCAACAATTTTGTCTTTGTATTTTTTGTATATCGTGTAAGATTTTTCTCAACTTACATTTTGTTTTGTCTCTCTTTAGCTCGATCCAGTTCAATGATGTCAACTCCATTAGCCGTTATTTAGCTAGAGTATCTCCAGCCCTAGGTCTCTACGGCACGAACATGATGGAGCAGACTGAAGTAAGAGACGAGATGATGCCCACATTTTTTTAAATAATTGTTAATCTAGCAATCATTCCACATCAGGTTGATCATTGGTTGGAGTTTAGTGCTCGCCGTGTCTGTGGACAGTCTGATTTGGCTGCAGCCCTTGGTGATTTGGACAAGGCTCTGTCATTGAGAACATTCTTGGTTGGACATTCCCTCACCCTGGCAGACCTGTCTGTGTGGGCTGCCCTTAAAGGTGTGTCACTTCTGCATTGTTTTAGTAATTTATTTCTTAATAATGCTAAATAAATAAATGCAGCACTACAAGTTTGAGGTGTTGTTTCAGGTCACAGAGAATGGCCCAGCAAGGGAAAAGCTTTCACGCACGTCAATCGCTGGTTCTTCTTCCTCAACTCTCAGGTTCCATTTTCATCTGTGGGCAATAAGTATGTCAGTAAAAAAGTTCCAGAGGCCAGAGCCAGTGTAAGTAAAGTTTAGAATATTACATGCAATATTACATGCAAAAAAAATGTATGTATGTGCATATGTGTATGTATATACACATATGTACATATATACACTTATGTATGTAATTTTCATATACACATTATATATATAATAATTTAATGTGTGTACATACATACGTACAAATATACATTCCAACCAACAAACAAATATGTAATTTGTTATTCTTAGTCTGCGGAGAAGAAGGCGGATGTTGGAAAGTTTGTTGAATTGCCAGGGGCTGAAATGGGCAATGTTGTTGTTCGGTTCCCTCCTGAGGCCAGTGGGTAAGACTTTGTGAAATTCTCTGAAATCAAAATTTTTTTTTAACTACTCAAGGTCAGACTAAACTATAAAGTATCTTGAAATTCCTCAGTTTCATGGTAGAATGGTTGTGATTTTGACTGTTGTGTATGTGTAGATATCTGCATATTGGTCATGCTAAGGCTGCTCTGCTTAACCAGCACTATCAGTTGACATTCAAAGGCAAGCTCATCATGCGGTTTGATGACACGAATCCTGAGAAAGAAAAAGAGGACTTTGAGAAGGTTTTTACCACTGTTATACTTTTTTTTACCTTCTGCTAAATAAAATGTTTACATATTATTATGTTTTCAACTAGGTCATCCTGGAGGATGTTGCCATGCTGCAGATCAAACCGGATCAGTTTACCTACACCAGTGATCATTTTCCTGCCATAATGCGCTATGCTGAAATGCTTCTTTCAGAGGGCAAGGCCTACATTGACGACACTCCTCCAGAGCAGATGAAACAAGAAAGAGAGCAGCGTATAGAATCAAAATGCCGTAACAACAGTATGTTGACAGTGTGCTTTTGTTCATCTATGCAACTTTGTTTATAGCAGTTAATCATATTCACTCTCTGCAGCTTTAGAGCAGAACCTGAAAATGTGGGCTGAGATGAAAGCAGGCACAGATTTTGGGCAGACCTGCTGCATGAGGGCCAAGATGGACATGAACTCCAACAACGGCTGCATGAGAGACCCCACACTTTATCGCTGCAAGAACACACCTCACCCCCGCACTGGCAGCACTTACAAGTAATTACATTTGTTTATATTGTATCACTTAACATTTTTATTCTATAAATTATGTACATGTTTTATATCTGCAGAGTTTACCCCACATACGACTTTGCTTGTCCGATTGTGGACAGCGTGGAAGGAGTGACCCATGCTCTCAGAACTACAGAGTACCATGACCGTGATGACCAGTACTACTGGTTTATCAATGTTTTGGGCATTAGAAAGCCCTACATCTGGGAGTATGCCCGCCTCAATCTCAACAACACTGTTCTGTCAAAAAGAAAACTCACCTGGTTGTTGATCAAGGATATGTTGATGGATGGTAGGCACCAAATATTAATATGACAAGTTGGTTTGAAGAAATAGAACTAATTACATAAACTTAAATGTTTACCTAGGGATGACCCCCGTTTCCCTACAGTGAGAGGAGTGCTTAGAAGAGGAATGACTGTGGAAGGCTTGAAACAGTTCATAGCTGCTCAAGTGTGTGTCTATACAATTGTAAAAGTGTGATTGACTGCACATGCTATATTTCATTTGTTTATTGTTTGTTTAATCTAGGGAGGCTCCAGATCTGTTGTAAACATGGAATGGGACAAGATCTGGGCGTTCAACAAAAAGGTATATTATAGTTGAACCGCTATTTATTGTAGCTTCCATTTCATCTGGAATGGCTCTGCTTGGCTGTTAAATTTGCTTTCTACCATCTATTTTGCTGTATTGTCTTCATCCCATGACCATCATTAACTAAAAGGCAACACCAATAATTTTTTGTACCTTTGCATTGGTCATACATTCCGCAGGAACATCAAAGTCATGTTCATTGTTGTCATTGCTGTCATATTTTGCTTCGCCCATCTGTCTATAAAGAGGTGCTGATTTCAACCTAATAGAATTAAAATATCTAACATGCATGTTGGCCAACTAAAACTAGCTTTCTTCAGACAGTTCAATTCCCTATCCATTGTTTGGTAATGCACAGGAGACTTCAAAATCTCAACACTACCTTCTTCCTCCTGTTATCTCCCTTTCCATTAAATGGCATCTCACTCTTGTGTTTCCAAGCTGCCAATTAGCTGTCTGAAGGTACTCCATCTGCCCTCCAATTTTCTCCCAAAATGTCCTCACTGTTATCATTGTCTGTTTTGTTTGATTTCCATGGATATTTTTCTTTCTTTCTTTTATGAGCCAAGCAGACAGCCATAAATAATACTTGCAATCATGGTTGTAAGTTTTAAATAAACGTTTTTCTTTAAGGCTATAACTTAAGCTCCATGTTTGGGTTGAGAGGGTTTTTCTTTGCAGTCCACAAGCCTGTATTGTGTCATAGTTTTCACCTTTATTGTAATTCAAATTTATGTAATATAATGGACAAACATTTATTTTTTGTTTTGTGTCTCCCTTTGGTTACGCATGCAACTTGCTGATAGCGTAGCTGTTTTCTGACTTGGTAATTTTTATTTATTTTTTGTATGTGCTAGGTTATTGATCCAGTAGCTCCCAGGTACACTGCTCTGTCCAGCTCATATGTGGTCCCTGTGTCCATTTCTGAAGCCACAGAGGGGAAGAAGGAAGTTGCAAAGCATCCTAAGGTGAGTTGTACTTTTTATGTTTTGCCTATGCATTTCCAGAACCATGTTATTTATGTGACTTTTTTTCTGTACGCAGAATGCTGATGTGGGAATGAAGGAGGTTTGGTATGGGCCACGAGTTTTGGTTGAAGGCGCAGATGCTGAAACATTCTCCGAGGGTGATGTGGTAACTTTCATCAACTGGGGCAACCTTATCATCACAAAGATCAACAAGTAAGAATAAAGAAAAATATTTTTTTCAGCTTTTTGGTCAACGCAATAGTTATTGAACATTTTGACTCAGAGCTGCTGACGGGAAGGTTGTGTCCATGGAGGCTCGTCTGAATCTCGAGAATACAGACTACAAAAAGACAACAAAGATCACCTGGCTGGCTGAAACAAACAGTGCTCCTCTGCTGCCCACAGTGTGCGTCAACTACCAGCCCATAATTACCAAAGCTGTCCTGGGTAAAGATGATGACTTTAAGGACTACATCAACAAAAACAGCAAGGTCTGTTGAAAGCCTGCTCTATAATGATTTGTGATTTTATTGGTCCTTTAAATTATGCTGTCCATTTTCTGTCATAGTTGGAGGAAAAGATGCTTGGAGACCCCTGTCTGAAAGACCTAAAGAAAGGAGACATTATACAGCTCCAGCGGCGTGGATTTTATATTTGTGATCAGCCATATGAGCCAGTCAGGTAAAGGCAATAAAACAAATGTATAAACTTTTAAAGCCAATTGACAAATATTTTTCTAACCACCACTGTCTAAATTGTTAGCCCTAACAGCTGTAAGGAGAGCCCATGTGTCCTCTTCTTCATTCCTGATGGTCACACAAAGGAAATGCCAACTGCAGGGTCAAAGGATAAGAACAAGAGTCAGACTCCAAACAATACCGTAAGCTAATCATCTTTAACAGTTGATATACAGTGGTCTGAATTTGTACCTACAAACTTGTCCCTAGCACTCCTAAATGTATGGAAGCATTGTTGGCATTCAAGCTATAATTGTTCAGAGAGCTTGTATGGCACTTTTACATAAGCAACGACACATCTTGCATGGTTATCAGTCTCTTCAGTTGAGCTTTTATATTACTTATTGCCTACTTATCAGACCTATGCTATTTAAAAGCCATTCATATCGCTCCTTTAAAATGGCTAAAACACCACTGTACACACTTGGATCAGGACACTGGAACTCTTGTTTAGTATCACTTTTACATCACCTATGCGCTATGATAGTGAATTATTTGGTCCAGAGCACCTCAGAGAAAAAAATGAATAGAATGTTTCTGTGAAGTCAGAAATAATTATAACTCCGCACATATTAGGTTTATTTATGTAAAATAAAAAGTGGATGAAAACTTGTTAGAGTGTAACTGTGTACTTCAAAACACTTGCAAGGCCCAGGATGTTTAACCTCATTAGGCAAAATCAGTTGAGATACGAGCTGCAGCTTTGCGCACATCTTTCTCTCCCATGTGGGGTGCCGATGATAAGAACCGCGAAGGCGAACACAAAAAGAACTGAGCTGGCGAGTGGTGCGACTTGGCAACATGTTTAGAAAGGTGTTGGCCCATTTCAGCAGCATGTGGGCCTTAATTTGTATCCATAAAACAAAGCCCACATCTTTGCGCATTGGTCCTTTACACTGCTGGGCTCATGCGCACTCTGTGTGTTCATACTGGGTGGGCCTGTGCTAATGTTCTAACTTCACTGTTTCTAAATGCCCCCAGTCCTCCACAACCAAGGCAACTTCACAGTCTCCAGCTCCAGTGCGAGCTTCATCAAGTGTTCTGTTCACAAGCATTGTGGCTCAGGGAGATGCAGTGCGCCAGTTAAAGACTGCTAAAGCACCAAAAGAAGAAGTGGATAAGGCTGTTCAGCAGCTGTTAACTCTGAAGGTATGGGGTTTAAAGGTAACCTGGAAGACATTATGAAGATGAAAGTATGACCACTGCCTGTTTTTTTTCTGCAGGCAGAGTTTAAGCAGATTACTGGCATGGAGTACAAACCAGGCATGACTCCACCGGAATCCACCCCAGCACCACCGCCTGCACCTGTATCTACAGTCTCATCCACCTGTCCATTCACACGTGTGTCTGAGCAGGGAGAGCTGGTCAGAAAACTCAAGGCTGAGAAAGCCCCTAAGGTAACTACTATAATTGTGTTAATAGATTTGGAGACCTTTTTGCAATATTTTTTAATGTGTAGACATTTAATCTTAATTTGAACACTACTTGGAGTTCACAGTAATATAGCCAAACTATTAAAATTTCAAAATGTAATTCTACAAAAATATACAATTTTCTTTCAAACGGCTCAAATGTTTGTACTTAGGAGGGTCTTCGGAACTTGTCCTCTCCTTAGGTGTGTAAAAAAACTGTAGGTGTGTAAAAATTAAAAAGATGTCTGTGTAAATTTGTGTGATTTGAGTCATTTTAGTGGGATAAATGAGAGTGTTCCAACTTTTACCTTGTAGATTTGCATAAAAAAATCTTTTAAAATACTTTCTTCAATTTCAATTGTTACATTATATTATTGTAATGGCCCCGTAGTGCTAAAATTGACTATAGGTGGATTTTTTTACATTTGTGTTATTTTTGTGTATTATTTCAGTAGTTATTTAGTGCTGTCTCATCCTATGTCCCTATTCTCGTTACTTACGATGTGCCTAATTTGCCATTTGTCCAACATCTTCTCTCCACTGTCCATTGGCATGCAAGTTAAATTACCCATTAGTACATTTTGACTACAAAAAAATGCTTTTTAATGGCCCCAGGACCAGATTGATGCTGCAGTGAAGCAGTTGCTGGCTTTGAAAGCAGAATTTAAAAAGCTGACTGGTCAGGAGTACAAACCAGGGATGGCCCCATCTGCCCCCGCCCCCTCATCTACGGCCCCCTTGTCGTCTCCCTCCTCTTCAGGCTTATATGAGCGTGTTGCACAGCAGGGAGAAGTGGTGCGGCAGCTCAAGGCTGAAAAAGTTCCCAAGGTATTTTGATGTGCTTGATGTGCTACAGTGACAACTCACACTTTTAAATGAAATTGCCTAGAAATAAGTACATGTTATGTTCTGGGTGTTTGACATTGTTGTTTAGGCTCTTCTAGAAATATTAATTCTTTGTAAAAGATTGATTTTCAAATATTTTTAGGATCAGATTGATGCAGCAGTGAAACAGCTCCTTGCGCTCAAAGCTGAATACAAACAGGCGACTGGTGAGGATTACAAACCTGGAGCCGCCCCAGTTCAGAAGACTCCCGCCCCAGTTCAGAAGACTCCCGCCCCAGTTCAGAAGAGTCCCGCCCAAGTTCAGAGCTCGCCTACTTCTGCTCCGTCAGCAACAGGTCTCTATGAGAAAGTGTCTGAGCAAGGAGAAGTTGTCAGGAAACTGAAAACTGAAAAGGCTCCAAAAGTAAAATTAATGACGAAAGTTATTTATTTGTTTTTTTTTCTTCACTAGTGACTGAACAATTGTTTTCCTTATCAGGATCAGGTGGATGCCGCTGTCAAACAGCTCTTGGCTCTAAAGGCAGAGTACAAGCAGCAGACTGGACAGGAGTATAAACCCGGTCTGCAGGCCCCAACTAGTCCTGCCCAGCCACAGCCCCGACCCAGTCTACCGCGTCCCCACAAGCAGAGGAGCTGTATGTTCAGGTTGCACAACAAGGAGAGGTAGTGCGAAAACTCAAGTCAGAAAAGGCACCCAAGGTAAGAAATCATTTCCTACTTAAAAAGAATGCTGCAGAGCGGGCCACCAATCACAAGCCTAAGGCCAGTATTTGTCTGTTTTAGGAGCAAGTTGACGAGGCAGTGAAGACACTGTTGGATTATAAAAACAAGTACAAAGCACTGACAGGACAAGAGTACAAACCAATGGCTGCTGCAGGTGCAACTGGTGGTGAAAACAAGAGTCGCAAAGAAAAGGAGAACAAATCTGAGAAACAGGGGGCTGCAGGAGGAGGTGGCGGTGGAAAGAAGGGCAAAGGAGACAAGCCCAGCCAGGGCAAAGAGACAACCGGAGGAGCAGGAGGAGAGGGTCAAGGGCCCAAGAAGCAGACACGGTGAGAGATTGATAATGGACAGAAAAGTGTATGGAAATTAATATTTTTTAAAATGGACTTGGTTAAATGATAATCTTTATTAATCAAGCAATTTCATAATGGTGTGCATACATAACCATTAAAAGCAGATATAGTCAGCTCACAATAAAATCAATTACATAAATTCCTGAGTTGAGTTGGTTATTTGAGTTGTATGTAAATGAAAAATGGAATTGGCAACTTATTGAAGATGGACAGTGAAGAAGCTGATGAACCTGCTCAATTTTAAAGTCATGGAGTTGGTGAGTGTTGACTGACTTGCCTGACCAGTTTGCTTGCAGAGTTGTAGTCCTGTCTGAAAAGCTGCACTGTAATGACGAGAAATATATGTAAAAGCTGGCTTTTTCTTGTCGCTAGTTTCTGATATCTGTTTAGTTGCACTGGTAATAAGGATTATTCATTTAACCATTCATTCAACATTTTAATGCATGTTGCCCAATCTCATTTGCAGTGACTGTGTGGTGTTTTTGCACTTGTAAAAGAAAAAAGGCTTCATGCATTGACTGATATGAAATTGCTTTTTGCAGCATTTTAGTAAAGAGGTCATTTTTTGTTACAGATTGGGTCTTGAAGCTAAGAAAGAGGAAAATCTGGCTGACTGGTATTCACAGGTGAACTGTCCCAAGACTAGATTATTTCTGCTAAAACATAAAAGAAAAATAATTTATCGATGAAAAAACTATGTTGGCAGGTCATCACTAAAGCAGAGATGATCGAGTACTATGACGTCAGTGGGTGCTACGTTCTACGACCATGGTCTTTTGCCATCTGGGAGGCCATCAAGGACTTTTTTGATCGTGAGATAAAGAAACTTGGTGTGGAAAACTGCTACTTCCCCATGTTTGTCTCTCAGGCTGCCCTCGAGAAGGAAAAGACCCACATCGAAGACTTTGCACCAGAGGTTAGGAGTGGAAAAATTAAAGTGTATTTCTGATTGGCATTTCTTAATATTGGTGCCTCTTCTTAGGTTGCCTGGGTAACGAGATCAGGAAAGACTGAGTTGGCTGAGCCCATTGCAGTCAGGCCCACCAGTGAGACAGGTACTTGTGTGATCATGTCACCCTCAATTCATGTGATTTTCAGGTTTGATTTACTATTTGTTTACCCTTGATTTTAGTGATGTACCCAGCTTATGCTAAATGGGTCCAGTCACACAGGGACCTGCCAATCAAACTCAATCAGTGGTGCAATGTCGTGGTTAGTATTGTAATTCTAGTATTTTCCTGGGTAATTTCCACTGCCAATTAACAAATTGCATTTTGTAGCGATGGGAGTTCAAACACCCCCAGCCTTTCCTGAGGACTAGAGAGTTCCTGTGGCAAGAAGGTCACACTGCATTTGCCACCAAAGAGGAAGCAGCTGAAGAAGTAATACACTGTCCCTGGTTTTGTCTTAATTAAATTCTGTTGCAGCAAAACTTGAATGTCTAAAGATGAGGGATGTTTCTAGGTGCTACAGATTCTAGACCTCTATGCGAAAGTCTATGAGGAATTAATGGCCATTCCAGTTGTAAAGGGAAGAAAAACTGAGAAGGAAAAGTTTGCAGGAGGAGATTACACCACTACTGTTGAGGCTTTTATCTCTGCCAGTGGTCGAGCCATTCAGGTAGCTTTTGTTTCATCTAACCAGATATTTTGTCTGCATCTAGAGGACTAGAGTTGAATTTTTATTCCTGCAATTTTAGGGTGCTACTTCCCATCATCTTGGTCAAAACTTTGCTAAAATGTTTGAGATTATGTTTGAGGACCCAAAAAATCCTGGTGAGAAGCAGCTGGCCTTCCAGAACTCCTGGGGCATTACCACCAGGACTATTGGTGTCATGACCATGGTCCATGGAGATAACATGGGACTGGTGCTGCCTCCAAGAGTTGCCTGTTTACAGGTACACTGAAAGACTGCTCCGATAAAATAAAGAAAAAAAACATGTATGTATATAATGCAATATTTATGGAGATCACTTACAAAAGTATTACTGTTCCAGGTGGTGGTCATCCCCTGTGGCATAACAGCTTCTCTCCCAGAGCAGCAGAAGGAGGCACTAATGGCTCAGTGCTCAAAGTACATGAGCAGGCTACTGGATGCTGGCGTCAGGGTAAAGTCTGACCTCAGAGACAACTACTCCCCAGGCTGGAAATTCAACCACTGGGAACTCAAGGTATTTATTTCAACTTTACTTGACAATGAATGAAAGAATAAAGCAGAATAGAGAAATATGTATGGACATTTTTTTTTTCTTCAGGGAGTTCCAATTCGTTTAGAAGTTGGTCCCAAAGACCTGCAGCAGCGCCAGTGTGTGGTTGTGAGAAGAGACACGGGTGAAAAACTGACCGTTCCAGATGGTGAGGTAGAAAAGAGGATACCAGCACTTTGGAGGAGATTCAAAGCAGCCTTTTCAAGAAGTAAGATTTTTTGTGAATGTTAACCTTTTGGTTTTGGTTTATTTAGGTGCACCCACACTCTTTTTGAAGAAAAATGTATGTGTCATTTATGAAGGCCACCTTTTTTGAATTTTAGAATTTGTTGCAAATGTTTGAAATACATAGTGTGTCATTTAAAGTTCGTGCCAAAGAGAAACAATTGTAGCTTGAACATATACTAAGCATACATGCATGTAAGATGCTTGAAAATGGAAAAAAACTTACAAAAATTGCATTTTAATACTACTTGTATCTTCAAGCCTCAGTCTGATTCTAAAACCTCCTTCTCTCAATGTTGTACAACAGAAATGTCTTTCTGTTGTAGTTTTCCATCAGCTTTCATTCTTTAAGCATATGTTTCTTTGAGTCTCAAGCGAGCTGTTGAGGATGCACCTAAGGATTTTATTTAGTCTAGTTTAGGGTGCATTCTGGAGCGTTGTTGATTTGGTTGTTTTTGTGTATACATATCACTACTCCTGAGGAGATGCTCCACAGTCATTGAAACAAAAAAAATTGTACTTTAACATTATTTTTAGTTTTAAACAGGCACTGTGTAACTTTATGGAGGTGAAAAATCGTTGGAACATCGTTAATAGTGATAAATGTGTTTTACTATAATGTGAAGAAGAAAAAAAAACAACTAAATTATAACAAAAATGGAAATTTTTTTGAGTGAATCTAAAACACATAGTACATGAACCCTTGAAAAACTTGAAACTTGTAGATTTTATCTAGTGCATTACAACAGTTAATGAAGACTCATTGATCTGAAATGCTATTCAGGGCTTCAGATGACTTGAACACCCACATGGTGGCTGTCGACACAATGGAGGAGTTTCAGAAAGAGTTAGACCAAGGAAAGGTAAGTATCATTTACACTGGCACAATTTAATTTCCATAAGTAGCGGTATTCAATTTACATTCTTTTTGAAATCCTTCATAGATTGTTCAAATTCCATTCTGTGGAGAAATTGAATGTGAAGACTGGGTCAAGAAAACCACTGCAAAGTATTAATTACACACAGTAATTTACAGATTTTTGTTTTTACGCAGATTTGAACATTTGGTTTGTGTTGTACAACAGGGACCAGGATCTGGAGCCTGGAGCTCCATCTATGGGAGCCAAGAGTCTCTGCATCCCTTTTTCACCTCTGAAGACTCTTCAGCCTGGTCAAGTGTGTGTCAGTGGCAAAGAACCTGCCAAGTTCTACACTCTGTTTGGACGCAGCTATTAAAACACTACAAGTAGAAGGGCCTTTTGAAACTTGATGTACCTCTTTTCTCACATCTTTGCTGTGAGAATCCTGACAATGGTGATGGGGACAGTGTCATGTATTATTTACTTATTTAATGCCATACTACACTTTCCTTTAGCTATTTTCTAATCTCTGATGGCTTACCAAGTAATGAGAATGGCATTGTGCTGTTTAGCTATTTAATACTGTTTGTCAAAATGCCTCAACAGAAGTTTAGTGAATAAGCTAATGCAAAGATATTGCTTTTATATTTCATTAACAATCTAATGTATTTGTAAAATTGAATCTGCATGTGATGGAGCTCAACAATGTGTTGTGAGTCCAATAACACATGTCAAACCTAAAGGCAAAATGGTTTAATATTTTGACAGTTTATTATTTTTAGATATATTTTTTTGCCCATAAGAGAATATTAGTCCAGAGCAAGCGTTCAAACATTTTAATCCCAATGGGCAAAATTAATTAAATGATCATCAGGTAACTTAATTGGGGCTTGTCACCGTTGAGCTCCATAGCCATCAGATGAGAACATTTAGGTATTTAAAAAAAAGTCTACAGCCTTGACTCTCTTGGTCTAACAAACTCAGGTACTCAAGTGCTTTTCAGTCATTTAGCTGATATCATGCAATTCACCCTTACCATCTCCATAATGTGTGAATAATTTCTTGAGGTTAAAATACTTATCCAACCTTCCCAATAAAGTGATTTACATAATAGTGCAGCATGTTTATTGTCGTGAAAGTGTTTACTACCCTTATTTATTTTATTGTTCGATATGACTTTCGTTAAGTGTCATTGTAGAATGAATGAAAAGATTGCTTAAAGCGAAGCAGCACAGTCTTTAATTGTGAAGGGCGATCCGGATGTTGACGCTTGAGCGCAGAGGAACAGTCTGGTTCAGTCACTGCGCAGCGCACACAGCAGCGGCTCTGCGCCTGAGCGCCACGAACTACCGACAGTGGCAACTGTGACAACACCTCTTTGAACAAAATGAACGAGAAGGGTTTGTCCGACGAGGCAGCAGTGGCGGCTTGCCAAGAGGGGCATCCATGACCAAGGTAAGAACTCTCTTCAGAGCGTTGAAGTCTTCATTTGTGAACTTGGACCGTGCAGAGGCTTGCACAGGCCGAGCCTGCTCCAGGGCTCATGAACTCTGTCATCGTTCATTTGCTTCAGGCTGACATTTTCTTAAAGCTATTGCGAAATAAATTGCGTTGCATTGTAGCACACATTGCCAGAACTACACTTGATGCTACCTTTGTGCTGGCCTCGAGATTGTGAAAAAGCAGCCACCAACTTGTCCAAGTCTGCGTAACGTAGCCGCATTTCCTAGAAGATAAGTTTGAGGCGCGGTTGGAGCAAGAGGAGGGTGTTAAGGCTCGAGTGCACTCGTGGTGACGTTTTTTAAAGTTGTGTTATGAATAAAGGTTTCTAAGCGCACCTTTGTGTAATTAGGTGTCTTTGCCCACAACAAGTTTTTCTCCTGCCAAAATGCCTGTGTCAACCAAACCGCATACCTGTAGTGTGCTTCTTTTTTTTTTTTTTTTTTTTTGCACCGCATTTAATCCAGAAACTTATTTCAGTATCCTAAATCTAATTTTGCCTAACTTTCTCGTTTCTTAGCAACGTTAAGTAAAAAATTATGACTATAATATTTTATAGGTTAACTTGAACCGGACATGTCACTAGACTAAAATAGCCAAATCATTTTGGACCAAATATCCCTAGGGCACTGGGCAGTCTAATTCTGAACAGAGGTGTTGACTTGGTCAGTTTATTTTCTACATGTGCATGGATATATCTAAATATGCACACACTTTTAATAATGCAAGTGCCACGTTTTCTGTGCTTTTAGTTCATCTTCTTCTCATTTATCTCTCAGAATGAATATCTGTTTTTGCCACATTTGACAACTTCCTGTATAGACTGCTTCTGTTTTTTCAATGTTGAACTGTCCGTGTTTATTGGACAGCTGTTTTGTAAAATTTGGGTTATAATATTAAAAATATTTATAGGCTGCCCTAAATTTGTATTATTTCTTCTATCCAGGATTTCATGATGCAGCAGACAATGCTTCGTGTTAAAGACCCTGTGAAATCTTTGGATTTCTACACCAGAATCCTTGGCATGACGTACGTTTTCTTCATATTGCAAATAGAAACTTTCTGGACACTTCTGTTTGTAGTTGTAGTTTAAGGTGTTGCACTTATGTGGTTATCACCAGCTACATGTTGTGAGTTTGCCTCCCAGCTTCAACTGTTTGTTGAATGTCACCAGTTCATGCTACAACTGTTCTGTTTTTTTTCACAGACACTGTCAAACTTTGCTCTTGATAGAATGAGTTCATAAGCACTAAATGTTTACTGTGTTGATGCTGCTCCACCTGAGAGCTGCCAATGAATCTGACTGAAACAGTAATTTCTCTCTGATGTGCCAAATGTTTCAGGCTCTTGCAAAAGTTTGACTTTCCCTCCATGCACTTCTCTCTGTTCTTTTTGGGTTATGAGGACCCAAAGGAGATTCCTACTGATGTGAAAGACAGAACCTGCTGGACATTTTCCAGAAGAGCTACAATTGAGCTCACACAGTGAGTGCTTACTTTTCTTTTTTTCTTTTACATTCCAAGTTTTCCTAAATTGTATGTTTTTTGTTTTGTTTTTTAGTAATTGGGGATCTGAATCTGATGAGTCTGTAACTTACCATAATGGAAACTCAGACCCTCGAGGCTTTGGTAAGATTTCACAAAATGTCTGCTAATATAAATAGTATTTATCCGTAATTGAACATGACGTTTCTGTCGTCTTTTAGGTCACATAGGAATCGCTGTTCCAGATGTAGATGCTGCTTGTAAATATTTTGAAGAGCAAGATGTGAAATTTATTAAGAAGCCAAATACAGGTATCGTAAGAATATTGCTGTTTTATTTCAGAGTAGATCGGTGATATGCTGTAGTTTGTTGTTTAGTTTAAGTGGAGGTGAAAATGTCGAATAGTTTGAGACATTCTGTGTTAAATAGTCTCAAATGTCCAAAATAAACAACCTAAATATCAATAAAACAGTAATCACTGAACTGGTACTGAATCCAGCAAAATGTCATCGATGGATACTGATAATTGCTCTCAGCATCGTCCTACATAATGCATTTACATTTTGTATAAATTTTTCTTATTGTTTGGAGTTGTTTTTTTTTTGTTTTTTTTTTCATAAATACAACAGCAGTTGCTACTTTAAACTTTGTTGCGCTGCTCACATTGACAAAAGCCACTGTATCAGTCGTCATGGGTAGTCTGTTGTAGTGAACAAAACTATTATAGTATGTTCTGAAGCTGGCTGGTTAGAGGCTATTGCAGCTATGCTGTGTCATTACTTTGTCACTAAAGAATACCACTTTGTGGTCTGTGAAACAGTCTTCAAATACTCTCATCTTACTGATCACCTCATTGGTTTTTCAGTCAAAATCTCACTTACTGCTAAAAATGTTGAAAATGTGCACGAATCTTGAGTATCAACAAACTAGATACTGAAAAGAGCAACAAAAAATCAAACAGATGCTCTCATTTAACAAGTCTATGACCTGTAAACCTTGTAATTTTTTGTTCTGATTTTGTTTAGGAAATATGCGTGGACTGGCTTTTATTCTGGATCCTGATGGGTACTGGATCGAGATCCTCAGTCCTAACAATATGGAAAAAATAGTTCCTATTGGTGAGCAGAAGACATGCTAGACCACAAAAACAAGTATTTAGTAACATGGACTTAAGTAATGGAAGAAAATGTAGAAGCTTTTAGGTCGACTCTTTATAAAAATAAATGAGTTTGGAAGCTTCTGTGCTGTGTAACGGGCCCCTTATGGATCATTTAGCTTTATGCCAAAATGTGTAAGAATAAAAGTAGAATGTTCTCCCCGAAGTATTTTTTGTTGTGATTTACTTTAGTTATAAGACAGCCAGGACAATTACTAAGACAACTGCTTTATCGTCAAGTAACACCTTCAGAAGTTGGCCACAAGGGGGAAGCATGACGCTTGTAATAGCACCAGCATACTAGGATAGTGTACTATGTGTACTAAAGGTGATGTTCTGAGACTTCTTTCTTCTCTTCATTTTGATCAGTCTCTGATTATATAAAGTCTTCTTAATACCATAAAAACCTCTCACATCAGTCTGGTTTTGACAGGTGTGTAGGAGCAGCTCAAGCATCCCAAGAAAGCATAAAAGAACAAAGTCAGAATGATACATTGTTGCTTGAATAATTCACATTTTGCAAGTAGTGTGCCAGACTTATGTTTAGTAACAAAATAAGCATGACCTATCTATGACTGATGGAATCAAATTCTATTTAACATGCATGCAAAAAAACATTTAGTTTCCTCTACCACTATCGGATCTTTGCTCCATTTCCTTTTACAGTAAAGTTTGTTTGAAACTCTCAATTCAAATGCCCCAACCACATGACTTGACAATTAGACATGAGACTTCTTCTCTTAATTTCCCAGCCCTCTGACAAATGTTTGTTTGTGCAGGGGTTCCCAAACTTTTAGACCATGAGCCCCAAAATAACTGCCAGCAACTCACATCCCGTAAAGATGCTTTTAAAACTAGGTTTAATCATATTGCTGTGGTTTATTGTGTTTATATGATTGAAAATCACTACAACATACTGTGTAGTGTATTTTAACAGTTCACTTTTGAAAGTAAAGATATCCAACACTGTGCAGGAATTTCTGAATGTATGACGAGTGACAATTTTAAATCATAAGGGCAAGAAGCTGCAGCATTTAACCATTTTAATAAAGTGTTTTTTTACACATATTTTTAGGTATTCTTAGGCATAGGAAGTCATAGTATAAATTCTCAAAAGCTTGGTAGAGAAAACGAGGAAGAAGCCATGGCACTCGTGTTCTCAAATAGCAATATTCACCTTCAGAAATAGTTAAATGCAGGATTCCAATGAGCGTTTCTGGAACTTTTTTAAATTCATAGGCTTGTCTCTTTTAAATCCAATAATATGTCACATAATTTGTTTTTATGCACAACATTTTAAGTTGTAAAACAGTTTAAATGTATTAAATCAAGAGTTGCATTTTTCTAAGGAAAAACAAATTCATGCATACGTTTCACCATTTACCGAGACAGTGAATACTATATGCTTAAAGTGAAGCTAACTCCCTAAACTAGTGGTTCTCAACATTTTTTTAATCATGACCCCCAAAATAACAACCGTAGGTATTCAGAACCTCCAAACAAAATGTATTCTACCCACAAAGTGATAATATAGTCGTTAGTCTAATGATTGATATTATTTTGAAGACATTGGTCTAGATAAATTCTTTGATAGACTTTTTAATAGAATCTACATCTATCAAAAATGTTCTTGTAATGTAAATGCTGTGAATAGTGCTTACTGTGGACAACTTTGACACACAAGAAAATGCAAACATGCTAATTATAATAATCACAATTTTAAAAATCGATTACAGCAATGATTATAATTATATTAAATTTGACCAACTCAACAGTTCTCCTTTGAAAATAAAACTTTAACTGTAAAGAAGACCTGCCATTTCAATTACTTTTTTCCTTATGTTCATTTATGAGAGCAGAGCCATCACACCAGTCCAAATCTGGACTTTGTTTGAATCAACAGAAATTTAGATTTTACATTTTTTTGTAGCTCAACATAGAAAAACGAATGCAGTGAATAATGTATTGTTAACAGGATACTGCTTCCTATTTAATAAAACCAGAGCAGAAACATAAAAAAGGAAAATATATAAATTGGAAGTTTAGAAAGATATTTCACCCTCAAACAAGGGCAGCTCGATTATGATGAAAATAATAAATTACAGTAAATTAAATCACAAAAAAATCAAGATTATTCACATGAGTATTTGCTCAGAGAGCGCACAGAGCATTGGCCTCCCTCAAAAGCAGAAAAGGAAGAGCTCCAATGAAAAATGCCTTACAGAAACACTGTTGGAAAGAAACCTGCCTTTCCAACTCAAGAAGTTATACAAGCATATATTATAAACACTCTGAGTAACTGTTCATAATCACAATTATACAATTTTAGAAATTTGAATAAAGCAATACGTCAAAAACTGAGCCACATTTAGACCAGTTGAGACCCACACTGAATGCAGAGTATTCTTTATATTTCAATAAATCAAGAGCAGGAAAATGAAAGCAGTTTAACCTTTAAAAGTATATAGTTTGGAAATATAGAAAACTTAATTTCACACAATGGTGGATGTAGAACCACCAAATTACACCAGTTCTGTCAAACTGCCAGATTTTGGACTTGGTTTGAACTTTGTATCAAAAATAAAACCACTGTGGAAGTGTTGGGTTAAAATTATAATTCAGTCTCAAGACTAACTCTGAGTTAAAACACTTAAAACATTAATCTGGGCCACATTTAGCCTAGTTCAGGCCAAAATGTTGAATTCTGAGCATATTCAGACCTGTTTTGAACATTTATTTAGGCTGGGGACTGGCACAAAGAGACACACTCTGTGGCTGGATTAACCAACAACAAACCTTTGGAGATCTACAGTGACTCTAGTTTTGCAACTGTTGTAAACAAGGACCAAGTCATGATTTGACAAGCAATAAAACATATTAACACCTCTGTAGTGTTAAAGGAGTGTTGAAAGATAGATGCGCCTTTTGATGCACCATTATTTATTGATGACAAAAGCAGGATTTGACTTCACAAAATTTTCAGCGCTATAAATGTTTAAAGTTAACTGCTGCCATGATGATCATTCTGCCACAACATCAGAAATCACCAGCCTTAGTACAGCTTGCTTTGGGGATTAATATAATTGTCCCTTGCTTAAATTTACCTGACAGAACCTTGATAGAAAGTGACTTGCATCCTCTGAGACTGGCTGCCCACACCTCGTCATGATTATTTCAGTCCACACACCAGCTCAATGATTGAATGCTTCTCCACATAAAAGCATCACATTGCTCTAGCCTGTCAACACTCTCTCTAGAGTTGTGTGGCCTCAGTCGACTGGCGTAAAAGGAAAATGAGCATTCTCTCACGTAGGTGAACAGGACTGTTACGTTAAAGATTGCAGATATGGTAAACGTGTTTTCACTTACAAGATATTACCGTAGCTGGAGGATTACGTTAGGGTAATATCCTCCAGCTACGGTAGTCCTCCTGACCAAGCCTAGCAATAACACTGGAGATGGGTCCCCGAGCGCTGCACTGGCGATCACTGCTCCTGAGGAGATGCCCAGAGGCATTGAAGGATGGGTCAAAGCAGAGGACAAATTCCCTACGGGGACAATAAAGTATACCTTACCTACCTTACCTTAGATAAAAAGGAGAGAATTCTGTTGGTGTGAAATTATTCAATAGGAAATATAATAATTACCTTTTCTTTTATTATTTTTAAATTAAACTTTATTGCAATTTGGTACTTCCATCCATCCATTTTCCGCTCATCCGGAGTCGGGTCGCGGAGGCAGCAGCTGAGCGGGGGCCAGACTCCCTGTCCCCACACCTCCGCCAGCTCCTCTGGGGGAATCCGAGCGCTCCAGGCAGTCGAGAGACATAGTCCTCCAGCGTGTCCTGGTCTATTTTGGTACTATTTTGGTATTTTGGTATTTTGGTACTTAAACATATTAAATGTATTCTCTAAAATCACTGAAAACTAATAAACTGACTTCTTTTGTATTGCACATAGAGATAAACATCTCTTTTTTAAGGAAATTCTGTTGTTGGTGAAACACATTTTATAGAAGACCTCAGGGTGTCTTTTTATTGTGGATAATATAAGGCCCGCTTGTGCAATGTTTATGGTAATATGCCACACCTGCAACTAGTAATATACTTCTATTAATGTCACTTTCAGTTTCGACTGCCATTACCTGACACAGAGTCATTCCACACTTTTTGAACTAGATAGATTGGTTGAGCACTGCAAAAGCCAAGAAATTTGATGGCATCTGTCAAAAGGGTTAAAAAATGTTTGACCAATAGCCAATTTCTCAAGAAAAATGAATGTGCCACAACAGGCAGTTGTGCAACACACCTTCAAAACAGGCAGAAAAACTTTGTTATAAGGCATAAAATGAGCCGTCTGTCTGAAAAGCTCTCCTAGATAACATAGTATTCCTACAGCTTTATGCTTGTTATATAACAAAAAATATATAACAAAATATGGATGAAATCACTCCCTTGACTTTAAAAGAAGTCTGTTTTTTGCTATTTTTCTATTCAGCGCAATTCATCAAACTTACGGTAATCACCCTGTATGATAGATGCTATAATGGAGAATAAAATCTACATGTACACCACCAACTGTATGTGCGCACATCACATGGACCTGCCACACCGCCACATACATGACATACAAAATAGGATTTAAAGTTAGACAAATATTACACCTTTATATAGAACTAATAATCATATATGTTATAAACAAAGTTTACTTTCATCTTTTCATATAGTTTATCTTAAACAAAAATGAGTAAAGTTGTACAACATAAAAGTAGCTTGTACTCATCATTTTAACAAGAGTGCATTGCCTGTAAGCTCTCGAAGTGAAATGCCTTATGAGGGAGTGAACTGTGTGAGGGGCAGGACCTCATTGTTCTGTGAACTTCTACCTTGTTACTTTTTCATGTATTATCTTGCTGTTTTAACATTTCTCTGAAATGATACACTGATTATATTAACTGAACTAAACTAATCAAAGCATATTGGATCTATTCAATCAGTGAGAGAAACATTGAGACAACTTAAATGCACAGTCCTGAAGAAGGGAGAGAAGAGGAGCCTTTTCTATATGTTTTTTGTGTTTGGAGAAACTGAAGCACAAAGAGGAAACCTAAACAGACACGAGGAGAGCATGCAAATTCCATTAAAAAAATTCGCTCTGCCTCTAGGAATCAAACCCAAAACTTTCTTGTTATGAGGCAAGAGTCCCAACTGCTCCTTTGTGTTGGTGAACAAAAGTTACACAACTGACAAATAACAACAAATAAATAATGAGAATATGGTTACATTTGAATATTATAAAGCTAGACAGTGGGTATATTGTTTGAAATATATTATACTGTACTTATAAACGACTAAACACATTAACTTATACAAAAAAATATAAATTATTTTAGCTACCCTTCATCTGCATTTGATGGCAAAATCATTCCCATTTAGAACTTAGCTCTCCCTCCTGTAATTTTCAACTGAACTTTTTTGTAATTTACTTCACTAACTGCAACTTGATATACAACTATGATACATATTTACCAAAGGGACAGACCCATCAACCAAAGTAATAAATAAAAAACACGAAGCCTGCCACATGTACTTTAAGATATAGAAAAAAAAAAAGGTTGGACAAGTAACTATTAAGCTTACAATCTGGAAATGAATTTAGTCAATTCAAAAAGCAAAGAATGGCTTTGTGTGTCCCTTCTTGCACATCCTAATGGCAGCCGCAGCAAAAGAGGCCAGCAAACAGTCCATTTTGAAGCGTCAACAATGTGAACCACTCAGCGCCACAAGAAAATAAGTGCAACCGAGTAGTCTGTGTTTGCTTTGTTTGCGTTAACAGCCTCTCCGGGATCAACGTTTGCTCTGGAATAACAATGTAGAAGCTGACCTATTCATTTTCTTTTGCACAGAGATCAAACAGGTGGTGCTGTGGATTTTAAAAGTGCATGACAACAAATACATTTTTGGTTAAATATTTTGCTCTTATTCTCCTAAAACACACACACCAAATCTTGTGCAAAATAGCTGAGGTGATCTAGCTCAAACACACTAAGATATTTTCTGCAGTAGCCGTGTCATCCTCAGAGAGTTCTCATTTTATTTTTTATAGTTTTGCAAACACAATCGTTCTCTAAAGATTAAACATTTACTTGACAAACAAAAAATACATAAAAAACAACTTTATTTTGTCCATTTCTTATTTTTTGCACATGATTTGTTGTTCCTGACATATATATAATACTGTATATTCAGCTATTTATTTGTTATGTTTTTCACAAGCTGCCTGTGGTGTAAAAGTACAGAAAACACCAAACAACGTCATAATTAGAAAAACTTGAAAACTAGCTCTTAAAGATCTTTGGCAACATCTAGTGGAGAATGTGCAATAGTGGTTTAAAAAATAAAACACACATGTTTATATCTATGGGTCCATGTAACCAAGTAAACTGCATCATCTTAAGACGTTTTCGCACATGAAAATACCAAGAACCAGTCCCAACATTAATCCACTCCCTGTTTAGTCAGAGGAACTACCCTGTCCCATGTCTGTTTTGAAAGTGAGTCTAACTGGCATTAGCATCTGTAAAGTCTGGAACATTTAAATAAGTACTTAAGTGGTATTAGGAAAACAAATGTTGTATTTTTTTGATTCCACACAAACCTATGACCCACAAAACCTAAAAACATCACTGAAATTAAAAAAACAAAATTACCGATGGCCTATTCACTGTAGTTCCTAGCTATACTTTACTATTTACAAATGAAATAACTATATTTTGTGAGTTACAACTTCTATATACATTTTGTTAAGGAAAAGGAAAGCTTATCTAAATGTGAGAACATATAAAAAAACAAGTTATCACTGTAAATGTGCTTGTGTCACCAAAAAGTTTCTGCTGGTCTGACTGAAATGGACCTGCCCCAGAACAGGAGCCCAAGTCCTTAGTTCCTGCTCTGTGTAAATGTGCCAAAAAATAGGTACTGGAACTTAAAAGTACCGAGAACTGAAAAAGTTCCTACAGCGGCTCCTTTAGTCAGCTCAAATGCTCTGATGATGAAAGAAAAATACATTTATAACCGAGGCTTTTAGCATTTTCTCAAGATAAACACAGACAGACCATCAAACAGAGAGCTTACATAATGTATCATACATCAGAGATTTCACACACAAGACAAGAAATTAAGTAATTGAATCAATGTTGTAAATGTGTGGACACAAGTGCCAAATAATGTAGTTTGGATAGATGCAGATTGTGCTAACCACTATTACATTATGTTGCATTAATGTGTTTTAAGTGCCACTGAACCTGACAAGCACATAAGTTTTGGTGTCAAAAGCACTATGTAACTTTCAGCACCTGCTTGTTTTCATACAGGTGGTGTTGCCAGGGTCTTTAGCTTCACATCAAGCCAAGGTCCAGGTTGTGAGAAGACTATTATATTCACTCTTAGTAAGAAAGCAAAAATGTATGACACACCTATTCTCATTCACCCGATGAAGAAAAGTCACATATCATGGATGACAAAAAAATTCAATACAGAAAATGCAATATGTCAGTCTGAGGTACATTTTTCTAAATCCCGTAAAGCCCACATTATCACACAAATATCACCCTGTAATCAATATTCAAAACACTTTAGTCACATCACACTTGGAATGTTTCAAGTGCCTTTTACTCATACTTGCTCAACAATTCTTATTTGAATAAAAGTTGTGTTGGCAGAAGTTTTATGTGGACAATATTAAATGTTGAGTCATTTTATATCGTTTTAATATTTTTTATAGTAATTGTTTTGCACATTTAAATGTTCTATCCTTTTTGGGGATAATCATTTTGTTCAATTTTCAAAGGGCACAAAATAGACTTGTTTTAATGTTCTATTGCTTCCTCATCAATAGCTCTGTTTTAAAGTACATAAATCATCCAAGCTAATTTTGAGCATTTCTGCATGTGTGCTTTTTGTTGTTTGTTTGTTTGTTTGTTTTTGTTTGTTTGTTTTTTGAAGGATGGGTTGAGAACAACACAAAAGGGGAGGGGCCCTTGGAATTAGGGCTCTTGAAAATTCCTTATTATTCAGTATCTGATAAAAAAAAAAACTATGAGGCACCTGGTTAACATGAGAAAAACAACATTGTTGCCCTCTTATTTAGAGTCAAATCAGCCATTCTTGGATGAATCAAACTTAGTTTGTACTTTAAGCTTTTTGGAGTACTTTCATTTTGATCTCAATTCTTTCTTTTGTGTGGTGAAAGTTGTCACTTATGATCAGAGTCTCAGTCTCAAAAGCTAAAATTACAGCACTACAACTTCCAAAAAGTCCCATATTTGCTTTTGCTCCAAAGAGTTCTAAAAGAATTAGTTAGTTTGAATAATAGACGGATGTGTTGGGCAAGGGTCCTCAACTACCAGTCCAGGGCCCAAAACTTGTCCACAGGCCATTTGCTACAGGGCTTCAGAAGATTTAAGTGATAAAAGCTAAAACTATGCACAATAATCTTTTATAAATGTTTATGCTGTTGCTATTGGCGCTATTCAACCTTGATTGGTCCCAGGGGAAAAAATTATGACTCTAAGTCCTTGCAAAAAAAGGTTGGGACCACTGTGTTAGGGAAATAGGCCAGAACAATCTTATAATATTTTCATTTGAAATTATTGAAAATCAGACAGTCTGTTTTTTGAAAAATTTAGTGTAAAAAATTAGTGTAGTAAGATCATTTTGAATTAATTGTATAAACTCTGACTACTCTGGCCATTTCTGTTATTGTGTTGTCAAGCAAAGCCATTGTACAAAACATACAAAATGCATGTTTACTGGATGTGAAGTAACAACATGGAGTCCGTATCAGTAGAAGTAAATCTATGTGTGACCTGTGAAAAGAGATCACCACATGGGTTTACCACGCAGCCTAGGGCATGTATTTCCCTTTGTGCTTTACCTCTCAGTCTTCATCAGAGACTGTGTAACGCTTATAGCACCAGGCACCAGACCAGGAGCTACTGTTATACTATGAGAATAACAACAAAGACATTTTAGACGTTTTAGGGCCTTCTACATGATCATATGCTGTGGACTAGACAGCAGTGGTTTTAGAAAGTCTCTGCACAGTTCTTAAGCACTAAATATTTGCAGGGTTAGTCATCTTCTCTGTTTTATCTTTACATGCTTTCTCTGATGTTTAAGCAGCGCTGTCACAGATACAGTATATGGGCTTTCAAACGGCTTATCCTCTCCTCAGAGTTATTGCTGTATTTATTAATGACCTGAAGCAGGTTAACACATGCCATAAATATGACTTTGTATGTCTTATAAATCACAAAAAGATGGGGAAAAGAATTTTGTCTTTCTTTTTGTTGCTTGGTAAAAGTATTTAGCAAGATAGATTTTTGTTTTTAAAAGTAAATCTATTCAAAAGGAAGACACACATTTCTTTTCCTCCAACCATTATGTCTGCACGCAAAGGATTTTTAAAGTGTGCTGTGACCTACATTAAAAGATTTTAATTAGAATTGAATTAGGCACCAAAATTGTACACAATGTCCAAAGTTTTAAATGTAACGCATTTCTTTGAAGATTGGTTGTAACAGCTACAGAAGTTATTCAACATCTGTCAAAGTGCAAGGAAAGTTCCACAAAGAGTAGTCAACTTGATTATATTTAAAAACATTTGTTATTTCACCTTCTGGTTAGACATCATGTTGCCTTGGTGACATCAACCACAAAGTCAATTATTAGGCTCGGATCGTGACATCATACAGCTGTAGAATGTTCAGTTGGTCCATGTTAACAATGGAGATTTTAAATAGCTAAATACTGAAAATAGCGTTAATTAAAAACTATTCTGACACTACAGAGTGATAGATAAACACACCAGTACTACCAGTATTTTATTGGCTGTTCCACGGCTGTTTGTTTACCTTTTTTAATCGTTTTGTCTAATGTATTCCTATGGAGTTTGCTAACTATCAAACATGGCGATTTGCCATTATTTCCATGGTAACCACCGACACTTCCGAGCCTATAGATTAAAACAAATTATACGCTAAACCTTTTGTTTTGTTTGTGGTGGTTGATTATTGTTATTATTAATCTTATTATTCACAAGCTGATAGTTGACTGATATTGAACTCAAATTCATCAATCTCTGGCACAGTTTCCAGTCGACAGCATGTCTGCCTGTCCAACATGTATCATCACCATTCTCTGTATGTTCTCTTTGACCTACACACTGCACTTCGGTCTCACACTGTTCTGTCCCATTTTTATAATTGTATGTGACGCCACAATAATCTGCTTGATGGAATTAGCTTTTTTCTGTATGCTGGGTTTCAGATGACATCACAACATTCTATAGGCCAATGTTTTTCAAACAGTTGGGGGGCTGTTAAAACGAATGTTGTTCAAAGGTTTAATGGCTCTAGTCACCTCAGAAATGATCACTTTTAAAATGTGTGAATTATTTTTGGAATTTTTTCATGGGTAAGTACATGCTATAGGAAATGTCTTTTGCCCCACATCTGGAATATAACTGCTGTAATTTCAGGAACGTGAAACCCAGCAATAAATATAAAAGGAGGTGTATGTTTTTTGAAGTCCTAAATGAATTATATCATAGATCAAAGCAATTTAACTATATGTGGTGGTCAGGTGGGGGGTCGGACTATGAGCCGAAGATTTTAAACATACAACTTTCATAAATCAGGTTCAAAATTAATGTGTATTAAGCCAATGCTTTGCTCCAAAATTTAAGCAAATGTTCTGTGTTTTATTATATTTAACCTTTCAGGCGCCAAAGTAGCAATTGACTGTGTGCACAAGACTATTTTTTTAAAAAAATGCTAACATCTTGCCGGCAGGTTCATTTCCTGTTTAGTTCATTCTTATGAGGTTTTCACTATCTCAGCCTAAAATGAAAAATGACTAAAGATCAGGCAGTGAACAGTAAGCAGTTGGTGATTATCTCTGAAAACATGTTAAATGCTTTACAAAAGAAGAGAAAATTTCACCAAAGGACCAAAGTGGGTTTACAAAACGATTGTTTGTCTGTCAATGCTAATGCTAAAGTCTAGCAATTTGAAAGTAAACAGCTTCAATGCACAGAGTCAATTCTGCACCAAGACTCTTTGTCTCAGTTTCTGTAACTTTCAGTAGCTTGAAAATTCAAGATTTGGCTCTGTACCAGTGGTTGTTACAATAACACCTAGAAATGTCTCTGAATTAGAAGAATCAAGTTTAGTCACTATATTTACTAAAATAGATTTCAAATTAAAGGTTGTGGGGGATTTTCAAAAATTGTTTGTTGTAGCATTGGTCAAAAACAGTTGCATCGATTTGTAACAGCCTTGTACTTATGCTAAACAAAAAATAAGTATAAAAATATATAAACTGTGGACATGATGAGGCAGTTAAACGTAGACAATGGCCTGTTAACCTGTCGGCAAACTCTCAGTGTTCCTAAGTAGCTATTGGCCCAGTTGCAGTGAAGGGCGTGGCCCTGGGAGGAGAAACACGTGTGCATCGTTTGAAAAACAGCAAGCAGTTGTTGGATTTGAAAAATCCTCCATACAACTTTAAGAGTCTTGGTGTCTGAAGAGTTAATTAATTGACTACAACATATTTTTGTTCAACCAAGACTCCATCGACAAATCGACTAAACACAGTTATAACCTTGTTAGCTAGACTAAACTTCTTCTCTTATTATAAACTTACTGGGAGTTTGTATTTTTTGATTGAATCTAGCAGGTTTTTGAGTAAACTTCTTTTGTTTTGCAGTTGTGTGCAGGAAACGTCTATTAGCACTATCCTCTATCTCCACCCACTTCTTTTATTTATTAGCAATCAGCAATAGTCAAAAAAATAAAATAAAAATTGAAGCCTGCAAGTAACATCAATGTAACTGTGTTCAGTGATAGGCTACTTCTGTTAATCAGCATCATTTAGATTAAGCAAAAATATAGCTAAACAAATGACCTATTGTGCTGCATAATTGGATTGGGAAAGACACTCAATAGATTAAATGCTTTGGACAAGAAAAGATGGGCTGCATGATGCTAAAATAAAATTAAAAATGTTTTTTTTGAAATAGGTTAAAGAATTACTCAGCCATTATGCAGCCTCTGATATAAATTGTTTTTTACTCTGTATTTAGTTTGGAGATAATGTAAATATGATTGTCGTCCTCATTTGAATTTCAATAAAGCAAATCTGCAGTGTTGTGATTGATCCCATATGATTCTCTTTATCTGTAAATTAGTTCCATTTTAATTATGTTAATGTGCTCTGCTTTCTACTGAGTTATCAAACAGTATTTGTCACCTTCACAGGCTTGTTTACCAGGCACATTTTCCCTGTTGAATGTCAAATGCAACTGAGAATCACTGTGTTACTGAAAACCCATATTTTGTTCTGAAAAGCAGAGTTGGCATTTTATGTGTGTCATTTTCAGATATAGACTTCAGGCGTTAGCCTTTGTGTTTATTAAACTATCATGTCAGCAGTTTTGAAAAGCTTCTCTCTTTATCTTTCATCCAGAGTATGTTATTAAGTCTAGCTTCAGCAGTAGGCTTTTTGAAAATTATATTATTTGTTTTTTAAAATACAGATCCTCTGGCATCAGTCAGGTCCAGATGAATTCTTAAAGACACATTCAGCCCGATCTTGCCCTTTTGTCTTAGCCGGTCTTAGCCTTGGTCTTAAGTATTCCTCTGTTGGCCACTAGTGGCTCTCTCCAAGCTCTATACCACTGTCAGTATAGAAGGTGTGGCTCCAGCCAGATGTGAGGGGGTGCAGTTTTTTTCATTGAACCTGACACATGCTCACGTCTGTGACAAGTGAGCAGCTGCTTTAGGATCACAGGCAAAAGAGAACTTAGCAGCAACTTCAGTTTGGAAAAAAACTGTAATAATAAAATCTATTTGGTGAAAGTCTATTTACTGACAGACACAATTGTCTAAAAATGAGCCAACATTTTTTTACGTGTTGACACATAAAAAATGGTTTAAAAAATACATGATGGCCTCTTTGGCCTTTCCATAGCATTCACACTGACCCATGTTCACTCTCACATCTGATTATCTTTTTATTAAGTCAACAAGCTTTATGTAAAGAAAAGACACATTTTTAGACAAAGTTGTTAAAGTCTGTCAAGACTTTCACCATATAGATTTCTATTATTACAGTTTTTTTCCAAACTGAAGCTGCTGCTACAGTTCTCTTTTGCCTGTGATAAAGCAGCTGCTCACTTGTCACAGGCGTGAGCATGTGTCAGGTTCAATGAAAAAAACTGCACCCTCACATCTGGCTGGAGACACACCCTATACTGACAGTGTATAGAGCTTGGAGAGAGCCACTAGTGGCCAACAGAGGAATATTAAGACCAAGGCTAAGACCGGCTAGACAAAGGGCAAGATCGGGCTGATTAGGTCTAGGTGATCTCCAGAGACATATCACAGTCAGGTCCAGGTGGAGACACGTCATAGTCAGGTCCAAGTGAACTCGGAGACACGTCACAGTCAGGTCCAAGTGAACTCTGGAGACACATCACAGTCAGGTCCAGGTGAACTCTGGAGACACGTCACAGTCAGGTCCAGGTGAACTCCGGAGACACGTCACAGTCAGGTCCAGGTGAACTCTGGAGACACGTCACAGTCAGGTTCAGGTGAACTCCGGAGACACGTCACAGTCAGGTCCAGGTGAAACTCTGGAGACACGTCACAGTCAGGTCCAAGTGAACTCCGGAGACACGTCAATCAGTCAGGTCCAGGTGAACTCTGGAGACATGTCACAGTCAGGTCCAGGTGAACTCTGGAGACACGTCACAGTCAGGTTCAGGTGAACTCTGGAGACATGTCACAGTCAGGTCCAGGTGAACTCTGGAGACACGTCACAGTCAGGTCCATGGTGAACTCTGGAGACACGTCACAGTCAGGTCCAGGTGAAACTCCGGAGACACGTCACAGTCAGGTCCAGGTGAACTGAAAGTCCAGTCAGCGTGTCTGGAGAGACATCGTCAACAGTCCAGTGTCCAGGTGATTGAACCTCTGGAGACACGTCACAGTCAGGTCCAGGTGAACTCTGGAGACACGTCACAGTCAGGGTTCCAAGGGTGAACTCTGGAGACACTCACAGTCAGGTCAAGTGAACTCCGGAGACACGTCACAGTCAGGTCCAGGTGAACTCTGGAGACATGTCACAGTCAGGTCCAGGTGAACTCTGGAGACACGTCACAGTCAGGTTCCATGGTGTAACTCTGGAGACATGTCACAAGTCAGGTCCAGGTGAACTCTGGAGACATGTCACAGTCAGGTCCAGGTGAACTCTGGAGACACGTCACAGTCAGGTCCAGGTGAACTCTGGAGACACGTCACAGTCAGGTCCAGGTGAACTCTGGAGACACGTCACAGTCAGGTCCAGGTGAACTCGGAGACACGTCACAGTCAGGTCCAGGTGAACTCCTGGGAGACCACGTCACAGTCAGGTCCAGGTGAACTCTGGAGACACGTCACAGTCAGGTCCAGGTGAACTCTGGAGACACGTCACAGTCAGGTCCAGGTGAACTCTGGAGACAGTCACAAGTCAGGTCCAGGTGAACTCTGGAGACACGTCACAGTCAGGTCCAGGTGAACTCTGGAGACACGTCACAGTCAGTTCAGTGAATTCCGGAGGAGCACGTGTCAGCAGGGTCAGGTCCAGCAGGTGGGAACTCTGGGAGACACATCACAGACAGGTTCAGGTGAACTCTGGAGACACGTCACAGTCAGGTCCAGGTGAACTCTGGAGACACGTGACAGTCAGGTCCAGGTGAACTCTGAGACATGTCAAAGCCAGGTCCAGGCTCCAGGTGGAGCAATAATAATAATTATTTTTTATATTTTTGTAAAAAGTTACACGGTGTACCGTATTTTTCCTTTATGTATAAAAATTTTTTGTACCTTCTAAATGAATATCTAAATGATTACAGAGCCAAGATTGGCACGAGTCTAATAACTAAATTATGTGTTGATGTGCTTTGCCCCCAGTTTTGCCGCGGATGCTAAAGCCACGCCCACTCTCTCTCTCTCCCGCGGAACGTGCCCCTGATAAACCAACGCTGTCGCTCTGGTGGAGAAACATGCCTCTGCCTGTGAGAGGAGCACGGCGCGTGGACTTGCAGCCTTTGGAACTACCATTGTTGTTATCTAGTCAGCGCAGCAGAGCAAAAGGTATAAAGTGAATAATACTTTTTTTTAATTTTATGTATTTTTTTTTAGTGTTTGATAGTTATGCTATTTTAATTGAGGCTAATTTGATTAGAATTTACATTACTTAAAAAAAAGTTTTTTTTTCCTCATAGACTGCTGCTAGTCACTATTTTCTTCCTTGGATTACTGGTTAGACATGATGTGGTTTATTCTATAGACATGTCTTTAAACAGCACTGCTCCATCTGTGTCAGATTACTCACAAGTCATTAAGCTCCTATTCAAGCTGCTCTATGTATCTTTACAATAACTTCTTGCATAAGACTTAAGTGTATGTTTGCTCCCTCCGGTGCTTGCAGCCTTTATGAGGAACATGACAGACTAACTTGGGGAGAGTCAGAAAATGAACACTTCGTCCTCCTGTGACCCTCCCATTGCCATCCATCAGCAGAGCCCAAACTGTGACCTCAATGCCAGCTGTGATTGGTCATCATCTCTCTGCAACAGGACCACAGTGGACAATGCACTGCAGCTTCCGACCTTCACAACAGCAGCCAAAGTCCGAGTTATAATAACATTCATCTTATGTTGTATCTCCACCTTCTGTAATTTGGCTGCACTTTGGGTAGCCAACAGCCACAAGCGTAAATCTCATGTCCGAGTGCTCATCATTAACCTGACTGCGGCTGATCTCCTGGTTACGTTCATAGTAATGCCGGTGGATGCTGTGTGGAACATTACGGTGCAGTGGCTGGCTGGAGACTTGGCCTGCAGAGTCCTCATGTTCCTGAAGCTACAGGCCATGTACTCCTGTGCCTTTGTCACTGTAGTGATTAGTCTGGACAGACAGTCAGCTATCCTTAACCCTTTGGCTATCAGCACGGCTCGCAGAAGAAATAGGGTCATGCTTGTACTGGCATGGAGCATGAGCGCCTTGTTCTCTGTCCCTCAGGTAAATACAACTCCAAAGCATTTACGTAAAAATGTATTTTTTCCTCATCTTTTTCTTGTGCCATATTATCC
This sequence comes from Mugilogobius chulae, assembly GCA_038363315.1. Lineage (NCBI taxonomy): Eukaryota > Metazoa > Chordata > Actinopteri > Gobiiformes > Gobiidae > Mugilogobius > Mugilogobius chulae. The sequence goes on from CM076408.1 coordinate 32,168,052, forward strand.
AGTACAATAGGCTATAGACTTGAAGAATAAGGATGCCTATGCAGTTGGATCTGCATACATTATCTTGTTTATAGACATTTCAAAGTAAGCTCTCTATAATTTTCGTCTATTTTAGTATCTGCATAGAAGAAATTCTTCATTCTTCAAAGTATGCTGAAGATTTGAGGGCATCTCACTGTTGAGGATTAGTCACTTTGCCAAGTATAGTAATATTGACTAATCCTGCAAAAGGCTATAACTACATATCAAAGTACAAGGAACATAGTGCTAGATTGTGTGTTCATCTTTTAACACAGTCTAATCTAAATTAATTGTTTTCAACTAACTCAAATTGTCTTTCTTTAAAAATAAATAAAGCATCTATTTTACACAACACTTTTTCAAAAACGTTTTTCAAAAGATCTTGATTATTAAATTGCATTGTTCTCTACAGATGTTCATTTTCCACACTGTGACAATCACATACCCAGCAGAGTTCACTCAGTGCACCACCAGGGGAAGCTTCCTTAATCACTGGCAAGAAACAGCATACAACATGTTTACCTTCTCCTGCCTCTTTCTGCTGCCTCTCATGATCATGATCACGGTCTACACCAGAATTTTCCACCAGATTTCTAAAAGGATGAAAGGAAAGAGCTGTAGGTATCACACACTTACCTTGCAAAATACAAGTAACCTGTAGATTTTACTTTATTCATTCATGTGATTATACCTTTATGTTTGTTTTAGTATCAGCCGGTGATCCGGACTGGCGCTGTACACAGAACAACATCCCCAAAGCTCGAATGAGAACTTTAAAGATGAGCATGGTCATTGTCTTATGCTTCATTGTCTGCTGGACTCCGTACTACCTCCTGGGTTTGTGGTACTGGTTCTTTCCTGATGACCTGGAAGGAAAGGTTTCTCACTCTCTCACTCACATCTTGTTCATCTTTGGCCTGTTCAATACCTGCATGGACCCCATCATTTATGGTCTGTTCACTGTGCGCTTCAGAGGTCTGAGGAAGCATTACTGCAAAGCCAATGTGCGCTCAGACTCAGAGAACATCAGCATGAAAACAGAGTCTTTAAGGTCCTAAGGTTTTTGTTAATGGAAGCAACGACAACCTGGTATAACAGAAGGCATCTCGACCTGGTCTAACAGAACTCTAACATTTGATATAATGTTTTGTTAATGTATCTGTGCAGCATCTTCAACAATTTACTGACATGACAGAGCTGTTTTGTGTCTATAACTATAGGGGACACTAGGTTCAGTTTTATGTCTTTCACTCTGGGTACAAACAGCATACATCACACACAGAAAGTTATCTGCAAAGTGTATTAATATGAGCAAACTACAGTGAGTGTAGTTTTAGTCCATCTTTAGTGTTTCAGTGTGCAGCCTGTTACATCAAGGCCACACACCCACACATACTCATGGTTGTACTTGAAAAACTGAAAAAGTTATAAGACTTCCTCTAACAAACATGTTCCTCTTTAGTCTAGCTAATAATGAAATAAGATATACTTGTTGTGAAAAGCAAATAGATAAAAATTAAAATGCATTTCAAATTGTCTACACATAAAATGAATGGTCACTGAATGTGCTTCTTGTTTACTTCTGACCAGTTTTTGTGTTTTGTTTTGGCAACATTTTTACAAGTGGGTTTATAATATAGCACACATGCAGCTGTGGGAGAGTAATAAAAGCTTTGAATAAAATACATTTTTGTAATTTTGTTTTTCTAAGATGTTTTAAAATGTCCCTATTATATCTGTTTGCACGTTCATTGTTTTAGCAAAATATATATCCTTCTGAAAAAATATGCATGTAAATAATATGAAGCACTTACTCAAGAACAAAGCAAAATAGCTAATGTTTTGTTTTTATTTTTAGGTTTTTGTATTTTTTCCTCTTTTCTATCATTTAAAAAACAGACAGTGTTCAGTTTGATTACTGCACATCCTCAAAGTACAATACTGTAAAGGCCAATATGGACCTGTTGAATTCTCTATGAAAAGGTCACAAACAGTATACTTCTGTGAGACTGCCCCATCTCGTCTGGTCTCAGAAGCTAAGCGGGGCTGGGCCCGGTTTGTACTTGGATGGGAGACTGATGACACTTATTCACCTTGCCTCCAGTGGACGCTGGTGTATAAAAAGAATCATTTTATACATGCAAAAGCGATACAACACATGGAAATATTCTCACTGGCTATAATGCACTGTCCTCAACAAATAAACAAATAAAAACAAAGGAAACATAAAAGATAAATGTTTCAAGAATACTATAAATCATCCAACATTTGTACAATGTATTTGTGAGCACTTACAGCTGGTCAACAGTTGTATTAGGTCTGCTTAATTTGTCTCACACTAGAAAAGTCTCACTGTTGTTTACATCTGCACAGCAGTTTCATTCATGCTTCATTGTTCACTGATGCTTCTCATACTTGTCCAGTCTCATTTCAGAATCAAGAGAAGAGCCCAGACCGTGTTCCACTTTCATCATGCTGTAAGTGTGACCTTGTCTTTTTAACAGAACATTTATAGGCCTTATGAAGTGGTCAAAAATGGCAACATACCCCCAGACTCTGCATGTGTAATTATCTATCAAATTAGCATCAATACCCAGGCCTACTATAATGCTCTGATCAAAAACAAACAAACAAACAGTGATTAGTCACAATTATAATACTGAACCAATGCAAATGGCAAACCTATTTTAGCCTTGCCAGGTGAATGAATTAATTGATCAGCAGGCGTCGAAGAAAAACATTTACTTATTGCAGAATTTGAAATTGAAATTCTGTAAATAATGAACTATTTTAAAACTTTTGTCATAAAAATGAAATGGAACCCCCTATTACTATGAACAAAAACATTAACTGCTAATTTTGATAGGTATGGTATGATATGGTAAATGTTCTCTAACCTTTCGGATGTTAAGACAACAAATGAAGACAACCTAACTTTTATTGATAATGAAATGTTTAGCTTTAGCTGTGAATTAATAAAAAGAAACATTTATTTAGCAATTGTCCTTTTTGTATCTCGAGTTTTCCCATTTTAGGGCCAATGTTGCTGTTGCTGTGTGCAGAATATACTGTATTACAGTACATTTGAATTTGATTGAGTTTAGTGTCATGTGTTGCAATTCGTGTCTAGACCAAACACTTCTTTGTCATCATCTTGAGAAAAAATACCTAATTCATTTGATACCTTTTTATTTTAGACTTAAGCCTGGTTTCCTTGTTCCAGTCATAAAGCCATTAGTCTCTAAACTCCCTGATAAAGTGCTGAGATAAGTGTAACGCAGCTTGCATTGCCCAAAGCTCTTTACTAATTGTGTTTGTATTAACAATGTTAAACATACTTTCTGAAAAGCTGGAAGATAAAGATGTTCAAAAAGCATTCTCCTGTAATGATGTAGACCAGATGGTAATGTATGGCTCTCACATGAAAAATGTTTGTTATAATTTATTGAGGAAAGGAATTGTATGTTTTCACTCTCTAGACAGAGTCTTCGAACTGTCACAAAATAAATACTCTTTACAGCACTTGCAAATGTCAGTTATGTAAATTTGAAATAAGGACAAAGCAAAAATAGCCTCACTGGAATATTGACTGACTGCAAGTGAAGTGGCTCATGTGAATGCACGCTTCACTGATTTATTGTTTTTCTCTCAGTTGTGAAGTTTTATTTCAGACTATTCTAATTGCTTCTTGTGCACCGAGCAGTGACTATGTATAAACAAGGCTAAAGTAATAACCTTAGCTTCCTGTGTTACAATTTCATCACATGGTGGAATAGAGTATTTGTACATTAAAGAAGAACACAGCTGTAAATGTGGGATTTGTGTGTTGAGCATGTGTGAATGTTATACCACTTACTGTAGTCAGTCATGTGGTGCTATGACAGGTCAGTGTGGCAGAAGAATCACAAAAGCATCAGTATTAAGCACACAAGATCATGGACTCTTCACATATTTATTGAGCATGAGCAACATGCGGGGCAAATACAGTGCCATGGACTTGTTGAAAATGCATGCGTATTCTATCTAAAAACGACCAATATTCAAAAAGTTAAATTCATTGTGTTTAATAAATCCAAAAAGTTATTCCCTAACAAAAAAATCTAATACATGCCCCGGGCAAAACTCTCCCTGTAGCTCACCGACTATGCGAGATTCAGGCCAGGCGTAGGTACAATCTGACTGCTCGCCTTCCCTCAGCCCAGATAAAACATTCGATATGAATATGCAAATGATAATAATGATGATGATGTGATGACGATGATGAAGGTTTATGGTTTTCTTCCTCAGTCTCGAGCAGCCCCTTGAACAGTCCTGTATCAAGGCCACTACTCTCACTCATAGAGCAACTCCCTGTTTGCACAAAGAGATCTCTTCATCCTCCTTTCCAGACAACCTGCACACAGAGCACATCCTCCCCAAAACTTCCCAGTTTGACAAGATATAGAAACAGTAGATCAAAACCAACAATTTTAATGATTCAGTGTCAAAGTATTTAATATAGCAAATGCGTGACTTCAGTGTCTATGTGAGCATGTGCATGCCACTAGAAGTTTAATAAGTTTAAAAAAACCTTCAACTTTTAATAGTCAAAGAAAGACAAAAAAGGGCAAGGGTAGAAAACAACATTAAGCAGACCTGTTTTATCACTGACAACACCAACATCAGACATTTGTTTCATTGAAATTAAGTATATATCCCTTTTCCTCAAACCTCTACAACTTCTTGTGTGGTCACAGCTGCCCTGGGACTGACAGACAATGCAGTGTGATGGCCTCTTGATCTCCAGCAATTGCTCAATCAACAATCATAGACAAGGTGAGTAAAGTGTCTTGCCCAAAACTAACACACTGGTCAGTGTTTTTTCATGTAGAAAAACAAGACTAGCACAGCATTCAAATGAGCTAATAGTAGGCCTTTGTTAATGAGAAGACTTGAGCAAATATACCATAATCAGCATAATCACATTGTTTGCACTATGTTTCTTGACTGAAAAGCTGTGTCATAATCTGCGTCACTTGGCACAAACGTCTTCAACAATGGCTCAAACAATGGTTAATGTATGCTTCTGCATTAATGGTAGTATAGTGCTGAAATGCTTTTATTTCATTAAAAGAGGTGAAGGTTTCAACCTGTACTCTGAAGATGTGTGTGTTGCATAATATAACATATACATATAGATATTTCTTGGCTGTGTTCAATATTCTTCACCTGTACATTAGTACAAAGAGCTATGTGGGAGCAGAGCTTCTCTTTCCTCCCTCAGATGCTCAGGGATTATTTACATGTGCCTTCCTTTCTGCAAGTAGGTACACATACAGTTGGATAAATATGCATTAGTGAACACAATTCTTAAAAGTCTGGTGTGAGGGTTGGGCTGGATGTGAAAAATACTGCAACTCAAGAACTGCATTAAAAGTAAGCAGTGATTCTGTAGATGGTCGAGGGAGGTGGATCTGTACAAATATTTTGTCTTTAATTTGGTCACAAATGCAGTTGTGCTACTAAAAATGTAACTGTAAATGGTCTATTATTTGAGTTGTCAGTTTGTATATTAGAATCCAGTGGATTTAAGCATAAAAGTACTCTCTCTAGTCTGAAAGTTAATCAGCTTCTGCACAAATCATGAGTTTGGCCTCTGCAGCTCAGTGTGCAAACTTCTAAAAAGACGTATGATGCCACATTATTTTTTGGCATTTTTAGCAATGTCGTAACAATGTTTCCTCCTCAAAATAAATCTGGAGTTTTGTCTTTGAGATAATACTCTTTAAAGGTTTTATGGAGGATTTTCAAAATTGTTTGTTGTCAGTCTTGGTCAAAAACTGTTGCATAGATTTGTAACAGCCTTGTACTTATGCCAAACAAAAAAATAATTATAAAAATATTTAAACTGTGGACATGATGAGGCCAGTAAATTGTTGACCAATAGATAACGAGGTACCTCGTTATCTATTGGTTAAGTCAAGCAAATCCTCAGTGTAACTCATTGGCCCAGTTGCAGTGAAGGGCGTGGCCCTGGGAGGAGAAAAACATGTGCATCATTTGAAAAACAGCAAACAGCTGTTGGATTTGAAAAATCCTCCATACAACCTTTAAAATAAGAAAACTAACCCAACTCTACCCTGTCACTGATAGATGGCTGAGAAGATCTGAATTGTTTTTATGTCCATAAATCTCCCAAATTTATTATGAGCATTTCTTAAGCATTAGACAAGACTTGATCACTGTGTAACTTCCTTTACAGCCAGTAGATGGAACTCTAAACTGAACACATTTTGATTTACAGTAAAGCCGGAGTGCCTGACTTTCACACTTCAAAACAGGAAGTAGGTATTTAATTCATTACATTTTATCTCTTGCGCAAACATATCCTTTGATACATGGTAAATATCCACATTATTTTGGGCTGCAATTATTAGATATTTTTCAGACAGCACAGTGAGGCTGAAGAGGACCACTCAAGCAGCCAATCAGAGGACTGTTTAGTCTTGAGAAATAAAGGACTTTATTATTCAATTCAGACAAAACCTATAGTGATCTGAATTTGTAATAAAGAGCTGCATTTACAATAAAGCCAACTTTTTGGTGGAAAAGACAACGTTTAATAATTACAAACAACAACAACAACAACAACAACAACAACAATAACAACAAACAAAACCAACGAACAAAAAAAACAAAACAAAAAATAAAAAATAAAAATAACGGCTTGAATTGGTACACCTTAGCACTTATCGCAAAGGCTTTGCTGCCATCTAGTGTTGAAGCAGGGGATAGTAGCTTAGCATTGACAGTGAGGCTCCATGAGTAGGCTATTTGCAGTTGCACAACTGGTGCATAGAATATTTCTTGTATCCCAGTAGCTTACTATGTTTATTTTTTTAAACACGTGAGCCTTACTAAAGAAAGAATCTCAAAACAAACTCAGAACTAGGCCTATTGATAGCCTACCACATTGTGGATCTCTGCTTCCTGTTAGCTTACTTACAATAATAGGTCTAAATCTTTAAATGGTTAATGCCCTCATTTGTTTGAACTCTAAATCACTTTCTTCTCTTCATTTTCCGACAGAGTCTGCATTTTGTCCGATTTCTGATCCTTTAGATATTTTGGTCCTGATCAAAGATGCTGTCAAATCAAGCTAGCACAAAATAGGCCTGACTGTGTTTGTGCCAAATCGAGGATTATTTTGTTGATTTGCCTAAACATGAAAGATTTGGACAAATAAACATTCTAAATATGGAAAAGATTCTTTGATTGGTTTGAAGCATTTTTTCTTCAGCAAACACGTTGGGTTAATAGGTTATATTGTTTTGGTTTAGACTTCAAAGCGCATATACGGTACTAAATCTGTCAGACGTGAGAGCTCACCGCATCCTCTGCTCAGATCAGCTGATGCGCGCGGTCTGTGGACGCGCTGTGCGGCAGGGGACGCGCGTCAGAGCGGGGGGAGGAGTCTTCATCTTATCTTGTGGAAGACGCAGAATGCGGCTCGGTACCGGTCAAAAAACGCGCGCATAGAAAGATGCTTCTCTAGATGTCATGCTAGGACAACGTTGGGGGTATGTGCGCCTTCTGCGTGGGTCACAAACGTCCTTCCGCGGCCTGCTACTCAGTGATGTCGCTGTGAGGTGGCTGACTGCGCGTAGTGCTGAGTGGACAGCAGAGGACCTGAGCCCAGCCGATAGGGGCTTCTCACACTCTAGTTTGCAGTGCACCTCGTCATCGGAACCAGATGGTCTCCACCGGTGTGGATCCGTCTCTTTTCGTGCTGTCCGAGCCGCCCGCAGCCTGAGCCGCAGGATGCAGGTTAAAAACCAGATTTGCACCGAGCGGAGCAGCACAGACGATCCAGAGCAAGATGACAGCGACAAGAAGACCTCTTGTTTCTCCAACATCAAAATCTTTTTGGTGTCGGAGTGTGCGCTCATGTTGGCACAGGGCACTGTCGGCGCCTATCTGGTGAGTTTATTATGTGACAGCTAAACCGGTGCATCCAAAGTCAGCGCGCCTCTCCAGCCGCACAATTGATTACGACATTATTGAAATAAATGGCCTAGCTACAGCTTTATGTTCCGACATAACATGATCCTAACGAGGCACCGTGTTCTGATTGATCTGAGATTTGATGCGTTCATAATTGGGCCTATGCACCATTTGAACGACACAAAGCGTCTCGTGCCGTCTGTGATGCTACTCCATGCTGCTGGAAAATGTTGTGTATGTAGATGGTGAGCAGGTTACGAAACACTGACCAGGAGGTCCCATCCATCCTGTTCCGCCATATAATCCAGGCCTATACAGTGGAGCTTCAGCACTGTAGCACTGAGTGGGCCTAAGCATTAATGGGCAACTGTGATGGACACTATGTTCATTCATTAAAACTACCTCTCTGTGTTTTATAGCCTATACTTCCATGTTTGGCTGGACTGGAATAAAAGATGAAACTGTTAAATTAGGCTCTCAGGAAGCAGGGATGACTTGTGGCTGAAGCATATGTGCATTAGGCTTTTACTATGCTCTCAAGATCATTCAGAATAGTATGTAGGCCTTATTGAAAGAGTTCTCTCAGAAATAGCCTACCTGTTGCAGGTTGACAAAAAACAGAAAGAGGTGGCTAGTCATTTGCTAAAGGTTAACATGATCATCCACAAACGCTAGGTTTACTTTCAGAGCAAATGTTCCAACTAATTTGTTCTTCGACATGCTATTGTGTATAAACTTGTGTATGTGTTGTTACAAGGCTTAAGTTACCAAAACTGAGTCAGCTCACTAAATTAGTGTGAATTAGTTTTCTCTTTGTTTCGTTTTCCTCAGGTGAGTGTGTTGACTACTTTGGAAAGAAGATTCAATCTGCAAAGTGCTGATGTTGGCGTCATCGCAAGCAGCTTTGAGATTGGAAACCTTGCCCTGATTCTTTTTGTTAGTTACTTTGGCGCCAAAGCCCACCGTCCCCGCCTCATTGGATGTGGGGTATCGTGATGGCACTTGGGGCTTTGCTGTCTGCCCTGCCAGAGTTTCTGACCCATCAGTATGAGTACGAGGCTGGTGACTCTTGGCACGCTGAGGATGGCAGGGATGTGTGCTCCAACAGAACCAGGTCTGACAACAGAGACTCTGGTTTCAACTGTGGCAATCGAGCAAACACCAACATGATGTACCTGCTGCTGATCGGAGCTCAGGTTCTGCTGGGGATTGGAGCCACGCCTGTCCAGCCTCTGGGAGTGTCATACATTGATGACCATGTCCACAAAAAGGACTCTTCATTGTATATAGGTGAGTAACTAACAAGCCAGTCTCCTCTACCTTTAATCAAAGCAGTTTTTATAACAAGAGTTTCACAAATTTGGACAGCAGAAAACTCTTTCTCAATCTCATGTTTGTTTGATCTTTCTGCTTAAAACTATGAATGGATCACTAGTTTGGTTAATCTGCCCTTTAGAACTCTGAGAGACAAGCTTCAGTGCTTTTACTGTTTATGAAAATAATGTAGTCTAGACTGAGTGGTTTCTCAAAGAAACAGTTTTAGGACTTTGCTAATTTTCTCCTTTTTACATTTGTACTTTTAACAACGTTGTTTAGGTGTCTAGTGATGTTTCTTATATTGACAATACAACCCTCTGTTTTGCATTACAAGTTAATAAGAACAGTGGTCCTGTCCAACAGGTCCACATAACCACATGACTGGCAGTATGCTGCGCTTGCTAGAGTTGCTAAGCAACAGTATAGAAACACTGAAGCTTGCGTGCATCTTTTAAGTGACCCCTCTCAACGAATTTGTCTGAAACAAATAAAAAACACACAAAGAACATGTAACAAAATATGATATATTCACGAAAGAAACTAATATGCGTTTTGTGTTTGTACCTTTCAAGTAGTGGACATCAGTCAGTTTATTCTGCCTGTATTCTTGTTCAGACCAAGGCCTGCGGTTTGTTCAGAGCTACCTTTGATGTGCAGAGTCTGTGCCTACAGTAGACTGTAGAGAAGGAGGGCAAATAAGGCAAACACAGTAGGCAGCAGAGCAGACGCATGGCAAAAGGCCAACTTCTACCACATGTGTAGTACAAAGAATCGATTATGATTTTCTGTCCTGATACAAAGGTTCATATATTTTCTGACTTTTTATACAAGGGGTCACAACTTGCCAGACAAGTACACATGAGTTGTCTGTATATTACTTGTGAACTTTTTTACGAATCAATATCATAAAGATTATGCTTAGTTAGGATTGCAAGTGCTCTACATCAACATTCTAGCTTTGATGCTGACAATTGTTTGTTGATTTTGTACATGTACTTTGCTGGGTGCAGTAGTTACAAGCAAAAATACAATGCTTTTCTGATAACTACTGCTTCCATAATGTGCAGCACCAATGACAACATTAGCACTGTCCCCAATAAAAAAGCTATTTTAAAACACATTTATTTAATTTTATGCTTACAAGCACCTACTTTATGTACAAAAACTGACTATGTTTGTCAATACTAAATATGATAGTGGTAGTGTTTAATTGTTGCGTCCCACTTGAAAAACAAAACAAAACTAAAACATAGCATTGTCAGTGCTACCTATTTTTATGTGAAGAGGGCGTTTTGCTAATATAATAGCGTTCCTTCCTATAGATTGACAGATAAAACAAAATGCAATTCTTTAGGCACACATTAAATGGAAACAAAAGGAAATGTGTGACTTTATTTATGTTTGCGCCTCTATAGACCTTCACAAGTTTAAGCCACATTGTAATAGGGTTATTGATTGCTGTCTACTTGATTGATGCTCATGCTGAAACAACTGTCTGACTTACATATTGTATGTCTTAGCAGAAACTGGTGTGCTTGGTCTCTATCTCCTTTTTAAATTTAATTTAATTGACCTTTATTTAACCAGGGAAGTCCCTCTGAGATTAAGAATCTCTTGTAGGGAGCCCTGGGGGAAGGGTCAGGGGAGGCATTAATGGACATGTTTTTAGTTGTAGGAGGAAAGTACGGAGGAAACCTACGCAGACACGGGGAGAACATGCAAACTCCACATAGAAAGATCCGGGTCGACTGGGAGTTGAACCCAGAACCTTCTTGCTATGAGGCCAGAGAGCTAACAGCTGCGCCCTGTGTCGCCTTTTTAAATATAGAGTTTAAATACAACCTAAGTACATTGATTTTGAAATAAAGTAAAGTAAAATTAAGTTTTACCCAACTGATGATGTGTTGCAAAAATAATTCTGCAACTTTAGCTACTTACAAAAGGGTGACATTTATTTACAAGTGATGAGGCAACGTTTGTTTTGGCTACTTGACCTTCATCTGGCAAATTTGCCTGATGAAGTACAAAAATTTCACTCTTCTGCAAGTTATGTAATCTTTATCTTATATTTGAACCAACACACCTGCTTCTTATAATGATGTACGACGCGCCTATTTCCTGAAGACTGAATTTGCAATGCACATTTGCTTGTTATGGTTTATATAAGTCCAACTGTATTTAGTTTTACTCAGTTTTTGGGTTACCTTTTATTATTATTTTTCTTCTTAAGTAATAATATGCACAAAAAAGACAATATCAAATATTCTTAAATAAATGTGATTTGTTTGACACAAAATGGCAGCTTAGTGGCGAGCAAAGTATTGGTTTCCAGTGGCAGTGTCTACTTAGGGGCCTAGGGGCCATGTCCTGCCGCTGGGTCAGCTCCTCTTCATCCCTATAATGTGTGTAATGAAGCACGATGAGGCTGCAAGTTAGGTCCACTGCAGCAAAATGTTATTTCCTCCAGTGAAGTTATTAGTCTGCCCCTGACAGCAGAGGAAGGAGTGCATGTCGAGTCAGCATGCCTTGTCCATTCAGAGCGGCCGGCTGCTTTTTTGGATGCACCTTTGCCAAGACACAAAAATGCCAGTGATTGAACTGTTCCATAATGTGATTCTGAGTGAGAAATTATTTACGTGGTGCCAAAGAGCAATCTTTTTTTTTTTTTAAAGTCACCTTTACCTGCTTCTGTGTTTGTGGATCTGTCACTTTATCACAGCATTAACCCAAAATAATAAATAATATTAATAATTTAATTATTGCAAGCATTTAATATTGCTATATACTTATAGAATTATGACACTCGATATATTTTAATAACCACCAGCAAATAATAATGGTAAATAGCCCCGTTTCCTTATGACATCAGCAATTGTAGAATTCAAAGCCAATACTTTGCCTAAATGGTATAATTACCGGAGCAAAAGGCATTCAGAATAATTAAATATTGCATATAAATATCACTTTTTGTTTGGAAAATAATATTGACACTACTATTGCTAATTTGGTAACTTGTGCTTTTCAACATGTTGAGAAAAGAGGCTTTGTTAGATGCAAAATCCTACATTGACACAGATTTAATTACATTTTAATTACACATTTAATTACAATGTGATAATTGCTTTACAAATAATCAACTTCAGTGCTCATTTTATCATTGTTTGTGCTCTCAGAAGTAAAAACTGTTTTCAATTAGGAAAAAAAGTTGTAAGCTGAGCGTTACAGAGACAGACATGTAAATAAAATTCCAGGTGATCTTATGATCTTTAGATTCCTTATAGCTGCATTGTTGTTTAGTTCTATGTAAATACAAAATTGTTTGTGTTTTAGTCTCAACACAGCAACAAGTAACTTCACAGTTTTTGTTTCTGCAGACCAGCTGGCGTCACCAACACTTTGACTGGGCGCTGTCCATGAGTGCTCAAGTGCCTGGACTCTTTCACATACATTATGGATTAGTGCAGCTGCCGACAGTGTGTGGGATTTGACGGCAGAGCAGTAGATTATCTGTGGTCATGACCCTGTGCCAGCACTGTTCAACTCCATCACTTCATTCATCTTCACAGACATTCTCAAAAAATATTTTTATTAATCTTTTTGCATGTTACTTTTGTGGCTTCTGTAAGTTTCTGCTGTCGCCTCTACATATCTACTGATAAGTTCCAAGCATAAACTAAAGGAATTATTGATAATATTTGGCCTGGTGCTGACAGTGAGATTGTTTTTGAATGCTGACCAGGGTGAACTGGACAAGACAATATTTCTCTGGGACTCATTCGGCCTAGTATTGAAATGCATTGATAGCACTTTGAAAAATGAAGCAGCCATTTGTCTTTTAGATTTAAGACGGGTGATAAAGCACTAATCATTGCATCCTTCAGAAGAATATTGAACGGCTTTCATCTGGACGGAGAGTAAAGCAGCTGCACTGGGCTGTGGAGGCAGTGGGCTAAACTCTTGTTGTTCTTCTATATGGCATCAAAACGTCACTAAGCAGCTTTTACTGCAACACAAACTGAAATGCGCTCATAAAAATGCGGTGCACAGCCAATATCAGAGCCCATTTCCTGTTTATGACCCTTTTTGGCAATTAGTTGCGCTGTTATATTGGCTCTGAAAATCTAATAAGAACCAACATCAAACCACAAATTTCCAAGTTATTGATACTACATTTGTTGAAGATGAGAAAATACATAACAAAGGATGTAATTATCAAAGTTGTAGGATTTTACACAAGACTGCCCTCTGCTGACAATGTATGACTAATTTTACTGTCTTGTTTTAATTCATCAACCTTCTTTCTTTTCTCTCTTTTTAAAACAGGTATTTTGTTTTCAACACTGGTGTTTGGTCCAGCATGTGGCTTCATTCTGGGGTCGGTCTGTACCAAAGTTTATGTTGATGCCGTCTTCATTGACACCAGTGAGCCAAATATTCCTTAGACTTTATTTTGTAGTCTATTGACATTTTATAATATTTATTGTTTGTCCTCAGGTAAGCTGGACATTACCCCAGATGACCCTCGCTGGATCGGGGCGTGGTGGGCTGGCTTCCTCCTGTGCAGTGCCTTACTATTTCTGTCAGCCCTGTTTATGTTCGGTTTCCCTCAGACCCTTGATGAGCAGGGCCTGGACTCTGGAGGAGAGAGTGAGCAGGCCATGCTTCCATCCTCTCTCACTTTAGACAGACCCAAAGGATCTATTCACGGCTTTGATTTAAATAGTGGTCTATCAGTCTGCCAACACCTGAGAGGTACAGTGAAACTCTATATCAAATCATTTTGTTTTTGGAAAGCCGATATGACAACAGTCACCTCTGAAAGCTTGTACAGTTGTTTTGAGATAGCAAGGAAGTCTACACTTTATTGTATTTGCACTCAAAACTACAAAGATTTGTGTATTATGCTACAGTGTAGCAGGGAATAATAGGTCTACTGATGAAGGCAACGGGCCTTTGTAAGTTGTAGGTATAACAGTTTTTCCCTTGATGTTTTGGCAGTAATACCTCGGGTGACCAGGCACCTTCTCTCCAACCCTGTGTTCAGCTGTATTACACTGGCAGCCTGCATGGAGATTGCTGTTGTTGCTGGCTTTGCTGCATTCTTGGGGAAGTATTTGGAGCAGCAGTTCAATCTTACAACCTCCTCAGCCAATCAGCTACTCGGTAAGAAGCTCAAAATGCCACATTTAATGGGATGTACATTCTACCACATTGTGGATGTCTGCACAGGTATGACAGCTATCCCCTGTGCATGCCTTGGTATTTTCCTTGGAGGACTGCTGGTGAAGAAGCTGAACCTGTCAGCGCTGGGAGCTGTTCGCATGGCCATGCTCGTCAACCTTATCTCCACTGCCTGTTATGTCTCTTTCCTCTTTTTGGGCTGTGATACTGGGCCTGTGGCGGGAGTTACTGTTGCATATGTCAATGAGTAAGTAAAAGAAGAACATTATTGGTCTCTGGTTTTCCACTGTTTTATTAAAATAATGTATGGAACAGTATGGCTATCTTAACAAACAAGAAAGAAACCACCATAATATGAATTATATTTTTATTTAAAATATTGAGCATCATGCACAAATAATAATAATAATAATAATATAACATTTTATTTTGTAATAATTTAAAAGTAATAATTTTGCAAAGCTGTGTCCCATGTACATGGGGTAGCCTAGACAGGGCACCCTTCTCTTTCCCCCTTCCTCCCTCTGGTCCCATGTTCTGAGTGCGTGTGTGTGATTTGCGTGTTTAGTGTATGTTTGTGTTGTACAGCCTTTTTATTATGTCACTGTAAAGATTTTAAATAATACTGTATATATACTGTATGTTGGGAGTCATTGTTTTGTCTCGCAGATAACTTGCATGATCTTTGCTCATAGGACTTTACATTCCTGGCAGAGGCCTGACTCTGCATGCATCAGTAACTGCAACTGCTATACAGCATCAGTGAGCCCTGTGTGTGGCTCCAATGGAGTCACCTATCTCTCAGCCTGCTTCGCTGGCTGCACCAAACGAGTAAGAAACTCATACTGTTGATATTACATTTTGGCATAGAATTACTTTTCGGTTTCCTAAGCCATTTCTGTAATTCTGTTTTTCCTAGAACTTGACAAGCTGCACGTGTGTATCAAGCAGCAGTGAGGAGGCTGTGGCTTTACCAGGAAAGTGTCCTAGTCCAGGATGTCAGCAAGCTTTCCTCACCTTCCTTTCCATAATCTGTGTGTGCAGCATGATTGGAGCTATGGCCCAGACGCCTTCAGTCATCATACTCATCAGGTCAGACATCATGTGGTAACTGTGAATATTGTTGGAAAGATTTTGAAATATATTTCAAAATCTTGTAATATATATTTTGTTATATATATATATATATATATATATATTATATATATAATATATATATATAATATATTATATATATAATATATATATATATTATATATATATAATATATATATATAATATTATATATATATATACTTTGAAATGAGACATAAGATTTAAAGGCTATTTAATATTTGTTGCACTATTGTGTGCATCTTTTTTCCCCTCACTAACACAGTGCAAGCAAGCATGATAAAGTAGCCATTTTTTAAGTGTTATTAATGCCACAAAAAATAAAATAAATAATTAATAATAAAAATCCTTGGCATGTCGTTACTTTTCAATACCGTAAATTACCACAAGGTGGAGCTGTAGTTCTATTTATACAGTGTGATGAAAGATGGGCATCTTGTAAGAAAAACTTAAAGTTCGTTTTACTATTCTTTTAGCAGTTCAGTCATATTTTTCTCCTTAGGACTGTAAGCCCTGAGCTGAAGTCTTATGCCTTGGAGTGTTGTTCCTGCTCCTCAGACTTATAGGTAAGAGAGCACCTAAGAGACCTACACTCAGCACTAACAAAAATGTGGTCCTTTACCCTCTGTCTACACTCTCACAGTCTGACTCCTTGACCACTTGTGTCTTTCTGTGCCTCAGGCTTCATACCTCCCCCGCTCATCTTTGGGATGGGCATTGACTCCACCTGTCTCTTCTGGAGCTCGGTTTGTGGAGAGAAAGGTGCCTGCATGTTGTATGACAATGTGTCATACAGACATCTGTATGTGAGCATTGCCATTGTGCTCAAGTCTTCAGCCTTCCTGCTATATGCCACCACGTGGCAGTGTCTGAGGAAGAACTACAGAAAGTACATCAAGAACAGTGAGGGCTACCTAACACCACTGAGCTCTTCTCATCTAATGTGACTCTAGAAAATTTGGGCAAAGACATCTCTATCAATCCGGCCAACAGGACAAAGTACATTTATAACCTGGAGGACCACGAGGCCAGCGACAACATGGAGTCTGTTTTATAGTCTGTTCGACAGACGGAGCTGAGCTCTGTGTTTGAATCAGTATGTCCCCGGATAGGGTCAACTCTTGACAGGTATTATACTATCTGAGCTTTCCCAGAGTATTAAGAGTAAGAGATGCACCTGTAAGTTAGTCCTTTGTAACTGCTCTGGCTGCTTATGAAGCCAAATTCTCTTGAGTATTTATTCAACTTCTTATTTTTTTCTTTCTAGAAATATCTGTTGTATCTATTTTAGTTATTAAACAATTTCTTTCTTTTAGAAAGAAGTACTTCTCAGGTGCAATTGTTCTCAGAGAGGAAATACAAAGGTTGAAAAAATCTTTTTGATAAAGGTTTGAAAATATTCTGTCATAGTGCACTTTTACAAAAGGAGATTTAAGCCTTATTTATGCTGCTTTTTTATTTATTTTTTTATACACTATTAACTTATTTAATCTATTTAGTTACTGTACTTGGCCCATACCTAAAAGATTATAGAACAAATAAATCAATTTAATGAAAGAATGTGTTGAACAAAAGTGCACAGGAAGAAATTGCTTTTATTGAGACAGTTAGCTAATGGCTTCATGTGCACCATTTTTGGAATCAAAAGTTATTTTAATAGTTCATAAGATGATCGTGTCTTGATTTTAATGCACAGATTGGTGGGAGCTTTTTATACTTATAGGACTGTTCTTCAGTATTTGTTTGATGACAGCTGTTTCTCCTTTGTTTTTATCCCTTTACTCATATTTTCCATACATAGTTGCACAGCCAATTAGTTTCAAACTGACCAGGGGTTCACATCTTTGCAAACATTGATTTCGACCACCTTGTAATTCTGATGGGAAAACTTGTGTCAGTGGCAGTGCAAAGTGCAGAACTGTATTGTGGTGTGGAGCTTCTCTTGGGGGAGTGCCCTGCAGCAGCACTGCATGTAATACACAGCTACATGATAAATAACAAGCCAGTGCAGTGGGCCCAAACAGAGGGTGTCCCGTGGGAGTGAGATGCAGGAGCGGAGGGCTGTATTGTCACAGCATTAACAAAGAAAGCACTTGCATAAAGCACACAGCACCAAGTGGAGCTATTCACTGCACTCAGATCTGATAAGGCTGCATGATGCGCAGTTTCCAACCAGAATTAGCAGAGCATGCCATCAATGCATGCTCAAAAAAACAAAATTGTTTTCCCTATTTTTAGGTATCAGCAACACACTTGTCATTTAAAATGCATAAGGACAAAAGATTTGCTTAAAAATATTACATTGATCCCTATTTTAATTTATTGTTTTATTATTATTAATTTTATATATATATATATATATATATATATATATATATAATATATATATATATATATATATATATATATACATACATACATACACACAGTATATATATATATATATATATATATATATATATATATATAATATATATATATATATATATATATATATATATATATATATATATATAATTTGACTTTGTCTGTTAAATGTTTAAACTGCCACAAACAATGTGTTTCCAGTTTGTTCTGATGACACAGAGAGATTCTTTTTTTTTTTTTTTTTTTATCAGCTCTACTTTAAACTGTTCACATGACAAATTACGATCGATTATCTGACAAAACACAAAACCCATAGTTAGAAAACCTGTCCTATGCACTTTAACTGCCATAACCTCCTGTTTGTGGGATCTCTGTTCAATTTATGGTTGGGTTGTGATGGCTTCTTTTACAAGTAAGCCAGGTATACTTAATAAAACAGTTGAGCTTAAAAAAATATTTATTAACATTTTGGCATATGGATTCTTTCAGTTTGCACTCCATTCAAATAGTTTTGGTAAATAAAAGCTAAATAATATTGGACCTAGACAACGTCTTGCCAAAGTCACTACAATGTATTGTAAGTCTAATATACTTAGTTTAACAATGAATGGAAGAAACATGGCTTTAGATAAAGGATTGTAAGTATGTATGACTTGTTTCCAGCAGGAGAACATCTTGGAGGACAAGCAGATGGCAGTGTCTTTGCAATGTGATGTGTACTGTTCAGTGTGTCTGAGTGTGTTCTGTACATAGTAGTGCCATCCAAGTGACGCTGTGTTCAGTACTGTCCTGCAGAGAACTCAACACATCTGAGCCAGTTGTATGTAGCCTTCTGTGATATCCCTCAACTTCCTGAAACCATATCACATGGGATTGTCCCCAAAAAGTTTATATAAAATAGTGTATATCTACTAGTAGAAATCAGAATCGTTTAGTTTGTAATAGCTGTTAAAATAACACTTATAATGATCTCTAGTCTGACTTTAGACCTCGTAGAAAAGGCCTGGTGTAGAATAAACTTCACAGACAGATCTGTGCCTGAATAAGAAGTTCTTTGTTTTGATAGAGCCTTTATTGTGCTGTATCACCCTGTGCTCTGTAACACAGAAGCCAATGCGTGTGGCTGCCTACAGGAGCGACAGCACTTGCTCCATTGTGTTAGTGCTGCGCCGACAGGACTGTTTCATTTGGCACAAATGTGCTTCTGATGTTTGCCTTGTGTTCAGCATAGTTGTTTTACGTACATTTTTTCTCTTTTGATGAGCTTGCCTTGTGATTAAAGCAAGTAGACTTTTATAGTTGACTTTAAGTGATAAAATATTGTATATTGAAGAGTTTACTGCCGAAATAGTTTACTTGAGCCTTTGAAATGAGTAGCTCTTTTGTAAATAGGTTAACCATGATTTACCCTTTAATTTATTATCTTTTGCATATTATGGATGCTATTTTGGAAGAAAACTCTTCATGTGCAGATAGATGTTTTGGTTAGAGCCTATTGGCAGCATGTTGCCTTTGATTCAAGCAAAACCATGTGCTAACCATGTTAGTGACGGTTGGAGTGGTCTGTTGCTTATAGTCTGTTATGGGTGATATTCAAAGCGTGCATTTCACGGCTCTTACAAGATCATCTAAAAGGGCACTGAAAAAGAAAATATCACCTATTTTTCCAGAGCACCACTAAGGAACTTCACACAAGCTTTATTGCTTTTATTCTTTTTCTAACATGAATTTATATTTAAAACATGTGTATGTGTATATTCTTGAAAAGGTTCATGATTGTATGTTTATTGTACATACATTAAATATATTATTTTTATTTGGCTTTATTGCGTTTGCATCTTGATTATGTTTTGTGTTTTTTTAAAAGAAGAAACAAAATATTGCTACCCTCTGCTACCATTATTGATTTGCACAAAAGTCTAGTCTATCCAGTCCAACTGAATTGTCACAGTAGAACTGCTGATCAACTTCAACCCCTGGTCAAACATTAAAGGTCACGTTTTCTTCTCTTAACTCACTGGCAAAGAAGATAAATCCTGACATGGGTTTAATCGAAATGTGCTTGTGCTTTGCCATGATCTAATTTCCTGTCATTCTAGCCCTCTGGTTATCCACGGCCTCTCTACATGGCCACAGTGCACACTACAGATAATAGCAGGGCTCTGGAGTGACCAGTGAATCACCTTGTCTCAGTGGTTTCAGGGAGCTGTGTTTGGCCAGGTTGGAGCATCTCTTCATGAGATAGAGGCATTGGGCTCCTGTTTCTGGAGTGCAGACAGGGTCTTGCTCCGGCCACTGTGCAGTGAGATGGAAAGTGTGCCATTCCATGTTCCTCTTGATGGCAAGTGACTGTGAGAGGTTGTGTCATGTTCTTTAGCTATTGACTCAGTGACTTGGGACTTTATGACAAAAACCTCATCTGTGTGGGCTCTCTGTGAACTGACAAATAAATATGTCTTACACATTTCTTCACAATGACCTGAAGATTCTCTTGTACTGACAGGGACATATTCCAAAGCCTAACCGCATGAACCCATGCCTAACCTCTTCATGACCCTTGCTGTCTTTCATCTTTTGAACTTTTGGTGTCTTCTCAATTGAAACAGTTCACTGAACTTGTGCATCTGAACTGATATAGCTATGGATTACCCGTCTGCAGCAGCCGGTCTCTTCCTCCTTCTGCAACATGCATGACATGATGGCACACAATTCAATACTACATGCGCTGTATTATTCACCGTCACTGTGGGTTGAAAAGTCAGGGCACAGAGTAAGCACAGGCCATTAGCTGGTGCTGAAGTGACAGCACAAAGAGCCAGAGTCTGATACACTCACAGCTGCCTCTGCCCTTTGCTTTCTCCAACACACAAAATCACCATATGCCCTTCATTTGTTAGAAAAATTAGAATGTCCGAACACGCCATGGTGTGAATAAATGATGATATATTTGTCTCTATGTTATATGCAAAAGGATCATTCTGCATGTGACTAATGCCTGGTCGTGTGACGTGGCTCGACAGCTGCTGACCTGATTTATTGTGAGGTTCTCTGCGTTGTTAAAAACATTCTCTGACTCAGTGACAACGGCCCAATTATCCCCTTCATGCAGAGAAGGTCCATATACAAAAGAGGTTGTGAATTGCAAATCCAGTTGCAGGCTGTCCTCTTTCTACTCTAATCTAATAATGTGATCCATCATTTCAGTGGCGACGGCTCTGCACCCCAGGAATGGAGCATGAATCCCAGAGGATTGATATCAAGATGTTTGCATATCCATATATGCATTCCTGAAAGCCTGCCGGGACATAAAAATCACAAACATATTTATTATCATGTCCTGAAGCATTCTAGTATTTAGTATTTCCATTGCATTGCTCTATTTGTTGTTGATTTTGCTTTGGACATCACTAGCCAGGTACACATGCACTTGACTTTCATAACTGTCTTCAACCTCTGCATTTTGAAAAAAGGGGAAAAAAGAAGAGAAATCCACCTCAAGAGCTAGTGCTGTTAGTTGAGAGGGTCCTGTTGGCGAATCATCCATTACTCTGATGAGCCTGCAGCCCCTGAGCTCTGACAGCGCAGCCACACGATCAACTAGACAGCCCAATGCCACCATTTGTGCCGCTGCAGCATTCATCACACTAATTACCCATGGTGCCAAGCAGCTCACACGGCCCGGTGAAGCTTTGGCGGCTCGTTTGAAACAGAGGTGAAGTGGGGAAACCTCAGATGAGCCTAAACACAAGTCTGTCCTCTTTTTTTCTCTGCACATAATTAACTCGGCATTCCGGCAAGTTGACAAATTGGAATGATGAATTTGGCCTCTATGAATAGATACAAATGCATGATCAATCAAGATCTAGTCGGAGCAAATGTGCTCCAATGAAAGACGCAGAAAATATCTCAATGACATTTGGTACACTTTTGAGAAAAATACAAAACTGAAAGAGCAAATTATTTATATATATATATATATATATATATATATATATATATATATATATATATATATATATATATATAATATATATATATATATATATTATATATATATATATATATATATATATATATACTTTTTTTTTTTTTTATGACACGTGTCACTTATTCTCCAAGATGAAGAAAAGTAAAATATTTACTAGAAAGAGAGCAAAAAGGCAGTCTGGATTTTATAATTGAACAAATTAAAAAGGAGTCACAAGGTTGCCAGCATTTTGATCCCTCACTTTGCTATGTGGGTTAGACCTAATCTTGTCTGAGTTAATATCTGAGGTCAAAGGCTAAATAGGACTTTGTACAACTCTTAATGAGGATATTTCACCCAAGAAGAGTTCCAGGTTTTTGTGTGTGGTGATCCATTGATATGTTTGGAAAAAAGTTCTATATAGACTCCATTTTAAAAGGACAAATGTAGAAATCATTTTAAAGAGGTTATAGTTCAGCTTTCTGAGGTTAGAAAGGGGTTAGGGTCACCTGAGTGGTCACAGGTGAAGCAGTGATAGAGTAGAGCTAATCTGATTTAGAAGCTATTGTTGCTTGCTGGCCACAGTTTGACCCTACTTAAGACCTAAGAAATCCAACTTTGATTCTACGCCAGAGAGAGTTCAAAGTTAAGTGTGTTTTGCATCTGCTTAAAATGTCTTAAACAACATGATTACTTCAAACATTGCAAAGTGATTACAAGTCACATATAATCCACTCTTTGTACTTATATTAAGTAGTTGTTACTAATTGTAATATCTCAGAGCTTGTGAGGTCTTTTCGAAAATTCTTAATTGACTAATTGATTGTACTTTGGTAGGTAGCCATATGCAACAATGAGGATCTGCCAATAACACTTGGGCACTTTTAGATCACACCCATTATCCTTTTACTATAATGAGCTTATGCTAAATCCATTCAGCCAAAACATCCGAACCTCACCAAACCTTCTTGACTGCACAAGCGTGAATTATAAGTTCTTTGTTAAAAAAAAACATGTGGGTATTTTCCTTCAAATTTAGCATATAATAAGATAATTTGTCCCAAAGATTCAGAAAATAATTATAAAATGGAAAAATACATTTTTATACATTCATACATACATTTCATATGTTTTCCTATATAGCTAAAAGAATTTACCTCTACCACACTCGTCAAACCTCCATGTGGTGAGTTTAACAGATTGCTAATGTTCTAAGGTTAAACGCTATAATGGGATGCAGTATTAAAATGATAGATGATTCCCTAAATTCTCTATGGATCTTTACCAGCACGCCTGAACACCTCCCACTGTGCTGTAAACTGTCCCGTCCTGGTGCTTGTGCCGACACAGCAGGTTTCCCCTCCCAAACTCTCCTCCAATTAGCCTGCACTCCACTCCCCATGCATTGCTGTCTTAACGCCTTAAAGGCCACCAGGAGCAGGGGATTTATCATCTTTAAACATCTTTTATCCTCTGTAAAAGTGAGAATGTGAACCTGCCATGCCAACAGGTTAAGTGGCAGAGCAACAAACCTGCATACAGTTAAGTGTTTAGCCTTGACCTTCTGTGGTGCATGAAACATCAGAAGCCTGTTGGCCATCTTTCTGTTGGTGCATGGTGCCGCAGGAGGACTGCAGAGCTGGCTGTCTAAAAGAACACGACGGAGCACTCAGCCCAAGGATTCGTGATGCATGAGTCAATGGTGAAGTGGCAATGTGGATATTTTCATACGAAGATAGGCTGCCTCCTGTCAAAGGCCTCACTGGCATCGCCATGACTGGGTCTCAGGGGGCAAAAAGGCAACTGCACAAGATAAAAAAAAGAAAAACATGTCAGTTTTCCTTTTAGATAGTTTGTTATTTTCTTTTATTTCTGTTAAAAAGTGTTTGCATGCTGCATGGTGTTGTCCAATAAGGTTGTTAAAAGCACAAAAACAGAAAAGTAATAAAAACTAAAAAATAGTATTAAAACTAGATACACATTGTTTTTTATTGTTGCACGCAGCAAGGCAGGACAATGACAACTACGCAATACTACTACTACTACTACTACTACTACTACTACTACTACTACTACTAAGCTACTATTACAAGTACTATACTACTACTACTACTACTACTACTACTACTACTACTACTACTACTACTACTAATAATAATAATAATAGCCTATGTGGAAAAAAAAAATCTTGAATTCCTGAATTGTAGTCTAATGTTACAAACATACAGCTAATGTTACAAACATTTTATTGGCATTTTTTTTTTCTACAGTGTTTTGCATTGCCGAGATATAAAGGATTGAGCATTTTCAAGCTACCAAAAAAAGAAAAGAAAAAGAAGCAGCTTACAAATATTACGTGAAACCTTACACGCTCATAATTATTTAGTAACACTAGGTGGCATTAGATTACTGTAGTTAAATGTGTTGAGTCCAACATGTGGCTTAGCTTAGAGTTACATTTATTTTGCATGACAATCAGCAGGAGGATAGGCACAAGCAGAATTACCATGTTAAACACTTCTAATAGACAGGACACACACAGAGATCAAATAATACCTGTGAAGAATAGATATTCGTGGCATCTGAAGCTGCAGCTCCGTGCTCACAGCTACACCCCCTTATCCAGTCAACAAACCAGGCTTTAACTCCGCCCACGACGTGCACACGTCACCGTTTGTGACGCGTGAGCGCACCAATCTCTTCGTCCGTCCCGAGCGAAACGTCGCCAAAATCACCATCCATCACACAGCTCTCTCTCCTCCGGTGTCTTTATCGTAACTTGTGACTTACCAGGGCAGTGTGGGCCGCCTAGGAAAGCGCACTTTTCTTCGCTTGACAGATTTGCGTAAAGCAGGAAAGTCTAGACACAAGGAACCATATCATAGGCTGCAATTTGGAGACTCCTCTGATGCCTGCATGGAGACATTTTACAAAGCTATTCCCTTTTAAGCCTGGACGGAACGCCGATTATCGCGGGCTGAATGAAGCGCATTTTGGATTATTGAAGCACTTTTCTTGGGACCTTGCACTACAGCCTAGTATCTGGTCTTATTAAAAGTTGTGTTGCATGCTATAATGCTATTATTATTTTAGAAGTGTAAATTCATGCAGAACAGACGTAGACTTTAGTTTCTGACTGTCACTATAAGCGAAAAGTTTGAAAAAGTCGATATGGCTATGGTGGCATGGAGAAACCCTGAAGGTGTGGGGGACTCTCAGGGGACCCTTTCGTCCCGGTGTCCCAGGTTGCACCTCTGCCCATACCCGGAGAACTGGGGGACACATGAACACAGCAGCCTCATTGGAAATCCCCGCGGCTCCGGTGGGATCCCAGGGAGCATCCAGCACCTCAGCCACAGTCCCCGGCAACGGGAACAACAACTCTTCTTCGTCTTCCTCATCTTCCTCGTCCGGGGACAAGCAACAGAGCCAGCAGATCGAGTGCATAGTGTGCGGGGACAAGTCCAGTGGTAAACATTATGGCCAGTTCACCTGTGAGGGATGTAAGAGCTTCTTCAAGCGCAGCGTCAGGAGGAACCTGACCTATACCTGCAGAGCCAACAGGAACTGTCCCGTGGACCAGCACCACCGCAACCAGTGCCAGTACTGCCGCCTCAAGAAGTGTCTCAAAGTGGGCATGCGGAGGGAAGGTATGGTGCACTCTAGCTCCTCAAGTTTTAGTCGCCTACTAGCCTATTTTACGTGGAATCTGCACAAATATGTAAACTGATGGGCTTAGAGTGTTCAACTAGGTTATTTAAAAATTCAGCGTTAAAATTGGTTATTACAATATTACAATTTTAAAGCACTCATTACATTTGCAGCCATGAGATGATTTCTTGGCCACACGAAGTCTTTGTTCTCTTTAATTCATCACAAACACAGAGGTTGTGCTCGTTTAGCCTTTTCCTGAACCATAATCATGATAATTTTGTTCTACTTTTAATATTACTCTTACTTGTAGTCGGTTTTTGTTGACTTTTTTTCATGGCTAATGCGGTAGCTAGCTTATTTTGAGGGTCATTGTTACATTACAAACACCTTCTCTTTTCTTACAACGTTATTAATCTCTAAACCCCAACATGTTTTAAAATGTATTGTGCAAATTGTGCCTTGTTTGTGCACGTTTGTACACATGTTAATCTAGAGATTATTTTTGTAGTGTCCACTAGGCTGCTCTTTGTAATGTAGCCTACATGTAGCAAGCAAGCTCTGTCCATGGCAACACCACATTTGTAGCATAGCTTTTGACTATAGGCCACAGTTTGGGACTTCATTTTTAGATTTAGCCATCAGGTGTGCGAAGTAGGCCTATTTCTTTGCAAATATGCAAACAGATAGCCTACGTTATGACTCCTGCTTTGTGCTTAGCTTACATTAATGTAGCCGACGAGAAAACTAATCATTTTGATTGTTTACATTAATAATTCAACGTGTATATTCTTTATGAAATAAGATGAATCCATTAAGACAAAAAGTGTCTCCTAACTGCTTCATCTGAGTGAGCTGACCCGTAGGTCGTGGCCCCTGACACACAGCACGAGCTTATTGCGATGCTATTGGCGCGTGGAGCCTGTGCAGCTCTTATAGTTTTTACATCAATGTAATTACAATACATTCGTAGCCTACAAGTATTTTAATTCAATTATTACCAAATCGATTTTTTTCATAGCCCCTTTGCTTATGATTTTGTGTTTTGTTTGCAGCTGTGCAGAGAGGCCGAGTGCCCACGCAGTCTTACCACGGCCAGTTCGCCTTGACAAACGGGGACCCTCTGCAGTGCCACTCGTATCTTTCTGGGTATATTTCGCTTCTGTTGCGGGCTGAGCCCTACCCCACGTCCAGGTTTGGTTCCCAATGTCTGCAGAGCAACAACCTAATGGGCATCGAGAACATCTGCGAGTTGGCGGCAAGAATGCTCTTCAGCGCCGTGGAGTGGGCCCGAAACATCCCGTTCTTTCCGGATCTCCAGGTCCCAGACCAGGTCGCCTTGTTGCGCCTCACGTGGAGTGAACTGTTTGTGCTGAACGCTGCGCAGTGCTCCATGCCAGTGCACGTCGCCCCGTTGCTGGCTGCCGCTGGGCTTCACGCCTCCCCCATGTCCGCAGACCGGGTAGTGGCCTTCATGGATCACATCCGGGTTTTCCAAGAGCAGGTGGAGAAGCTGAAGGTGCTCCACGTCGACTCGGCAGAGTACAGCTGTATCAAGGCCATCGTCCTGTTCACAACAGGTACAACAACACTGTGCCTTTTTGTATTTTCTTTCTCAATGATACACACGCGCACTCTCGCACAAAATAACTAGCTATAACCCATTTTAAAAAATGTCATTCATTCTTTTTGTCATCCCAACAATTTATCTACATTATCCTACATTACAAATTACATTCAACAAAAATGAATAATAAAAAATAACAAAAAGCTTAATGAAAAACAAATCTTTTAAACATTAAAACATATTTAGTTTTAAAACAAAACATGTAAAAAATATACAAGATATATATAAAATAGTCTGGTATAAAGTTGCTTTTATTTCTATTTGTACATGGATCCTTTTTTTTTTGCGTATTCAATAAAAAAAAAGTGTAGTCAGTATAAACATACATTAGAAATTGCATACAAATAAACTAGAACGTAATTGTATTATTCTAATAATAATAATAATAATAATAATAATAATAATAATAAATTGCACATTATAAAATTGTTTTGAGCTATGTAAAGGAGCGTTGAATGCAAGCACAGTTTAGTATACATTTTTATTTATTGTTTTGTTTTTTTTCAAATTTTCATTATTGTTCCTACTACTACTAATACATACATACATTTTGGGAAAGATTTATTTACAAGAAAATTAACAACAAGTACAAGTGCTTTAAAGAAAACTGAGGCAGGTCTCCAATGCGGATCTATTTTGGTCCTGTCAGCGCATGTGTACACGTGTCTTCAAACTGGGACACAGTAACCGTTCTTTAACCCCTGCTTCTATTCGGCCTGCTGCTCTACAGTACCACCACAGGCTGCTGTGTGGAAAAAATAACACTTACAGCATGTACAGAAGCACTGGGGGCAGCGTGTGCACTGGAAATGCCCTGTGTAGGGTCTCTGACATATACAACAATATTGTGAAGGGTTGTTGTCACATTGAACCGAGAGTACTGCTCTGTTTATAACATAGGGCATAATGGAATTCAATTTGTCTGCCACAATTGGTTAAGAAAATCAAATTGTTTGCGTCTCAAATCAGTAAAATGTTAGACATGTAGTGTAAACTTGTACAATATATATTAATCACAAGGTTTGTGTGCTTCCTTGCAGATGCCTGTGGTCTGTCGGACGTGGCTCACGTGGAGGGTCTGCAGGAGAAGTCGCAATGTGCTCTGGAGGAGTACGTGAGAAGCCAGTATCCCAATCAGCCCACCAGGTTTGGAAAGTTGCTCCTGCGCCTGCCCTCTCTGCGTAGCGTCTCTTCTTCTGTCATAGAGCAGCTCTTCTTCGTGCGTCTGGTGGGAAAGACTCCCATAGAAACTCTTATAAGAGACATGCTGCTGTCCGGGAGCAGCTTCAACTGGCCGTACATGCCTATCCAGTAGAAGAAGCTAACGTGGTGCTATAAGGTCAGGAACGGTCCCATACCTCAAATTCAGCCAACTGAACTACTGCATCTGTAAACTTGCTGTTTCTAACAAGGGAAAACTGCTTTCAACACTGGGAATATGATTTACTTCTATCTAAGAGCAAAACATTTCCCTTGTTAGAATGGAAGTGATTTGTGAGAGAGCTAACTGCATACGGCATGAACCCGCGCTATGTGGGGACTACTCACATTCTGTGTGGTTTGGGATAACAAACTATATTTATTGGACCCTGTGTGTATTTATCATGCTCGTAAATTATGTTTTTGGTCCTTTTCCATTCTTTATGTATTTTCTTTTTGCCCCAAGTAGTGAGAAAACTGCAGGGAATATTTGTGTCAATTTTTTTACACCTTCCAAACATTATGGCACTTTGAAAGACACTTTTTTTTTTTTTTTTTACATTGACCAGTGTTTCAAATGCAACATTTACAGGTTGGTTGCAGATTTATGTCACTTTAACTCAAGTTTTGGAATGAAAATGGAAGAGATTACAATGTTTTGTTGCTTTTGTTTTATTTGTACAAAAGTACAAATAAAACAACTAAAGGCAACTAAAACGGAGAGGTATTAACCTACCTTTTATATAGATTTATCGGGAACCATTGTGGTTGTATGGCAGTAACTTTTTCCTCTTTCCATATTTTCTAAGGTATTTTTCTCTTCTTTTTTGTAAAGTTTAAAGGACATATTTCTATCTTTTGAACTAGAATGACAACACAATTTTTGTCTTTTTAATGTCTACATTTGTCAACACAGTTTTAAATTGGGATGTTTTCACTTGTTTGCATCCACATCTCTTGTTTTAACTGTTGACATTGACCCAGGTGAGCAGCTATAAGTGAGTAGGACAACTGTATTGGGAGTGGTGATGTTTACAGTGTCATAGGGGTGAGGCTGTCCGTTTGTAAGGTGACAGAGATGATCTGATATTTACATGAGCCCGGCCATTCTCTGGCAACACACACCACTGCAGGGTATTGCTCTTAAATTCAAGTATTGTATGTGTGCGTGCATGCGTCTGTGTGGCTGAATGTTTTTGTGCTTACTTCTTTTTGACAACACTCTGATGTACTGTGAAAACTTATTGGTATACCATATTAAATTATAACTTCAGATTTATAAATAAAGTGTATTTGTTTATTTGTTTATTTTAAATCTTTGTTTTTTATAAAATTAGCTCAAATCTCATCAGTAGACAACATAGTAATAACTGGCATGCAAAAGCATTTAATTTTGGCAAAAACATTTATCATATTTTCCCTAGGATAAATATAATTTTAAAAGTACAAGGTCAAAAGTCAAAACTCTATTACTTTTAAATAAGCTACAATAATACAAGAACATTAATGTTGCCTGTTGGTAGCAACATTTGAGTGGTTTGAGGAGAGTAGAATTAAAATGGCAGGTTATTGTAGTGTGTCCCGCACTGGCAGATTGAGGAAGACAGAGAGGATTAAGGCAGCTTCTCTGCTTCTTAGTGGACAGAGAGCTAATGAGGGGCCCCTGAGTACTCTGTCACTACAGTTTACCCTGAGGAAGATGAAGCAGGGCGCAGCAAGGCCCCTGGCAGTTCAATGCCAATGGGCCAAAGTAAAACAATAGAGTTTCTCCCCACACACGTACAGAAGCACGAAGAGAATATGAAGAAGCATGGCGTCTTTGCTGGGAGAAAAAGCAATGTGGGCTAATGACGCACAGCACGCATGGCGCCATTCAGTACAGGCCCACTCCTCCCTGTGTGTACTGTTTTCATAAATAAAACGTGCGCTTTGGACAGCGTGCAGTCGAGCCAATCAGCATTGAATATTATACGGTTTAAGCCAATCAGAGAAATTACATCAGTTTACCAGCCTGGTACATGCGCCTTGGTTTCAAAAACTACACTCTCAAGACAAGATGTGCGACTCGGACTGTTAAAAAAGTTGGCCTTGTAATTATAAAAATAAAATCCAATGAGAACAATGCATAGAAAAACTTTTTTTTTTTTGAATCAACAGTCCTTAGGCTAATTGTTCAAGTCTCAGTTCTCATTTAATACATTTTTGACGGAAAATGTTAGCGAAAGCAACCGGGTGTTCTTTCAGCCAAAATCATTACATTGGCCTTCCTTATGGTGTATTTTTATGTCTTATTTTTCATAGCTAAATACCCTGCCACATAGTTATGCATAGGCTGTGACTTACAAAGGTATCCCATGGCCAAAAGTTTTAAATTGAATTTCGAGCTGTTGAAAATATGTCAGATGACGTGTGCGTATTGATTGTGCGTAATTGCTTCAAAGAAAAAAAAAATTGCATAGCAATTTAAATAGGCAACGTACAGTCTTACACCGTTTGTGTATAATAATAATAATAACAACAACAACAATATTAATAATATTAGCAATCATAATAATATGTTTTATTTTTCTAACTAAACTTATTACAGACCTTGTCTAAAATTCACATTTAAAGTAATACGGTTTATTTATATACGGTTATTAGCTTTTTTAAGCTTGTTCTCCAAAGCACAGTTTCTAGGCTATGAGAAAAGAAAATGTCGTTAATGTTGTTGTTTTATTATTAACTAGTCTAATATTTAGCTTGTTTTATAAGTCGTTGCTTAAGTCTAAAAAGACTATTGGCGTGCGTTGACAACTTTAAATTTTCGTTTTTGTTCTTTACCTGGATTCATTGTGATTTAATCTTAAATGTTAATTCAAAATTATTTTATTTATATATTCCCAATAATATTCAACAACCCATGTATTATATTTCCTTCGATTTTCTTGTTATTCTTATTAAAGAAGAACTAGTCCATATCAAGTAGCCTAAGACAACAGGCCCACAGGCCAAGCCAAGGGGCGCGTGTCAAGTTATTTAGGACAAACTATACATTTTTGATTGTTCGTGTTGTGGGCACAACGCGCAACTTTTTAGCCCCCCAAAAAATTACTTAAAAAGGCATGTTTTTGTTATTTACATGTTTTTGATGCACTGGCACTATCACAAGCGGATACTGAGGGAACACGGCATGGTCATAAAACAAAATTTTGGTCAAGAGCAGGGCCTCCTCCTGCTCGTTTCCATGCACAATAGATATAGTTAATATATCTATCTGTCTATTTTATTTATTTATTAGGCTTTTATTTACATTTGACATAAAACGTAGGCCTAGCTGGAGTAACCTTCTAAACAATAACGTTGACTTTGTTTTCTACTGAATTATGCAATTTACTTCCCACCGCCAAAAGTTACACGGTGTCACTTTAAGTTAGGCAAAAATTGGTAAAATATGAACTCAGAACATTGCAGACTGGAACACAACTCGTTTCTACCCTACAGGATGGAGTTCGTAGAGAGAGAGATTTAAACATCAAAACATGTCGACAATTTCAAATGCATATTTGTTGTTGTATTTTGGGACCATGCGCCTTTAAATGTAAGTTCAAACGGACACGCACGTGAGCATCGTCCCAGGGCGACCTCGCGTTTCAAGTGTGCATGGAGCGTGTGCATAGGGGCAGAGCGACTGTAGGTAACACAACTATTGCACTCACTCAAATGAAGGCCCATCTGTCCGACCGCAGCAGAATTAAACACTCTAAATCTATAGCTTTTATTCGCTCCAGAAGGACAGTGTGGAGAGATCTGCAGGAGAAATCCACCGAAAAGGACACACACAGCCGAGAACACGGTCAGTCAAAAACAATAAAACAAAACTTTTACCAAGCAGTAACAAATTAACTATGGCGCCGGCGGGAACAGCACTCGCTGTCAACCTATATCCATAGCCTGTGGATTTTCAACCAAACTAGAGCAAACATCATGTGTTAAAAGTTCAGTTCTAAAATATATTTTATTCGTTTATTTGCATTTGACAAAGTCACATTTAAAACAACCTAATAGAGAAGCACCTATGATAAAATTATAAAGCCTACAAAAAAAAGAAAGAAAAGCTAACGTATAATGACAGATGTAAGCTAATTTAGTGTCAATGAAATTTGACCAAAAAAAAAAAAAATCCTATTAAATTTTGAAAAATAAATATAACAAAAATCTGGCCCAGAGAATAACGGAGAACAACTATAGCTTATCTTTCTAATTAACCTACCAGATATATGAAGCTTTTACCACACATGCCCTAGATTACCTATCTAATCGAGACAGTTATTAAAGCTCATACTTAATGTATAGACCACTTTAAAAACAATTCAATTCAATGGTTTTAATCACTCCAACTGTGTGTGTGTATATATATATATATATATATATATATATATATATACATATATATATATATATATATATATATATATAATATATATAATATATATATATATATATATATAATATATATATAATATATATAATATATATATATATATATACTGTTTCCAACAGCAGAACTACTGCTGTTGGAAACTGAACTACTGGAACTACTGTCGAGCAACAACTCGATTAAACTATGTACTAATACTAATTGGATAAAGTAATTCCCATTACACTGAAATAGGCTATGTGTTCAACTGTGTTGATTAAGACATAGGTGTGAAAGGTAAGGTAAAGTCTATTCTGTAAGTTAATTATTATTGTAGCCACAATGTTTTTCTTAAATATTGAATATGCTTTTTGTCTCAATCTAGGTAATGTAAAAATAGTATTTCTGTATTTCTAGAATGTCACAATAATAATACTTCAATCAATCGAAAACAGGTTAAAATGCACATGTGAATGTCTTGGTTGATATTTCTGTATTGTGGCAATGTAAATGAATTGTAAAATTAACTTCACAGGGGCGATTATATCACTATTTGAAAAATTACAATTTATTCTTAAATTGCTCTTTTGGCAGCCTTTCAGAATACAAAGTTTTAGTTTTTTTTTTCCAAATTAAAGATTATGCTGCATGATATTATAACGTCCACATCCCCTAAAACATATTTGCAAATATTTTTTTAATCTCTTAGCCTGGTGTTTTAATAATATTTTGTTCCATATGAGAGTCAACAGTACAAATGCTCCTGTCTGTATCCCTTGTGCTGCTTGTCCCCAAATTGGCCTTCTAATCCTGTTGTTTCATGTGTATGACTGACAGCACGGCACTCCGGCTCCTCTGTGATGTCTCCAAGCTGACGGTGTGAATCAAGAGCTTGTCCCTTCTCCTCAAGCCAACCTTTGACCCCGGCCTGTCACGCGGATGACCCTGGCTAAAGCGTTTGCGTTTGGACGATGAAGTGATGTGTTTGGTGCGGGCTGCTGCTGAACTGATTCATTCTGCTGCCACACTTTTCCATCTCCGTCATCTCCGTTAATGTCATTTAGCACCACTTCAAATGCACCACAACAGGAAAGGTCAACGCGATAAATTATTCATCACAGGGAGAAAATTTCTTCATAAAAAGGTGCATTGTTCTCTAATGCCTAACGTTTTGTTTTTTTGTCTTTCTCTCTCTCTAATTCATTTGTTCTGTCAACTCTCTTTTCGCCTGATCTGGGCTGCTTTTACTTGATACATAAAGCCACGCCTCAGTGAGCTACTCGTGGATACAAAAAATTCTTAAAAGCAGTGAGAGAAAGAGCAAGGCTGTCTGCTGTGCTGCCTCCCCTACCCCCCACCCCTTTCTCCTTACAAAAAAAGGGGACAAAAACGCACCAATCAACTCCCAGACTGTACAAAGCCTGGCCTATCGTTGCTAAGAGACAGATGCAGAGTAACCTCCACCAGAGACCTGACCATGACCCTGCCTCCTCCCTCCCCCTTTCTCCCAATTACCAGCGCAAATTAAAGCCCACCTCAACCACCTTAAAGCTCCACTAAACAGGCGCAAGGAAACCGCTCTCCAAAATACATTTCATCAATTCATTTCAATTTTGTTATGTGTTTTTTTTTTTTTTGTGCGTGCAGGATGGCAGAGTGAGGGTGGAGCTTGTGATGCGAGGAAGAGGAGGGACTGCTGTCAGGCGAATGAGAAGATGAAGATTTGACAGAGAGGTGGCGCAGAGTTCAGCCCATGTGCGGCCTGTCGATTAGCGTGTTTGCGGCTGACAGGTGGAATCCCAGGGGCGCTCCTGTCATCGCCGCTGCCAGG
Source organism: Mugilogobius chulae (assembly GCA_038363315.1). Taxonomy (NCBI): domain Eukaryota; kingdom Metazoa; phylum Chordata; class Actinopteri; order Gobiiformes; family Gobiidae; genus Mugilogobius; species Mugilogobius chulae. The sequence goes on from CM076408.1 coordinate 32,202,709, forward strand.
CCGGGTTTCCACCAGAGACACACCCAAGGGTGGGATTTGAACCGGTAAAGAGGTATCTGATTGGCTCCTTCTGCCACAAAATCCCGCCTCTCCAAGCACTAGAATCAGATTAAAGCTTTATTGTGCACAGAAAGCAGGGCGAAAGTCATGTTAATCCCTCACTAATACATCAGTGCTGTGTTTTTAGACAACACAATCCAAACAAGCGGGATTAATCTGCAGCAGTGGATTTTTATTTAAATGTCTAATTCTTATTTTTCTTTTGTTTTCTTCTGTTTTTCTCATCACACGCTTTTTCAGCAGTTTGTAAAAAGCACAGTGCTCGTTGGGCCTCTCCTGTTGCTAAGTTCTATTAAGATGCAAATGTGGTCTTTTTGGAAAGATTTGAGAAACTAAGTGACAACTAAAAGGAAAAATCATACTGGGAAATAGACACAGTGTGACCTATGTTTCAATGGTTCAATGGATGATCATGCAGCAAAGTTAAATGTTGGAGCCAGTTCAATAACTACATTCAGTCTGGACACAGATATGGATTCTGACTGGGAAAGTTCAGCCAAAATTGTCAAAGCTTGGCTGGCAAATACTATTCAGTTACAGTTCTGATGTTTTCATACAGCATTTATAAGCGTATTAGTTGTGATTATATTTGTATATTTATGTATACATTGTTTCTAAATTAGTTCACAGTGCGCACAAGTATTAATTGGTTCTGTGCGTGAAACGTCAGTTAGCTTGTTCGTTTTCAAAATAGCTAACTTCTGCACTTATGAGTATTTCCTGTTAGCATTAGCATTTAGACACAAACAAGTCTATAAAACTATAAACACACAAGAGTTCACTGAAGAAATATTCTTCTGATTTGTAAAGTCTTTAACATGTTTTAGAGGCATTGATCACAATTCACTCTTCACAGTTTGTTATTCATTTAAACTGATAAAGTGAACACCTCATACAAATGAATTGAAAAGCCTACAGAAGCCTACAGAAGTTAGGGTTAGGGTTAGGGCTATGGAGCTCAACAGTGACCGCCCACTTCCTGGTTCCTAAATCTCGAACCCCATGTTAAATTGCCATAGGGAATTCGATAAAAAATTATATTAAAAGTTTCAAAACGTCCTTGGGGCTAAGCAGCTATGTGGTGAGTCACGAGTATAAGACCTACATTTTTGTTTAAAAAACGTTTTTTCAGCTTTGTAAACTACGAAGTTATTACGACATTTTGCCGAATTTTAAGTTCTAGATGTGCTTTTTAGACTGAAAACAACCGCGCTGTGGATCTGAGTTAGCACATAGCTGGATAGCCCGCGGTATGTCTTTAAACTCTTAATATTTGTATTTTTCGAAAAGCCTATGGCACTATAACATGGGGCAAAACTCTTCCGGAACCAGGGCGGTCTTCCACTGTGCAGCTCCATTTTGAATATAAACAAGTCAACCTTTTTCTACTCTGCCCACTTTTCTTGGCAGCGCACTTTAGCTCTGTTAAGGTAGCTAACATGTTAGCTTGTCTGTTTTGCGGGGAAATCTCAAATAGATATAACTCCAAAATAAAAAAAAAGTCAATAATTTAGGCTAACCACAGTTGAACAAGTAGTCCACCGCCAAGAAGAGATAACGACCATAGACATAATTAGCAAACACACATTCTTAGCATCTGAGCTAATAGTCAAATATGATCTGAAGAACTCCGGAGCGTTCTCCTGTTTGTTTTCCTATAGCCGTTAGCATTAACCCGAAAATACGCAAGCTATGAAAGCTGCAGAGAATGTTAGCTGGTACAAACCTGCCGAAAATATTTAGCGGAGGTTAGAGCCTCGCTACAACTTACTGTTGAGTGTACAAACTTTTTAGTGTTTTTGTATAGGCAAAATTTGTGTATAAAACTGCTAACAGCTAGCGAACGTCAAATAGAGATTTCTAAACTAGTGCAACTAGACTCTAATAACTAGCTACTAAGCGTCCTCTTTTACATATTACTAGTGAAAACAGCAGCAAAATAACAACAACATCACCAAATTAAAGTTGTAGCCTACATATAGCTTCATAGCTTCGCTCATTTGTAGAGGAGCATCCAGGTCGCATCAGCAAGTGCAAACATTTTCTGCCTATGAATGAATGAATTTGGGAAACATAATATAACATAGTCAATGCTGATAAAAACAAAAGCTTAATAAGACACAAATCAGTCCTTTTTGCTCGTGGTTTTGCTGAAATCACTTATTTTAGCTCGTTTTATCCATAAAAGTGCAACTTCTGCCATTGTGTTCAATTGATTTGCGTCATCACCTCTACCGGAGGAATATGGCAATGCGCCGTTCACGTTGTAACAACAGAGCAGAGCTGATGATTTCACGTCTATTAATTTAATGTCTATGAGCTAGACAAAGTGAGCACAGAACGTCAGTTGGTTTGTTTATTTTTTGAAAAAGCTAACACTTTACTGACATGCTCATTTACTGTTTAGTTCATTTCTATGAAGTTTTCACTCCCCCCGTCTAAAATGTAAAAACGCTATAAGATCAGGCAGTGAGTTTTGACGAGTCTTCTCTGACACAATGTTAAAGACAAATTAGGGTGTTTGTCTGTCAGTGCTAACGCTAAAGAGCTTCAATGCACACAATTACTGTAATTGAGACTGAAATAAGAAATGCCCGACTCACAACAATCCCATGCATTTACTCTTCTGTTCAGGTCTAAACTACAGGACTATTTTTTAATACACGCAGGATATTGTGATATTTACAGACTACACACGTCTAATGCCATATTGTGCAGTCATAATTGCTGGATTTCAGTTGAAAATACATTCTGTAGGCCAGTGTGGGAAAAGCTTAATTGAATGTTGTTACATTTTTCTTGTAATATGTTCATGAAAAGAATATGTTAAGTCGCTAATAAAAATAATCAGACGAAACATTCAAGCTTTCTAGAAAAGTTCATTCCAATCAACCTCAAGAAGTTCGATTTCACATTTTACATTCTGAAAACACACCAACCTTAAAGGGACTACACTCAATTATTTTTTTGCAACAGTATAACTTAAAAACAATTTCCCCATACACTGATATCCTGTTTATGTATCTATTCAGGTGGAAATAGGTCAGCAAAGTCCTGTCTATGTCTAATAAAATCCTGTTGTGTCCAACTTTTTGTTGTTGTTTTTAGCACAAGTTACATGTTTTTTTGTGTTATTATTTTTTTTTATATTTAAGAATCCTATTATGTTTTTTCATGTATTTAGTAATAAACCAATGGCTTACTGTTCAAAACTGAAGAACTGACAAGTTCCGCCTCTTTATTGTAAAAACTAACAAGTAGACTGGAGAACATTGCTATAACATGGTTAAACACCAGGACAGCAGAAATGTCCTTGTATTTACTGTAACACAGTTACAACTAAAATATTCTAATGAAATTTAAATACTCTAAAACATTTCATTCTTAGCTTTACTGAAACTTGTTTGTGCTGATTTTAGGATGGAAATATACTAGGGCTGTAACTAACGATCATTTTGAGAATCGATTAGTTGGGTGATTAATCTTTCGATTAATCTAGTTGTTTAAAGCACAAAAGTCACATGACTACAAGATTTTTATACATTTTGATCCAGACAAAGCCTAAAATTAAATTAGACCATGAGTTTGTAATTGACTAAAATAAGATTTTTACTGCCTTAAAAAAGATTTGCCAATGGAAGAAGAAAAATGTATTGGTTTGCAAAATAGAGAGAAAGGTGAACATGTATTTAATTTGAAAATTAGAAAAATAGCTACTGTACTTGAAATAATCACATAAATATAAAGTTCTATTGCAATTATCTTTAGTCACATTTACTCAAATCAAGATCACTTTTGTGTTTACTGGTAACTCTGACTTATTTAAGTTTGTGTTTTCTAGTAAAAGCAACACATTTTCACATTTTCAGTGTCATTGGTGCCCAATTGGTGTCATAAAACATATTTGTTGTTTGTTTTTTTTCATTTCAGGCTTATTTGGGATCCTATATAGACCAATTACTTTAATAGTTGACGAGTAATTCAGTAACTGATTAGTTGCGGTTAATCGATGAACTTGTTGTAGCCCTAAAATATACGGAATATAGGCAGCGCACAGTGAAATGTATTCCTATACCAGGTTGTTCTTCCAGTGCGGCTAACTCCCTCAGGACTGTTCCACGTCAGGAATCATCTCACACATGTACAATGAGAGAAAGGTCAGATGGAATCGACAAGATATGTGCACTTGGGTAGTAAAAGAGACTGTAGGCAATACACTGTTACCTTCACCTTTTGTGACTTTCTAGGTCTAAAAACCCTCATTATTGATTGGTTTGTTTCATTCTTAATTAATGTGGTGAAGGAAAAAGCACAGGTAAAGTAATTTTCTGATCAAACATACTCTGGACAATAAACATATTGAATATGACTACTATATTTCATTTTTTTATTCAACTATTTATTAATTTAGTTTTTTGAATGTATTGGTATTGATTCTTTTTGTATCTTTAATGTTTGGTTTGTTTTAAAAAACAATGTAGCAACGAATATTGAATTTCATCTCATAACATCATTTCATCTCATCAGATTTTTGTTTGTTTGTTTGGAAGCACAGCTCATGTTAAAAACTAATTTACTCAAAGGTACATCATCTTTTTTTTTTTTAAATACAACATTTTTAACAGTAATAAACATGGTTTTGTTTTGTTTTTTGCCTTGGAGTTGGACTAAAAACATTATAAATATGTCTGTGCAGACTTGCTTCTCCATAAAATCCACTCTTTTGTGTGCTAGACTAGAGGAGGGTTGCCCCTGCTTGTTTCCATGGAAATTTAGTTCCTTAAGCTGTAATATTCCACACAGAGGCATGAAACTAATGGATATTAATGAAGAATGCCCAAAACTAGTGTTTTAAATTTATATTTCAGTGGTATTCCACATTCAATTTTTTTTTCACAGAAAGCCTTACAGTGTTCCTTTAATTATCTGGATTTTAATTAACACAATATAGTTAGATGCCCAATACATAGTGCAGCCACCTTAATTTAGGCTTAGAAACAGGTCCATTGACTTTCTGTTCAAAACAGTAGGATAGGCTCCGACTCTTTATGATCAAGTTTAACAATGATGGAGCTCAACAGTGGAAGATCACAGTAGTTCTGGAAGTACAGATTCCCATTTTAAACTCCCAGAGGGATTTGAAAAAAAAAAAAATAATAATAATAAATAAAATAATAAGACTTTGAACTAATGCAGTTGTTTTCTAAAAAACAATAACAAAAACAACAAATAAACTAATCTATTACTTCTTGATTCAGAAAGTTGTAAAAACGTATTTTTCTGATTAGCTCAGAGAACGAGAACATTATTATTATTATTTTTTTTTTTTCAGAAATCCCTTAGAATTTAGTATTTCTGAAACCAAGAAGTGGGGGATCACTGCTGAGCGCTTTTTATTTATTTATTTATTTTTGGTTGGCAAGTGGCTGCATGACCATTTTCAACCCAACATGTTGAATCAGAATTTTAATCGCAAGTAAATAGCTACAGACAAAACGCGGGGATAGGTGGCTCGTAAAAACAGAACAGAGTATTTTTGTCATTTTCCAGTTGCCCTTTAGGCTCACAATGGAACAGACCATAGCAGTTGATAAAATAAATGTATATTGGCTCAATGAGATCTAAACAAACATGGCGTCCGTCTGTTTGCTGTTGCCTAGAGCGAAGCATTGTCCCGCACAAAGCCGCACTGACTTTGATTCTCTTCCCACTACTTCTTAATCATGTGCGATCATTCAAGGGTCACCGCCATATTGTCTGTGCTCCCTGACCTTTGACCTCCTGTTCTGTCCTGAGTTGTCGGCTCGCTGATCTTTGAAACTGGATAACTCTGGACAAGAACCTTTAAATGCTCCAGACGAAACCTGTTGAGATTCAAGAAGAGTGTTAGTTTTGTTAATGAGTGAATGGAGCAACTTAAGCAGAAGGAGCTGTGTTTTTAAGTCAGAACAGACATTTGACAACAAACAGTTTGTACTTTTATGGTGACAATATGGATAGTGTTTATGTTTTCTAACACTTCTTCGTAAAAAAATACTTTAGAATCACAGTTTATTTTTACTGTAAATAGTTTTACCCTTTAAATTACATTAACCTCAAATTGTAAAACAGAGGTTACGTTCAGACTGTTAAAGTTATTTTGCAACAATAATTTTCACTCTACTTACTTTAAACTTTGAAGCAGTGGTCCCCAACCTATTTCCTCGTAAAGACCGTTACAGTCACAATTTTCTTTTTCAAGGAACAGTCTAGGTTGGTTAGGACCTACGGTGCATGTTTTTAGCTCTTTAGCTTGAATTTGCTGTTTATTGGGTTAAGCTAATTTTATATTTTCATAATGAAGCACAAAGAATCAGTGATACACTATAAAATAAAAATAAATTACATTTTAAAATGTAATTTAATCTTAATCTTCGGCCTGGTAGCAGATGGACCACAGCTCGTTTTGGGCTACGACTGATGGATGAGGATCGCCTTAAGAACACAAATTACGCAAAATCAACATTTTTTGAGTTTTCAATCTGGTTCTAACATACTTCTTTATCAAAACACAAGTGAAGTTTTGTCTGAGACTGAGCTCTAAGATGTTCTGCACAGTTTTTAAGTAAAAAAAAAAAATCATTCAGGCTAGTTTTTAGCAGCATATCAGTCAAGAATGATTTAATTGTTTTGTTCATATCTTTTCTTTTGCAGCCAGTAGCTGGGCTCTAACTCAATTCACAATGGGAACACAAACTGACATGTGTGCTTTACTATACATTTGTATTGGTCCGGTGCATGGAACTTAGGAGCATGTTTGAAGGAGGGGAAGAATGGAAAAAATGCACGATAGTTGTCTTTCTTCATGCATAAAAAATTCCACATTTGGGCTACTCTACCCCTCAACATATAATCTACAATATCAGTGTCCTAACCTTACATTGATGCACTTGTTCATACATTTAAAAAACATAAAGGTTTGTCCAAGAAGTCCAGATTTTATCAGATGTTAATAGCACTGTGAACTTCCTGTGCTGTGTAATAAAGCAATCCTGTAGAACTGAGTGAGCCTCAGTGCAGCTGGATCATTTACCAAAAGCTCTGGTTCTAAGAAAAGTGTAAGTGAGCATCGGTGTGCGTGTGGTTGCGTGCGGAGTCAGCCCGCTTTTGGATAGCTTACATAAAAGGAGTCAGTAATCGGTTATATAATGACACATAATGACGCAGTAAGTGAAATGCTCTGTGGCTAAATTGGGGTCACTGGGATTTGTAAGCAGCACAATTGTTTATTTAAATCCACATCTGGAGCAGTGGCACATCCAAGATTTAAGTAAACACTAAATACAGCGTGAATTCTGGTTCAAACTGTGTCCACGTTCAGAGGAAGTCATCTCTTTAGAGTCATTCAAAGATGTGAGATTTTGCAAAAGAGAAAAGGTGAGAAGACACCTACAATCGAGGAAATGGCAGTGCAGATGGTCTGTCGGCGCCGCTCAAGCCCCCAGCCTCCGCTGCCGCCTGCAAAACACTCCTTTAGACTTATCAATAAAGCAAGGCGGGAGAATCAGATACTCTCAACTGACATTTTTCTGTTATTTACATCAAATAAAGGCTCGAGAAGGACAACAATTTAGGGATTTATTTTTTATACAATTCTATTTTTGTATGAAATAACTGATTTAAAAAAAGATATAATGACAATTTTCAAATTGTATAGAATCTTTCAATATTTAAATTCAGATCTAATACTCATGGCTCAGTGTTGTCATTTTCATGCCGTTAGAAAAGAGTTGATTCTGCTGTCGTTTTGCAGTCAGAGGAAATACACAGCAGGCTTAACATTATATTCTTATCAAGAAGAAGTTTGACATTCTGTCACTTTTAATTTTACAATAATTGACCCAAGAATGACTAGAAAAGGAAAAAATGAAAATACTAAGTAAATAAACTCCTGACTTAATGAACTTCAACACTAAAATGTTTATGTTTAATTTAGCAAATTCACAGAAAAAAGTATTTTTTATTCTTGTGAGCCTTAACAAAGTTGAAACTATTTTGGAATCTTGACCAGTGTATCGTGAGTAATGTCAGAGCTTTATTCAAATACAATGACTGTACATTTTTATTTGCATTATTTAATTGGAGCCAACTATAGTTTTGCATTTTACCTCTTTAGATTTTATATTTTATTATGCCATTTGTGAAGCCATTGTCAGAGAACAGCTTCAGCACAATGAAGAACTATAATAGCAACAGCAAAAGTGCAGTCTAGTATTGTAATAGAAAAGCAAAAATAACTGCCACTTCACGCTGAAAAAATGAAGTTTAAAAGACTTCAAATGATCCTGGTTAATTGTTTAGTTAATATAATCTTCATTTAGCCACTTTCCAGATTCAGAAGTGTTTTAATGACATAACACATACCATTTTAAGTGTCTATTGTCAGAAAGTTTTTTTTTTGTTGTCTCATTTGAAAAGTTTCAAATTGTGTCAAAAACAACAGATCATTCACCAACTTGTCTGCGATGATATTCTTGTCAGGAAAAATGAAAGAGTGAAAAGCTGTCAGTGGGAGACAGGGCCCTCGAGTCCCCCTCAGCAGCAGGCAGCGTGTGGGATCTGGAGGCCCTTTTGGAGAGCCCCTGGTGAAAAGGCTGCTCTGGTGAGGTGACCGGCCCATTCAGAGCAGGTTACGGGGGTACCGGGAGAGCCTTTTGGTGCGCGTTTGGCCCCGTGACCCACTGTCCTGCGCCCGCCTTGGCAGCTTTGAGCCTGGACATATTTATTTGTGTGGCGGTGAAGGGAGAGGGCGGAGCGGCTGTCACGTCCAGTCACGGTCCTGCTGACAGCTTCATCTGCCGTTTGAAGGGCAGCTATGACAGGAGCACAATGTCTGAGAGCAGGGCCGCCCAGCAGCCACTGTCATATGTGGTCTCGCTGGGAATCCGAGTCACCCCCAGCAGCATCCTCTCACCGCAAGCTCCAGCCGTCTGTGGACCACTTACACACTCCCACAAAAGAATAGTAAAAATTAGGTGTGTGGAAATGTTGAAAGTCCAAATAAGTGTCCAAAATAAGGGAATAAGTTAGTCAGAGCTGGACGTAGTAGTATCACTATATTAACACTGGAATCAGCAGTGTGTTTTGCCTAAAATAAGACAAAGTCATACATTTTTTTAAAACTTAGAAATTAGAAAAGGTGGTTCATAATGCAAATAGAAAAATGTTAGAAAGGCTCATTATATTCATAACAGATCAATAAAAATGTTATTTAAGTTAATATTTTCATGTATAATGTATATTATCATTATTAAATATACATATGTTTCCAAGTGTCAGGAGTTTGTTGATATTTTTTTCTTTTTAATAGATTTTCTCTGCTTTCAGGTGCAAAGATGTGGACATATCATTCCATATGCAAAAAATATAAAATAGAATTTATAAATCTATTTTTATACACTGGAATAGAGATGAATTTCACTAGAAATTTATAAGGAACATTTATGAATGTTACATTCATTTTGGTAGCTAACAGAATTAAAATACACTTAATAAAAATGTAATTTTTACTGTATTTCATCTGGGTGGTGCGATATGTTTTTGAAATATTGTATATCAATACTTTTTTCAAGAAATAATTATGACATGATTTAAATAACCTAATTATTTTCCAATGAGGCGACACAAAAGCACTTTTAGTTGTCTCATGATAATGTAGCTTTAGCCACATAACAATTGAATCTATTCTAGTCAAAACTAATTTTTTTGTTGCAGTTTACTTCATAGATATATCACACATATATCACACAAAATCTCCACAGTAATTCGCACATACCTTATAAACTATACATGCCTCAAGTTATCGCAGCGCGATGATTCATGTGACAGAGTTCTTCAAGGCACGGATTAAAAATACATTTGCAATAATTGTCCCTCTTATCTCTGTTACCTTCATTAAAGACAAAGTTAAATTCAATATTTTACACAGAAGGGGGTGGAGAAGCTGAAACTGTGCAAGAAAAAAAGCTGTGTAAAGTAACCAAATTAAAAAGCAGTCTTTGTTCCTCTGAAACTAGAAGCACAATTTATATTTAGAAAAATAGTCGTAATGTTTGGTGTGCCTGCAAAAATAAGACCAACAAGCAGACCACTGTTATGCTGTCTGACTTTAAAACTGATTTGTTCAGGGTTTGACACAAAAACACTTCAGCTGAATTAGTCATTTTGAAATCACAAGGTCGCAAGAACAATAAAGCCTATACAAAGACTGCTTTTCAAAGTAGATATAAACTTAAATTACGAAAGCCTATTTGACTGAAAATGATGACGAAGTGACACTGGATTGTCCCTGTCAAAATAAATTTTTTTTGTTTTTGTTTTTTCATGTTTCGGACTTCTTTTCTTTGGCGTTTTAAAAATCTGTGTTCGATTCTGCATTGCTAAATAAACTGGTCAGACATAAGGTTAAGGTTAAGCTCCACTTTATTGTCCCCAGAGTGAAAGTTCTGCCTTTGACCAATCGTTAGTTCTTAAGCAAGCCTTGGTCCGCAGTACGGTGGTCTGAAGGTGCGTTTTCATTTAGTTTCAAACTAAATTAATCAAATCTCAAATGTTATGGTTGTAACTATGGTTCTATCTATTCTAATTTCCCAAGATCAAATAATGTCACATAAAAGTTTCAGTAATTACTTTCTGGAAGACACAAGACAAAATGTTTTAGTTAGTTTATCTCTCAGCATATAGACTTTCATGTGGAAACAACCTAAGTGTCCAGTATGATTCGCTTCCAATCTGATTTTATCCACTTTATCTATAGATAGACAGACACACATACATACATACGTACATACATACTGTACATACATACACACATACATAAATACATATACTTAATAGTTGTGAACATTTGAACATTTTTAGACAAATCCAGCGTGCTCATAGCTAGGTCTGGGTGATTTAGAGAATTAATTAATTACATTTGTTCCCCTCATATTGATTTATCTTGATTTTATTTAGAATTTTTTAAAACCAAATAAAAATGACTTTGGCAATAATTACTAGAACATAAACTAAACAGACATCTAATCTCTGCCATTTAACAAGAGGGCTGCGCAACATAACAAGATCAAATTCATATTGCAATGTTGACAGCAATTAAAAAAAACAAAACAAAAACACAATTTTGCCCCTATCTATTTTTTTATGCCTCTCCCAGTGTGCGACTGCGTCTGTGTATAGGCACAGAACTATCAAGGCGCACGCAGCCGGCCAATCAAGCTTGGTTATAGCTTCAGTAGTATTAATGCCTACATTTTATGTATAGCCTTTTAGTTTAATTTTTCAAATCAGTATGGCAGATTATTTTCCTAATATTTTACATGATTAACATTTTACAAACAAAAAAAGTATTCATTTTAAAGGGGACCTATTTCAAATGTTCTTGATATATAAGTATAATATATCTAGATCAGTAGTTTACATTTGTATTTTGTGAAACAATCGATGATTTGAAAATGGATGTAAAACTGTTTAAAATAGAATGAGGTCCATTTACTTCTTGTGCAAAACAGCAGAAATTAAACGCCTGGCGTCTTCATGTAAGATTTTAAAGTAACAAGCTGCAAAGTTAAAACTTTTATTGTTGTGAAGTATTTTGAACCATACTTGCTTACTATAAATCCTTTTAATTACAATTAAATACAATAAAGTGGGCGGGGATAGGTGGTAGGTGAGGACAGGGCTTTTCTGAGCACTCATTCATCAGCTGCAGGACAATTACTCGAACATGCACCAGTCGTTCTTAATAAAACTAATACTGAGTATAATGAGTAAGCTAATGACAAGAGAACACAGTTTAACAAGGTTTAAAACCTAAAAATAGATTTTACACAATAGGTCTCCTTTAAATATTGCATATCAAACTGACAATGACATATCAAGCAGAAAATCGCAATTCGATTTTTGTCAATATCCTCAGCCCTGAAAACAATCACGTTTCCTCTTCCAAAGTGTGGATACCACATGTTTTTACTAACAGGAGATTAGCTCCCGGTTTAAAAACACTTTAATTAGCAGCTCTACTCAAAACATACACTGAAACTATTAAAAAATTGTCAAATAATTTAGTATTTAAATCAAAACATTTAATCGTGGCTCTTTTTCTCAAATTTGACTTTGTACTTGTAATTTTGGCCATTTTTACACATAAAATGCCCTTTTTCTGTATGAAAACATGACATTTCCTACATTTATGTGCATAAGCTAATACTTCAATAGCTTTGAACCCTTTTCCCATCACCTGTAGTATTTCCCCTTCAGACTTGCTGAGCTGTGTATCTAATCAGCCCAGACGAGTATTTCTCATGAAAATAAACATCGCGTCTACTGCTGAGACCATCTGCTGCATCACTAACATCCAGCCTCCTTCTCCCTACTTAAGTCCTGAGCGTGTTGGTTCTGGTGGGTGTCCTCCTGCCCCCTCTGCGCAGAAATGGAGCGTACAGGTTTAGTTCTGGATGGGAGCCCACATGTGAGGTAGCGGTGGAAGCTGCGGTGTGACATGCTGCAGGCTGTGGGCCACGTCCTCAGCTCAGAGCACACTAAACTTGAAACACACACTCCATCACTCAAACAGGGTCAGGGGGCTCACACAGTTTGTTTGGAAACTTCGGAAATGCTTTCTGACACTGATGCAACCAACCTGGGAATTATTGCTTCTGCACAGACTGGGAGATATGACTACTGTGCTATATAAAAGGAAACGATATTAAAGCCATTATGACAGATTTTCACTTTTTCTAATTTTGACTTGGTCTGGTATGATAGTCTGTGATGTAAAAATTTATTATAGTTTTACAATAGTTATAGTTAGAGTTACAAATTAGGCAGAAATGGACAAATAAAATTGGAAAAAATACAGTAAGTACTTTTAATATAGAATTCATCCACATATGTCACCAAAAAGCACCACAGCATTCACACACAACTGATTTAGCAAAATAAGTGTTACAAGAGCTTTGTCAAATCGTAACTATTAAGTCATTCATGTGAAATTTGGCCCATATTTAGAAACTGGTTGCTAGGTAGTTGCTGAACAATAAGCCTTACCAAAATAGAAAACAAGTAAATATTTTGTGTTATATTAACTCTTAAAAATAATTATGTTCACTATGTTTTAATGAAACATGAGGTCCAACCTGTCATGTGCACTTTAAGCTAGGACTTGACCGTTATGACAAGGATAGTATAACTTTTTATCAAATCAAAATATCAAATATCAAATCATGAATATCAAATCAAACTCAGACAATTTAGACCAGGGGTGTCCAAACTTTTTTCACAGTGGGACACATTTTGACACTTATATGAAGCAGTGGGCCATATAATAACAATGAACCGCCACACTTTTAATAAAGCATTAAACATTCATTTTACGTTTGTATGACATCAAAATGTTTGTTATTTTGCCATGATAGAAAAATTGCTTGAATCTGATATTAAAACTGTACTTTGTTGTAATTTGAACCAATCTAGCAGGAAGGCTGAGGGCCAAAAATGTGTTTGAACATGCTGCTTTAGACAGTTCTGATCATCATTAGAATACTAGAATAATACAAAAATCATAAACAAAGAAATGATTAAAGTTACAATGATATAGTGACATTAAAATACTAATATAAAACAAGTAGTGCCACTGTTAGTGCTGTCACCAATATTTTGGTGGTCAGTTAGTCAATCAGTATGTTAATTTATATGAACTTTTTAGAGTCATTATCAACCAAATGTCAAAATGTTATGACTTTTGGACAGATATATATTTTGAAATAAGTATATAGTAAATAATAAAAATGTATCAAGTCACAAGTAGACAGTAAATATGTATATCTATCTAAATATGTAATCTTAAACTACACACGAGTTTGACATGTAGACATAGCCTACATCCACTACTACTACACCCCTGTCCCCAAAAGAGTGGCCACAGCATCTCCTCCATCAGCTCACATTACTGTCCACCTCTAATTGATGGGAACAATGAGAGAAGAAAGCCTGTTAGTGTGTTAGTGGTGAACATAATTGTGTGGGACAAAAGGCCAAACACAGGCAAATGGCACTTTAACAGAGCGAGAGAGAGAGAGAGAGAGAGAGAGAGAGAGAGAGAGAGAGGCGACGGCTGGACTGAGGCCAGGCCGAGCAGCACAGACGTCTCGGTGCAGATATTCATCTCCACCTGTGTCACATTTCATTACCACGACCTTATCTTAAACTACATGTTTATGGCCGCTCACACAACATTACTGATTACATCTCTGATAAAGCTCCAGTAACACGCCAGAGGGCAATACCATGACGTGACATAAATACAAAGATTCAATTGATAAACTCATTCTGCACTACGATCAATTTCACTTCAAAACATAAATAGGTGAAAGGCTACATCATTTGAGAGCTAAACATCAAATCTAAAATTAAGAACTTAGGACGGCTTTAGACAAAGTCATTACTGAACAAACTTATACAAATAAACTTTTTCTCAGACTTAGTCATTCACCTATTCCAGATACTGGAATAAGGTCAAAGGTGTAATATGGGAATTTACCACCAGATGCCATCAAAAGACACAAGTCATAACCTTGTGTCATATAAAGTATTTTTTTTTACTAGCGTATGTAGTTTTCTGTGACAGAAGACAACAATTCTCCACATTAGAACTGCACAATCTGAAGGGGTACCCAAACTTTCAAAATGAGATTTTTTTAATTTTTTTTTTTAATCTCAGGAGCCAAAATGTATAATGTTGAAGCACCTTGAGGGCCAAACCTAATGTTGTGCTGTATTTAAAGCTTATTTGAGAAAGATGATGATTAATAATACTTTTCCTTACATTGTTCTGTATGTATATGACAATAAGCACAAGGTTGTTTTTAAATGCGCTGAATAAATAATGATGATTGACTGAAATTGACCAAGCTAGGGATCAATCTCACTACGTGCATGAGCTACATGCAGCTGTTTAGATCACTGCAACACAAGCCATTTTCAATTAAGGTCTGAGCAAACACATGCTTATCAACCACCAAATGCATATTTTATTGACAGTGATGTTTAAAGTGAAGGACTGAGGGTTGTGCTAATATAAACACATGAAGAAACAAATAAAATAAATACATTAAAATGAATGAGTGCATGAATGACAAAATCAATGCACAAATAAATAAATAATGTTTGCATGGGGCTGGGCAATATATCAAATTTTAGATAACACCTCAAATCTTGTTTTCTTAAGAAAATTGAATATTGCATATTTTGTTTACAGTAAATAATGAAACACAAAAAGTCATTAATAAGCGTCAATAAACTTGATAAGGTTAACTTTAAATTAAGGAGAATATTTTGGCACTTTCACTCTTGTCTGACAATAGACAGTGTTCAGGTAACATCCCAACATTCTCCAGGCTAATCACATTTGAAGCTTCGATGAATCTTGTTGAAATACAAAAAGTGAATGTAAGTCATTAATAGAAATCACCACAATGAAAAATTGTGGAATCCTTATAAAAAATGTTATTATCATGTCATCATCACATTCTACGATTTACAAAAACACATTTCTGTTGTGACTGAATGCTGGCCCTTAAGAAATACATTTTTATATTTTGCCACAATTATGAAAAATCGAATGAATTAACAAAATGAGAATTTATTTATTAAAGAGATAGTGCACATTAAAAAAGTAATTTATACAGCAAACAAATGTTTCATCTATCAACAATAGAAGAATCACACCCATTGTGGTATGTAATTGAGAATTTCATGACAAGATGCAACATTGACAGAAATTGCTTCATACAACCATTAAGACGTACAATGGCAAATGTAAGACTTTTTAAGGTTTCTACTGGGATTTTCTCGTATATTTAGGAAGAAACTATGGAATATGAAGTTCAATAATTCACATTTTGTTCATTGCAAAACACAAAAATCATCTAAAACAACTTAGAAACTGGTCCACTGACTTCCTGTTCAAAACTGCAGAATTGATAAGCCACGTCTCTTCCTTGTGTAATTTTATTTTAATAGGCCACAGATTTAAAACTAAGATTTTTTGTTGTTGGAAAGTGTCTACATGACAATTTTGAAACCAAAATGTTTTACTCGCGATCCTACTCTTTGATTAATCACAATATCAGAATCACAATACAGACAAGTGGGCGGGGATAGGTGGTAGGTGAAGACAGGGATTTTCTGGAGTATCAGCTACAGGACAATACAAGCTTACTCAATCATACAGGAACAACTTATGCAAACTAATAATGAGAGAACACTGTTTTTTACATGATTAAAAGTTTAGAAAAGTAAATTTTACATAATAGAGCTCCTTTAAATTCAAACTTATAGATTTTGGACTTTTTTTAGAGAATTTTTAAGACTCTGCACAAACCCTGTACAAGTTATAAGAATTTGAAAGACGTTAATAGGTGGTGCTTGTGTGCATTTCTTTATTTAGAAAACATCAAAATTTGGCTCTAAAGCATGTTGGAGAAAAAAAAAATCACTTTTCCCTGCTTAATGGTGCTCCACACAATGATACAGCTTCGGAGCCGTGAGTGTTAAATAATGTAAAGGAGGCTAAAATCCTCTAGTACAAGTGTGATTAGCACTAGCGCTTCTCTCTTTAGCACAGCACTCAGAGGAGGAGGGTTAACTTGAAGCTATAATGTGTAAAGATCCCCCTCCTCTTGTCCTCCCAGCATCCCCTGCTCCCCCGCAGCTGTTGTTGGGGTGGTCTCTGCTTCTGCTGTCACCAAGCCACTGGTCTTTCAGATTTTTTGCTTTTTTTTCTTCTAACTCTTAGGCGTCAGAAGATTACTGAAGCAGCGCTGACATCTCTATCAGAGCGCCCTAACCTTGCCCTCCCTCCCTCTCCTGCCTCTGCTCAGCTCCTCCTGCACTCCAGGATCCATCACTGCCACTGAAACGCAGCTCATGAAAAAATAAAAAGGGGAAAACAACAACAGTGAAAAAAAACATTTGAGCCTAGCCTTGGGAGTGAATGATATTCTTTAGTCTAGTGCCATCAACCTTCAGTGGAAATATATTCTATGTATACACTGACTATTATAAGATATTTATCATGGAGAGGGTCAGTGCATGTAATGTCTGCTGTCTCTAAAACAATAGGGCTGAACAAATATCTACCGCAGTTGCATTTTTTCCTCACAGGCACTGCATGAGAAGGTTGAATTATAAAATTGATAAATGGTTTATTACTATTTACATAGCTCGTTTTCATCTACATGTTTGTAGATGTTTTCATCTACAAACATGTTCTGTATTCAGAACATGTTTGTAGAATCTTCACACATTTTTCTGTCTTGATTTAAAGATTTTATAAAGGAGTGCACAAGATTTAAATTACTGCAGTCCTCAAACGTTGCTAATTGTGACTATGATTCAGTTGGGATACATCTTGTAACCCTAATGGCAACAATTCTCATCGACAAATGGTTTCTAACTAAAATTACAATCAATATTTGCAAATAAATTTCACATGCAAATAAATCAGTGAATGTCTGACAAACACTTCCTAGACGAGAGTCAATTTGTTGACGGCTAAAATAAAATAATTTGCTCAGAGGGAGGGACAAATCTTAGCATTTGTAGGTTACTATTTCTTCTGTGGATGTAAGGCGGAATAAAAAAAGTTGAACAATACTTAATTTCACCTGCTCCATTTTGATCTGTTGCTATAGTGATGGAAGATTGACTATGTTTATGAAAGATTTGTATGTTTTTACATGTAATACTGTGTAATGGGTGAAGCCTGTTGCCCAAAACTAGCACTCAGAGCAGATGAGAAATGTCTGCCTTCCATTTTGTGAGTGAAACAGTTGATGCACTGCACCAGAGTCAGACAAATGAGCTGACAAAATTTATATATTTATATCTTCACAATTTACCTTCTGTAAAATGTTTAACTTGCTTTATGCATTTTACATCTTTATATTTCATAACCTTGTAAGGATTCGATCTGAGCGATGGCTGGTAACAAAGTACCTCTTGTTCTAATTTGATGAAGTGGTTTAAAATCTTTTCAAGGCTATGACTGTTTTCTCTTTTCATGAGTTATATTGAGTTTTGCTGTCTGAATGCTGTCCTTGGTGGTCAGGCTCATTCATCCCATTTCCCCCCCAGTGTTAGCTTTTCAGATTTGTGAGGGCCATGATTTCATCTGCAAACACACCAGTGTTCAGAAGAGGATTCCTGCATGAGACCAGTCTGAGTGTTGTTCTTAAGCCACCCCAAGTGACACAGTCCACGGGGGACATAGAGGGGAAAGATGCTGTCCATTAGCTGTCAACAATGACCAGTGCGCCTGTCCTCCCATGGGACAGCGGAGCAGGGCATCGTCTCACCCCTATCCCGGCTGAGGGATCACACAGGCCACATTGTCTCAAGCAGCCCCAGGTCCTCATTGTAGCATCGCCTCTGGGAAAAGGCCCGCCTCACTGTCCATGCCCTGTCCCGCTGCAGGAGAGAGGATCCTGCGATGGACACAGAGGCTATGGAGTAGATTTGGAAAAGAGGGGCCATCCCGCAGCACTGACCTCCCTTCTGCACCTCCGCTTAATAAAGCCCGGGCCTCGGTCATTATTTTGGGCAGATGGAGACAGGGGCAGCCCGTGAAAGGCGCTGGTGTCACTCCCGAGGAGAGGATGGTAGGGATGACAGAGAAGAAAAAGCGAATCGCAGAAAAGATCAAAAGCAGAAGCTCGCCTTTCACGCCGCCTGAAAGCTCCAAAGAGGATAAGGAGCGATCGGGCCCGGGGTCTCCTGTCCTCTCTGGCAATTAGACTCAGCTGATGGAGAGAAAGGAGTGAATGGCAGGGTTCAAGGCCCTCTCCAGGGCTCGCACAACGGGAAGGAGTTTTTCCCCCGACGCCTCCTTTATCTCCCTCTCCTTTCAGAGTGTCAGAAATGCAGCTGAAATATCTCTTCCAAAAAGACAGCACAATCCCCAATGCCAAACCTTAATCACGGTGGCTGATGAGATTGAGGGGGTGGAGGGTGTTGAGAGAAAACACGCATTCTTTTCACAATTCATCTTTACACTTTACTGCAGGCCAGGATTCAAGGGAGGTGTAGCAGGTTTACATGCGATAATTAAATGGACTAATCAGGCTGCATGATTCTCCAGACAGAATGATGACACAGCCTACTACATTTCCAATCTACATATTTTTGACACTGACCAGAAATAAATAACTACTAAACTAAATTTAAAAAGCATATGAAAGGACAGGACCACCTTCCCTAGAACAGTGTTTGCAAACAGTGAGATAAGCACGGTCAAATTTGCCAAAACAGTGAATGCATGTTTTTCTGAACATTTGGCATGATGAAACTTTCTAAAATTGTGACCAAGATATTTAAATCACAACTGGAAGGGTGTATTTAATCAAATTCCGAGAGCGATGCAAATACAAGGACTTGGAAAAATATGAGAGTATGTAAAGAATTGTCAAAGGACTAGATGGATGTAACCAGCAGGCTCCGAGTCGCCTCCATGAAGGTTTGCACAATGGCTCATTCTGTTTGAGACAATTTAGTATTCATTTTGTGACTAGAGGAGCTGTCTTGAGCGTGGCCACAGCAACATGTCCCATAGGAGCCTATTACCATCCCTACATATGCAAGAGTTTCAATAGGCCGTCGATCATCCTCACAAAGGGACACGCGGCTTTCGCTGCAATTTGAACAGCTTGTCATAAAAGGCACACAGGGGATTTTAATTACACAGGTCATCAGAGAAGGACAGAGCAATATATAGGTCAGATACATTTCATTTGAATGTCTCTGCTTTGATGGAGGCAGTCAATACAGTGAGCAGAAAAACAGCTGAGCAAAGACATCGACATGCTGATATTTCTGGTGGATGACCTTCAAAGAGCCGACACATCTGACTCAGCCTTGTTATATTCCTGCACTATGTGAGTCCAATATAGGAGATGAGAGAGTGCATTAGAGAGTGAATAATAAGCAATTATAAAGTATGTATTTATGTATATAATGATGGATCCAGTTGACTATAGTTTAAGTTTAAGTTAAGTGAGTGGTGACAAGTTGAGCTGACACGGGGAGAAAGGGAGTTTGTGCAGGTGAAGCTGCAGGAGAAGTCCTCCAGTCTAAAACTTTGCTATAATTCCACAAACAGTGAGGCGATTTCACAAATAGAGAGAGCTGTGGAGGAGAGCATAAACAGTAGGTAGAGTATAAACAGCTTCAGATGAAGCTGAAGCAGTATTTCACAGGAGCTGCTGGTGCTCCACAGACTGAATATGAATCCCTGTGTGCCTGTGGTTTCTGCTGGCTGTCTCTTAGGTAAAGCAGTCTATCTGAAAGATTCAGAGAAGATCTCCCAAAGGAGCACATCACATCAGGGTCCTGGCCTGCTCTGAAGTTTTCTTCTTGGAAAGAGAGCTGCTGCTTCCTAAATCCACCATTGCGCACGTTTTCAATGGTCCCAGAGCTGCCAGG
Organism: Mugilogobius chulae; assembly: GCA_038363315.1. Taxonomy (NCBI): domain Eukaryota; kingdom Metazoa; phylum Chordata; class Actinopteri; order Gobiiformes; family Gobiidae; genus Mugilogobius; species Mugilogobius chulae. Next base: position 32,223,286 of record CM076408.1, read on the forward strand.
AGGAAAAAATGGTCTCCATTCCCTACAGCGTCAGCAGCTGCAACAGGTACCTGATCTGTCTCTCATCAGGAACAAAACCATTATATTTGCACTGAGGACCGCTGCCAGACTGGTTGTTTCTCTGCTCTGGACAGACAGTGAGGCAGAATGATGCTGTGTCAGGGCTGCAACCACAAGATCAGATCATGCTCTGGGCAGAAACAGACAAAGAGTGACCTAAAACACATAGGTCCAGATCTGCAATATACCTAGATGCTGTACTTCCAAGGCCAAAAACCTCTACAAATGCAATAATAATATTCTAAACACATTACACTACTACTTCTTTATCATGCACTACAGAAGAGCAACCGCCTCTACAAACCATCATCACACAAATCTCGCATCTCACAGAACAGATAGTACAAGTGGAAGGTCAAAAGTTTAAGTTTTAATTAAAAAACATATTTCTTTATTTAGAGAACTAAAAAAAAAAGCCAAATGTAGTGTCATCCACAAATGTGACAAAGATTCAGTAACTCCTTCATTTAACATTTCCATGCTTAAAATGGACCCCCTTAACCAAGTCAACAGACATCAAACTAGAAGAAAAATATACTTCTAATTTTGACAAATACTTTACTACTTGTGCTACCTCAGTACGTCCTAATAATTGTAGGCCTGCAACTAAAAATCGTTTAGGTAATCGATTAGTCCCTTGAATACAAGATTTTTGCAAAGTTTGAGCTGAGGTAATGTGGCTTGAGAAGGTTGTAAAAGTGTAGATTTACAAGCAAACTAAAACAGCAAGCAAACAAAAAACACAAAAATGGCACAATTTTTATGTCATTGCTGTTCAGTCTGAGGTTTTTCTTAATTCATGCAGTGTTTTGAAGTCTGTGTAAAGGACAATAAAGATTTTTCAATTACTGAATTAATTGACCATTCTTTCAATAACCGATAAATTGTTGCAGTCCTAAATTAGAGTGCCACAGACTTAACAAACTCATTCTAGTGAAGTAGAACTAAGAACCTACTTAATCTTTACTGTAACAATTCATCAAAACTTTGAATAGCTGGATGAAAATAAAGATCTTGTTAGCAGTGCTTTGGGTACTGAATCTCTGTGCTACTCTTAAACAAAACAGAAGATTCCCAGGCCTAATATGTGAGCTTTAACAAGTCTGTGGAGACCGATCAGCTGCTGCATTTGTGGCTCATCTGAATGCGAGTGCCACATCACATTAGTCCCCTCGTGTGAACCATGATTTTACTTTGTAATTCCGAGGCTCTCCTCTGCCTTTACATATTCATGGCCAGCCTATAAGTGTCAAATTGAGATGTCCTTCCAGTGTCCTTGACAGCAGGTTATTAATATTGAATATCTAAGTCAACATTATAGCTAGATGAAGAGAAGCACAGGTCATCCACTGACACTTTTCCACATCCCCCAAGACTGCAAAATATCATTGTGTAACATACTCAACTGCCAAGACTTGTAAATTGGTTAAATTGGGGTAATCTTAAACACATAATTGGTTTTGTTCTACTAAAGCCTGCACATTGTTTATTTTTCATTTTCATCCAATTGTAATAGTTTATTATTATCTATTAATTACCTAGTAAACATGTGTTACACTGGGAGAAAAACTGCACTCCAGAGAATGAGTGTGGTCAAAATAAAATGTCTTTTGTGCAAAACGTGCCAAACTTACAGTCTAGAGTAATGATGCATACTTGTTTTTACTCATGAAATACAGCAGAATTTCTTTCCAAACTGACACTTGGAAAAAGGCTCCTAAATATTTTACAACAGGTATTAATATTAATCAATCACAATGAGAAAATTAGAAAATGATGAAAACCTGCGATACACACTTAACGTATGTCCCAGATTTACTATAATTTAATTTAAATAAATCATTTTTCTTCACTGCCTCTGAGCATCCACATTTTCACAATCTAAATCCTGAAATCTCTTTGTCTTACTACATCTTAACCACTCCAGCTGTACAATCTCTAAATTGGTGTGGTGTTGTTGCTCGTGGCTGCATTTCAAATCCTCCTCCTACCTCCTCCTCCTCCTCTGTGTGGACCCATATCCCAGGTTTGTCTGGCTGCGGAGCTTGATAGGATGCTGGCTTCAGGCGTCCCGTCACAGCAACTGAGAGGAGGTCAGCGAGGTCCTGCGCGCTGGTGGCGACGCCCAAGGGCCCTCCAAACAGCAGGGGGCCGGGTGCTGGAGAGGTCTCGCGCAGCCCAGCACCACTTTATGAAAGCCTAATGAAGAGACAAGCTCAGATGTGGGGCTATTAGACACATTCCTGTAGCAGAGGATGAAAAATACCAGACGAAACAGACAAAAGACAGCTGAGTTTTTTTTTATTGCTGATGGATATGAGGCACAGACTTCACCAGAACAGTTAATAAATAGTGTATTACAGAGCTGCCCCAATCCCGCTCAAGAGTAAAGGGTAAAATACCAAATGGAGTGCAGAGCAAGTTTGAAGAGGGTTCAACCAAAACCAAACTTATCAAAAGTACTTTACACGAGAGCGTGTCATAAAATAAATCTGTTAAGTATCATTCGCCCGTGAAATATAACATTCAACCCGGCGTTCAACTTATCATACTAACTGCTTTAAGGTGGCTCACAGTGTATCTTACAATAATACATCTTTCATAAAGAAAATATTCTTTACATCTCTGTTACATTCAGAAAAATCAAATAAAATAAGAATGTAAACTATACAATACCGTTTTGCAATTGTAAGACGTTATTTAAACAAGCTGAAATGCAAATATATTAAATTATACATACAGATAAAATAAGAAAATAAAACTTAACTTTGACATCTTTGGTTGATATGTTTTCACTAACCACAGAATTCGATTTCAAATGTACCACATGTCACCAAACAAAGTGCCCAATCATCTTGTGCAAAGAGCAGAATCCGTTTTCTTTCACAAACTACAAGTTCTTCCTCTTCCTGGTGCTTCTGGTCGTGCTGTACTGCACCTGAACAAGACCAAGACAGAAACACGGTGTAAAAATACACAACCTAATCAGGCATAATCAAAACTGAAATTGTATACATTCTATATTCTTTCTGCTTTCAAGCATAAGCAGTCTCATCAGTTCAGGGGTGTATAACATTATGGGCAATGCATTGAAATCATGCAGTGGTCAAACATGAATTGTTAAATCTTATCATTCATGTCAAAGATTTGGTCTGAAAAATGTTCTTCTTTAAAATTCAAGTATTAATTAATGCAGTGGACGCAGGTAAACCTGTGGGTAAACTGCTTTCAATGGAGACTACCACTGACTTGAGACTTGATACAAGTCCACTAATCATATTGACATGTTTTGTTATGCAAAAGCCTTTTCATAAATAGAGGTCTATTATACTATTAATAGACCTTGACATGCTGTATCGATCTACTTTAATCAAATCAAATTATCTTTCTTACTTAATTTAGAATTTTAGCAAATATGGTATGTGATGACATTACATACATACAGTATACTGTATATAAATTTTGTCAATAGTGATATCGAACATATCGAACTAATATTTGCCAATGACACTATAAACATTTCAAAATCTACAACGGCCAGAATTTGGTATTATGTTCTCTAAATGTAGAACTTTTGTCAAAATAATTACAAAATGTAGTTTCATTGCTTGGTTATTTCCATTGACCAACTTGTCTAGTTTAAAAGCCAACGTCCATTAAATGGGAACAGAAAAAAAGATATATATGATAAAAATCCCACCTATCTATCTCTCTCTATATATGTATATACTGTATATATGGCGAGAACTGATCCGGTTTCTGTCCCTAAACCAAACTTAACACAACTTTAGGGAAAAAAGGAGATCCTTCAGACTTGCACACAGACAAGGAAGAAGTAAAATGGGGTCAAACAGTGTTGAGACCGAGGACAGTGACACGGAACAAACGTGAGAAAACCCAGAAAAGATACAACACACTCTGGGTTATTTATCACTGATGCTGTGGATGGTAAGAAAGCAACATTTATCCTGCTAAGTTCTGCTCGCTCCGGGGGCAGAAAGGAGAGCAGTCTCTGGGTGAGTTCGCTCGAAAGACAGCATGGGAACAGGCAGCTGTGCAAAGACCTCCACCAGGGATGTATCATGACCAAAACACAACAGAAATTATACTCGGCTGCATAATTATACAGGCAGGCCTAATTATACAGAAAAGAGTGAAGAATGCCTGGGAGTTGTTCTCGCATGGTGCAAAGCTGTGGGACGGTGGGATTTGGGGTTTCCTGGCTGCCTGATCCGCCGGGGCTTACCTTCTGCACATCTGAAGGCACTCGGGATAGGAAATCGAGCACTTCGTTGTTGTCGATGCTGTACGGGTTCCGTAATTTCTTGGTGAATTTATTGATACCTAAAACAGAAATTCACACCAACGTATCATTACCAGGAGTCCCTCACCGCTGCGCTCTTTGTTTCCACACAAACAAATCTCTGTAGATGAGACACATGCTGTCCACCAAATCCTGCTCAAGTGCCGTTTGCCTTTTAACTGTTTTTACTTTCACTTCGCCAAGCACCACCAGACACAGTATTATGCACTTAACTTGAACAACGGTCTCAGTCTAAACATCACATAAAATCAGGCAGACGAGCAGAGCTTTTAAAAGTACATAAGCATGTAAAATTATATAAAAAAAGCAAATGTGGATGAACTTTGAGAGAGCAAAGCGTGACACAGGTGATATTGTTTGACACTCACCCCAAACTAAAATGATGTAACGTATTGGGATGAAGTATGTGAGCACAGTGGCAATGACAAAGATGACAAAAGCCAAGCAGGACAGGAATGGCACGGACCAGTTGAATGTGCTGAGGAATCAAACAAAAAAGATAAACAAAATATAGTAAGCTACTAATATTAATAACATAAAGTGTGCAAAATAAATAAAAAACACAGATAATAAAATTAAGTAACATGCTTTAGAAAAGATTACTGAAATCTTACTTTTTAATCCTCTCTCCAAAGCAAGCAATCTCGTCGAGGATATTTTGAACTAAGATGACCGTATCTTGGACCATGTGGATTTTGTCTAACAGACCTTTCTTCTCTGACTCCTTCGGAACAAATGACAATAAAAATATGCAAATATGACAACAACGTGAGAATTACAATGGAGCTTTTTAAGTATTGCTTTTGTTGTCAGAATAGGAAACTTGTAATACTGATTTTAGATTTGTTTGATACTTGTTTTTAAGACTGTGATCATCAAAATAAATGGTTATTGGTTACCTTATTGGGGACAATGTTAAGTTCTACTGTCAAATAAATATTTGAAGGAAAAAAAAGTAGTATTTTGTTTATGTTGCCTTGTGAGCCTGTAGTGCAGTTTAAATTAAAATTAAAATTGTTCAGAAAACAATAAATGTTGTCCTGTAGATTTAATTTTTAGACATATGTTTAAACTTCAAATAAGTATCTAGTTCGGTTACTAGTTTTGATGATAAAACACTTAAGCTGTATATGTATATACACATTTTTGATTCCTAAAATGATTGTTTTTAAAGATGGGGGCTGACATGGATTAATTTGCCCAGAATACAAACCCCGGCACACTTGAGTTGTTAGAGACTCGCTAGATCATTTATATTTATTTCAGTAGCGGCCAGGAAGGGATGTTTGCTTTATTTTCTACATGAATTTTGCATACATTCTGCACATGTCTGGAGTGACTGACAGCTTAGACTACTTATAAAACTGAGCAAAGACAAATGTGTAATTACAGTCATATTAATAAAAGCGTTCAAAGCAGCTCTGAAGGATGTCTATAAATCCCAAATACAAAGGCTCATATTATGTGAACAAGTTTTGAAAGGGCTTTTTTGAAGTGGTAGCTCTTCAGAGTCGGACTGGGCTGCACATTATAAAAGCGATAAAGCTCCGTTCTCAGGCTCATCCAGATCCCAGAGGGGAAGGGGGCTTTAAAGTAAACAACAGACTAGACACCAGTGCGGATCTGAGGATGTGTGGAGGGAGCCAGTGTCCACATCAAACACACACTCACTGCTCTGGGTGAGGGCTCCGGAGAGGGGCCGGCGTCAGGAGGATGCAGGGGGGTGCACTGTTTATCAGCCAAAGTCATGCTCTTTGTCATAGGCCCAACTTAGTGAAACTACCGCTGATGTGACACAGAATTATAACTAGATCTAAGCCAAGCCAGCGCTGGGAAAGAGCTGCAGAACGTGAAATATCGCTCAATTTGTGTGTGCGGTGCAAGAAAAACGCACTCAAGCATCTTTACAAAGCCTACTGTTGAAAGAGATCAGATAAAATTGGGGTTTTAAATTTGTAAGTGGCAAATGAAAAATACATGAATCTTTTATGAATGAGAATGTTTTGCGCCGTCGTGTACATGATTTTATGAGGATAACGTTGAGCAATTTGATGCAAGCACAAAACAGCATGATAGATTAAAATAGCTTAATAATGAACAAAACAAAATAAAAATAAAACATCAAAATTATAAATGTACAGTCTATTATGTATCAACTCTACTGTGTTTACAACTAGGCACATCTTTATCTTTCACAATAAATGCAGATTTCAGTAATATTCTAATCTTGCAAAATGAACAGCTGTTAAGTTTACTACGGTAATGGCAATTTCTGGTAAAGCAAGCTTTGTTTTTGTTCAAATGTATATAATTTAAAATAGATTTTGATTTAATAACAGTCATTTTTTTGTTTACATGTTAATTTTATGATGTGCTTTCATTACTGTTTATTCCGTCAATCCAACGTTCTTGTCACATCTTATCAACTACGTCGAGTATAACTGTGTGTCCAAATAATATTGCAGTGGATGACTTCAGCCTCTATCCTGCTCTGAGCAGCAGTTTCACTAGTGCTGACACCACAGTCCATTCACAACACCTACAATAAACTGCTGTCATTCTGATGAAAAATATCGCCGCCTAAAAGCGTGGTAACACTTTCCACTCAAGCAGGCATTAAAAGCATGCCTAAGTACTGTCATTAGTTCCATATTGATGGTATTATATGGTGTATAAGCTTAGGGACTTTCCCAAATGCAGCACAACCCCTCGGCCCACCCCTTTATTAACATATGAATGTGTGGTGACATGTGGAAGCCGGTCTGTGAGGTCTTTATTAGGCCTCAATGTCTGTTTGACAGCCACAAGTTTACTAAATTAGAAGAAGTTGTCAAGTGCTAAAATCTCAAAAATAACAATGGAGATACCTACATTACAGACGTTTATAAATTCTTTCTATTCACAGCATGAGACCATCAGATTAGTGTAAACATACACACACCACACACATACCTTTTCATCTTCTTCTTCCTCATCAGCCACATCCATATTTACCTTAGAAAAAATAAAATTATAATAAAAACAAAAATAAATAAATCAACAGAAAAAGAAAATGACCTAAAAGAGACAGTTCTTGTATGTGAATTGAATAAGCAGCGATTATAATTCCTAGTGTGAAGTTAGTGACCCTGAGGTCTGCCTGCTTAGTCTCTGGCTGTCATTGATGGACAGAGCACAGATTTTCCCACGGAACATGAACACATCTTGAGGTAAGTAAAATTAAACTTAACATAATTCATTTAAATTACCAATAGAGCTATCATCGCATGGCCATTATACAAGCGTTAAAGTGGTCTTTCAGTAAATAATTTCTAGTTACTAAACAGTTCATTAAATTTGAAAAGTGCAGTCTCAGAGGTAATAATAGCAATTAGCAGCTCTTTTCAGCATCTACATCTGTAGAGCGTCAGTGATAGAAGAGCATTTTCTAATATATATTTTTCTAAGTGCATCTTTTACAGTACGTCACCATTTCAGTGATTAGGACTAACACAATACCACATTCAGTTAAATGTAGAGCTGCCTCACAAGTAAATAAATGTTAAAATGTTAAATAGCATTGTAACTTGTCCTTAAATAAATGCCCTATTTGTGTTTTATAGGATGTATCATGGTGAATACAAATACCCTGAACAACATTTCAAGGGCTTGAATTTGAATAGTTCTACACAATGCTAAATACTATTTCTCTATTGTTATTGCTTTTTTCACGCCTGAAGCATGTGTACTACTATTGTATATCCTTTTAATGTGTGCATGTGTTCCCACTGCTTTTACAATGTGTTAAGATTTAACAGCTACATATATAGCTAAGAGACTATTGTAGTTTTTCATACTTACTGAAATATCTTAATTCAATTTAATAAGCCATGCAGATTAGAAAATAGAGAAACATAAGCCATATATAAAACAGATTTAGTGCATTTTAAATTAGTCGTATCTTCAAATTGATCATTTGCATCTGTAACTTTGTGTCCCTTCACTTGTATCCCCAGTAATTTAGATATATAGCTTATTTATATATGTTTTATTCTGTGTTACAATATTTAAAACAATCTTGCTATTTTTCTATAGTAAATCATTTTAAATTGTGTTGGCACTTATTTTTATATAATATAAATACATATTAAAACTTTAAACAACTGCGTCCAAGTAATTTCTTTGTGGATTAATAAAGTTTCTATAAATTAAAGTTAAAATGTTATCTTGATTTAATTCGAGGATGTGCGATTCAGTATTTTGCATTAATGATTTAAAGCCTGTGGATGCTTTTGGTGAAAGAAAAAAGGTATTAATTTTCCTTATAGAGCATAAAATACAAAAAAATACACATTTTAGATAAACTGACCAGATCTTGAGAGGCCGGAGAAGCCCGGATTTGCATATACTTCCACGAGATGAGCCCGACTAAGAAGAGCGGCAGCATGTAGAAGTCCCAGTTCCACACCACCACGATAAACAACTGAAGATACACAAGAATATGACTTATTAGTAGTACTAAATCATATTTTCTAGCATTATTTATTAAAACATCAGTACTCTGATTTGAACATTAATTAAAGTTTGGGAAAAATGTAATGTCTTATATCATTATTTCTCTTTAATGTAGAGTCTAATATTAAAACAAAAGTTAATAACCTTAAATTAACATAGTCTTCTTTTTTATTCTTTATTAAACAGGCTGAAATGCTTGTTTCATTTTTAAGAGAGATCGGAATTAAATGGATGAATTATTTGCCTTTAACAGTACTAAACAACAACTTCTAAATCACTGCTGTTTCATTCGGCTCTAAAATGTTTGCTTGTTCTTTCTCTGTTACACCCTGACATGAGCATCATAAACATAATTGCTGGCTCCGTAATCAGGGCTGTATTAATAAAGCTGACCGCGCCATTTGTTGCAGCCACATGGAGTCTCTGTGTGACATTCCTCGCGCCGCTGCTGATACATGTGCGCACATAAATGGATAAGAGGATATTATGTCTCGATTGGCCAAATCAAAGTATGAAATAATCCAGACACAGAAGCCAGGGGCACCGGGCCAAAATCAGGGGTGGATTTTTTTTTTTTTGCTAATAAAAAAAGTGCACATCTGGTAAAGACATCACTCTCCTTTGAGGCGTAAAAGGTTGATACCGCTTTTGCCCTATCCACCCACCACTGCACTACGACTACCACCACCAGTAGATTTAATGTGCAATAAGCTAAGCACGGTCTGTTATCAGCGGCCAAAATCATGGCCTGGGAGCAGAGATGAAGCCCCCTCCTCCCTGAAGGGGTTATGTGTTATTAGTGAGGACTTTGTAATGACTGAGGGCGCAGTGAACGGAGGGATGGTCGAGTCACGCTTTGGTGGAACTGTATACGCCGCCAGTAAAGACGCTGATAATTGTAAAAGGTTGAAAGGCATAACGGGGTGGAGGACAGGGCCGATGTGGTGTTCTGGAAATGCAATTGAGATCAGAAGGAATCAAAAATGAAAGGGCAGATAATGTCCGAAGAGCTACTGTACAAAGGGGTGGTATGTTCGCCGACCGTGTTGGGATTTTCAGGGACAGAGACTAACAATGGGTTGGCATGGTACAGTACTGAACCGAAAGCATAAGAGTAACCCAAAGCTATGTATTATTCATCCACAGTGTACATACTGTATGATTGAGTGTAATGTTTTGTTGTTACACTAGGGTTTGTTTTATTTATTAAAATGGATGAAACATGTGAAATGTTCTTTATATGGTATTGTCTGCACTGTTTGTTTTTCAAGTATGGTTATAAAAATGTAGTTAATAATGTGAAGATTGTTTTGAAAAACACATACATACAATACATAAAAACTAAATTTGTTAGCTGTAATCTTTAAAATAAAAGTACTGGGTCATATTTTGGCAATTCATAGACATTTCAAATTCAAAAACACGTTTAAATATGTGTTTCTGTTGGGCTGGCATAACATTATAAGATTATTGTTGTTGTTGATATTGGGATATAATAAAATTATATATAAGTAAATTATTTTTGCCAATTTCACCCATCCCTTGTTTTTTCAAACCATGCTTGCAGTCTTTGCAATTCGTCAAGTGTTGTCACTCTTCAGTTAATGGTTCAATTCAACCATGATTTATCTAGTAGTCCGGTGTTTTACTAAACTGATATGTGAAGTTTGATTGGAATAGTAACTTATAATAGGCGCAATGGTTTAAGTTAGATTTCGCAACTTAAAGATGACACTGCAGACGCTACATCCATTTTAATGCAGCATCTCCATCTTCAACTGCACCATTGGCTGAAGTACAGTTTCCATTTATCAGCATCACAAGAAATTCCCCAGAAGCCGAGCAAAGCTGTAGTGCCCCCTATAGATGGACAGGTGTAAAAACAAAAGGAACTTTGAATGACCTTGATTGCTTACATAGTTAATGCATACTGCGCTGTGTGCCATCTTTATCAGCCTAGATACAATTTAAAAATAATGTTAGAGAGATCAGCACCCACTTTAAGAAGGTGTGCAAAAAGATCTCTCCTCTATTTCAGTCTTTGCAGCTGCTTAGCACTTGTTTGTGACAATAGTAAAGGGAAATCAGCCTTATCTCCACAGAGCTTTTTAATTGGACTTGTGTCTGTATAATGGTCTCCAAATCAAACCGAGCACAGACTGGACAGCGGGTTAATGAGTTGTCAGAAATGTAGTACAAAAATAGACTCCATCTTGTCTCCACTGGGACTCCTCTCTCTCCAGCTGAGGCTTAACTCGGCGTCCGCACAGGCACGCAACGTCAAGAGCGGCCATTCCGACACGGAGCTGAGGCCAGGACTTGCAGTTTCGACTGAGGCCAACGCCGCATTGATTAAGATTCTCTGGAGGAGGGTTCAAGTGGAGGTTGGCCGAGCCGCACTTGTCTTCCGCAGCTCGGAGGAGAAGCGCGTAGAAATGCAGATAGTGTGTTGATAAGTAGTTAAGCCACTTTACCAGGAAGGCGAGCAGGCTCCTCTGAGTGTTCTCCCACTGGAAGCAGCTTTTGATGAACTGCAATGCCGACATGATAGCCCTCAATAGTGTCTGAACGCGCATCACGTTACGAGCCAGGGCCTGAAAGATAGATGAGATTGGAATGAGATTTTTTTTCAAGCTGTTATTGAATCATGCTCAGTTGAGTTACAGTTAAACAAAATGTACAATGAACACGGCTAGCACAAAGGTATATGCCAATAGATTTATGAGTAGTGAATGTTCATGTGAGTGACATAGTGCTTTGGCCGCAGTCATCACAGAAAACAGTCAGTAATATGACCTGATTTTGTCAAACAACTTCAAGCGGCAAATCGGAGTGAAATCCTAACTTTGTCTCTGGTGTGTAAACCAATTTTGGCATTAATAAGCATTGTATTGTCTCTCAACAAAGAGTCTTTGTGGAGTGGACAGACAGTCAGGCACCCCGTCTTGCGCCCTGTCCTGCACACTGTATATCAAACTAATGTAGCAGAACGGTGAGCAGGAACTCTGTCACAGTCGGGGTCAATTACAGCCCCAACGCACTCATTCAGACCAATCTAATTCCTGGCTTCTGTGTTTTGGCTCTTGTATAATAATCAAACTTAAGTGGTTTCAAAATCAGTTCACACACAATGATATTTGGCAATAAACATAAAAACATTGATCTACTTGATGTTTTACTTAGGCAGTTCACCCAAAAATGAGACTATTGTCAGAGTGCACTGACCTCTGACCCTTAACCTCCTTAGTGCTGCTTGACAGTAATTTGCCTGTGTAATCAGTTGCATGTATGACTATACATTTAGGTACACGTAGAATAACAAAAGTACAAACCTTTTTGGAAAATTTGGGGTTATCTTCAATAAAAAGCCTCTCTTTTGGTTGAAATGTTCTTATACTTGCTTTAATCTGGAAATGAAAAAAAAAAAGAAGCAACCAATCACATTTAGAACTGGCACAATTAAAATTAAAATGATTAAAATGAATAAGTGTAGTGAGAGAAGAATCAAACATTTGTCAACTAAATTGTATTATTATACTCGAGAACACAGTTATTGTATACTCGAGAACACAGTGGGTCGAGTCGTTCACTTACGGGGTTAAAAATGACCTCGAGCTCCAGAGTGATGCTCCCCTTTGACAGGCCACTCAGGTCCTGTTTTAACAGCGGTAGTGTGATCTGTTGTCCCCCGCGGATCTGCAGGACAGAAAGGGCACAAGGTGAGGGGCAAAGCCATGAACCTGACCAGCAGTCACCACACATTACATCTTAGCAAGTCTCCAACCTGCTGCAGTGAGCGCCCGCTTTTCACTTTCATTTAGGACAAAGGTGTAAATATGTTACCGAGACAATGAAGCGAGATACTGTACCGAAAGCAGAGGAATGGCAACTTTTCCCAAAAAGTCTGGCGCCTTGTCCCCATCCTCATCAAAGACCGTCACCATCAGAACGTCATGAATATCTTTGACAGGGCTGTGGACAGACAAAAAGGCCAAATACATCATCAGGTATTAGAGCATTAATAAGAATATAAAATCATGTGAAGAGTTTTATCTGTTGTACTGACAGTGTGATAACTTTATTCCACTCTGGGTACAGGGTTTTGTAAACTGTATGTGTCTGAAGTCTGTCGTTTCCCAAGTCCACCACACAGAAAGGATCACTTTTTCCTAAAGAAATACAGAAATCAGATGTGTCGGATGGACAAAAAACAAACAAACAAACAAAAAACAACAACAAAGCAAACCGTTTATGTCAGCTGCCATCAAGTCTGAAGCTTTAAGGATTTTCACTTGGAGAAAACCAACATCCCTCATTTTTGTGAAGGAGCTCTTCAAGCTCTGAGAAAAAAAGAAAATAATTTTGACATCAACAAGAATAATACTAAAAATTACTATAAATGAACTTAATGAGCAGAACTTCAAAGACTTTCCGTAATAGTAGTTTCAAAATACAAATTGTATTTACATTTTCAGTCACATGGAGGACAAGCTAAAGTAAAGTTTCTGTGAAACACTGCCACCGTATGGCATGTCACTTAAATACAGACCAAAAAAAAACAAAAAAACTCAAAATTGATCTAAAATGTCTTATAAGACACTGAAATATAAACAGGACTATTTCCTGTTCAAAACTCTGTCTCTTTGTTGCAACATTTAACTGAAGTAAGCAAAATAAATAAAATTACATGTGTTCATTGTTGGAATATGGCAACTTAACATTTTTGAAATATTTTAGAACTATATTTTACTCAAAATCAATTTTATTTTAGATATCACCAGCAAATTCAGACAAAGAGACTGGGGATAGGTGGTAGGTGAAAACAGAGATTTCAGAGCACACTGTTATAACATGGGTATTAACTTAGAAAAGTGGATTTTACAAAATAAGTCCCATCTATTCATGAATCAAAAAGAAGCAGGTAGACTTCTTACAGTGAATAGCAAAAGAACAATAGTGAATATTATTAATTCTTAAATTTACTTCCCATTAATTTTTGAGCAAATAATATACCCAAATACCCAAATAGCTGTAGGTGAAAACCAAAAAATTAAGGATTTTTAAGCTAATGCCTTTTTGGTTAAAGCTTTTATTTTTGAATTCTGTCATGGGTGCAACTTTTGGGATGGATGCTAAATTGGACAGTTATGATATTTGCAAGCTGTGGGGACACGTCATGTGAAGTTATAACAGCGTGCAGATGTTTGGATACTGACATAGTTGTCCAGCTGGTTCTGTCGTTCGAGTGGTTCGTCAAGCGGTGCGGCGCACAGGTCGGACAGTGAGACTCCGCCGCATGTGTTCAGCTCTACCAGGAAGAGCACGCGGCCCCTCCCCTGCTCCAGCGAGTGCGTGAAGAGCTGCCTTTGATTGACAGAGATCTGGGACAGGTTCACTTCACACCTGCTCACAACACAAAACACACCTCTGATACAGGAAACAGCACACCTGCTTTATACTTGTCCAATTTGCATTTTCTGACAACATTTCACAAAATTTGCATATTTTGTATACTGTGAAAGTTTAAAGGTTTGTTTGTACGATAGGATAAAAACTGTGTGCATACTAGGTTTACTTACACTCCCAGACATTCCTCAGACTTGCGTCCTTCCTTGGAATAGACTTCCACCTCCATAATGTCCGGACTGTCCATGAACTGGTTAAATGTGAACCTTTCCTTCCACTGTGGATTGGCCATTTTGCTTTGATTCTAAAAAAAAAATAAATCTCATCAATAACAAAAAAAAAAGTTTAAACTATACAGCAACAGCAAGTAATATATTTGTAATTAGAATGGTAGAAATGATTAAATTTTAAATAATTTAATAATAACATTTTAAAATAATAATAATTCCTTGCACTTGTAATGACACACAACGAAAGAGATGGAAGACTAACTGTTGATCAACTGTCTCATCACAGAGTCAATATATTTCCACCTAGAGACTCATTAAGTGTTAGAGGCTTATGATTCAAAACTACAAAATATTATTATATTTATGCTTTCCATTTTGGAGCTTTCCAAAGCACAATATGATTAAAATTTCAGTTTTGTCTGACACTCTACAATGTTTCAGATTAAGATTTAGATAACTTATTTATCCCTCAAAGGGCAATTCATTTGAGCAGCATCAGAAAAAAAGAAAAAAAAAAAAAAAGAATCGGTAACAGAAATCTACTCATAGCAACAAACACACAACAGACACACACAGTGGAGCTTGTGCATACGTAATTCCATATTGACACATTTTTTTAAAAAACATAAAAAACCCAACCTAGTCTCGCCAAGTCTAAAGAGAGTTTAACAGCCTAATAGCTGTTGGAACAAAAGATTTTAGGTGGCGATTAGTTTTACAGCTTGGTAACGCATAACGTCTGCCTGACGGTAACAAGAAAAACTCATCTCTCAGCACATGCCCTAGTGATGCTATAATGACACTCGCCTTCCTTAAGATTTGCTGGTTGCAGAAGACAGACAAATCTCTCTGCTGGATCCAAATGATCTTTGAACATGTTTTACAATGCGATCAATGCTGTTCTTATCCTTAAGTGAAAGGTTGGGGAACCAGCAAATAAATTAAAAACATAGAAGGCTCTCAATGAAGGCCTCATAAAACCGAGACAGGTCTCGGCACTGACAGAGAAAGAATTCAACTTATGCAAAAGGTACATTCTTTGCTGACTGCGTTTTACCAGTGGAGCAGTGTTTACATCAATGTGTTCAGTATGAGCACTGTAAACAGAAAACTTAGACTCTCTGTTTAAAAATGTGGTGTTTTTTTTACCAAATGTTGTAGGGTTGGAAAAACAAGTTTAAAAAGGTAGGATACCTTGCTTTTAAATCGTTGCTCTCCAAGTTTGAAAGAGACAAAATAGTGTCCAACTGAAGACTCCACTGGCATGTCACGTCCCTCCACCAGGGTCACTGTCACCACAGATGTCCACAGCTGCTTCTTCTGTAAAGTGTCTGACAGGCGAAAACTCGAAAGAATGCTGGATCCCTGTACCACAAAAATTACAAAAATGAAAAAAAAAAAACCACACACACACACACAAAAAAGTTCTAAAATTTTACAAGAATCAAAATTTTATTTGTGAATTTTTAGTTAATTTTAGTTTGATCAGCATTTTAAAGTGTGACTTAAAAACTCATTTGTTGAAAGTTAAGCAGCTTTTTGTCTATTATAATTCAAATTGTCTTTACAGGGTTCTCTATTTTGCCCATGGCTAACAGAATTATAAATCACTAGTACGCCTTCATTAATCAAAGCCGGCTTTAATCCTTTATATAAAATAAGAATCTATAGGAAGATAATTAGGCGGCTTCTCTGTCACAATGCTGCAGGGAGAGGTGTTTAACCCTGAATCAATTAAAGCACATCAAAGGCACCCGAAGGAATGAGTTAAGACAATTAGAATAAGTGGTTATTGCATTAGGAAACCTACAGTATTTATGGTACACTGTAACAGTGTACACAATAAGAATAACAGGAATTATGACAGCTAACTAATAAAGTATCTCAGCAGCAAGCAACAATCTGCAAATAAAGCACATGCAATAAAGCAATTCTATACTGTTAGTGCAGTCTAATGAATGCTATTAGTCCCTTTATTTTAAAGATTTGCTGCCCTCTTATGGATAAATAAGGCACTACTACATGTCCAGTAAAAACAAGACAAATAAAATAATCTGATAAGCAATCTGAGAATTAGATCTGATTTTTGCTGTGTTACCCGCAGAAAGGAAATCTGATAACTGTTGTATTTGGACGACATAGATAATATAGATAATATAATATAATATTTTTCAATCTGTTTCTGTAATCTTTTCAGCTTCATGTTGGCCACATTAAGTTGCCCCGATTTTTCTTGTCAAGACATACACACCAGGTGTGAATAGCCAGTTAGAGATTACTCATATCTAGTGAGAAATGGAGTTTAAAATTTTACCACAGCGATATTCAGATCTAAGTGAGTAATCTGTCAACTTGATTCTGATTAACTCAAATAAAGGTTAGGTTATAGAATATATTTGATAATGATTTTGATACCACAATAATCACAAAAATAGTATTTTTTAGATAAAGGTTTAAACAATAATAAACTATGCTACTTGTCACTTTAAATACAAAGTCTTAGTATTCTACCAATACTGTTTAATTAACCCTAAATCTTATCTCTGATTTTAGGGCTTGACAATAGAATATTGTTAATAATCTGAATATAATGTTATATTAGTGTGCACACTGAAGTTGATATTGTTCTCTGTTGTGAGGAAGGCAGTCAGAAATTGTGATTACGTCCTACAATTTTTGTGTGAAGCAGAACTTGGAACTTTAACTTATAAAATATAAATCAAATGTTAAGCAGTCTTGAGTATATTGACTATAATATAATTACTGCAAATGTTTTCTGATTTATTTTGTATAAATATTGCTCAAAAATAGTATCTACCAGTAAGTTTGATACCAATTTTCTATAAGCAAAAGTCTGTTATTAACAAATTTTGCCTTTGTCTTACCCTACTGCTGCGTTTTCTGGACCACCGCTGCAACCGACACATGCATGTTAGACAGAACGACATACAGGTTAGTTGGCCGTGGGCACATACACTGGTTCAGCATGCTTCACATATACAACGTGCAGTTGGCTATAGGGATCATGCAGAGTATTTTGTGGCATACATTGAGTTTCCTGCTGTTTACATCTCTGAGGGCCAAAGTCATGTCCACCAACAGCACACCCATGTCATCCTCCAGACTGTTGGGGTCGTTCAGGGGCAGGGACAGCTCGTTTGGTCTGAGAAAATAAATGAAAGGCATTTAGTTTCCCCTACTGCTCATTTCCCTCGACATCACTAAACACAATTTGAGAAATTTAGGACTTAAGGTCAGAGCTATTCAACTTATTTTTCAAAGCGCCAGATTTTTTGAAGGACAATAGTCTCTGGGACAAACAAGATGCGACCATTTTAACCAAATGAGGGATTGCACAAAATATGACCAACACAAGACATGTTTCTGTTATAATAAAATAACTACTAAGATTTTACACTTTGGTGGAAAAATAAACCTAGACATTTAACTGCAAAATTATTAAATCTGAAGCAGGAGCAATCCAGATTCAAACCTGTCTAATCCAGGTTTGAATGAAGTGGTACTATACTATACTGATTTTTTTTTTTTTTTAACAACAAAATAACAGTTTTGTTAACAACAATTTCCCCCTAGCACTGGTATCCTGTTAATGTATCTATTCAGGTGAAAATGAGTCCGCAATGTCTTGTCTATGTCTAATAATGTCCCGTTTGTGTCCAACTTTGTTGTTGTTTTGTTGTGAGCATACCGACTCACCTTGCCGCTAACAGCTGTGAAAAAACATGAAAAGCATCATGATGAACAATTCTGAAACTCTGAATGCATAGATAAGTGAGCACTTATCTTATGTAGATTGAAGTAAGAAGTTTAAAATGAATATTTTGTTTGTTTACATTTTCAAGGATGCAAAAATCAGGTATAGTCCCTTTAAGTTGAATAGGTCTGCTGTACATGGTACATGTAGTGTGTCTCTAGTCAAAAATATAAGCACGCCACTGACAATTTGCATTGACAGAAACAATGCTTCTCGATTATCAGTATGAAAAAATGGGCTTATTATTATCAGTAGTTTTGAAAGGTACGTCAATGAACCAGTTTCTATTAGAAACTGTTCTGCAACAATGGCTTAGCTTAAAACAAACAAAACCTAAAATGATCATCTTTTTTTTAATATAATTCAATAATTAGTACCAGAAATGATAACTTTCTGTAGGTGAAAAGTCAACTTCACAAGTCAATGCAAATAGGAAAATAATATTTAGTCTCAACTAGAAAAAATATGCCAAAAAACTTACAGGTGTACCTTTAAGAAAGATTCTGGCTTAGTAATTAAAGAAAGGTTATTATTTAGGTAGTTTCTAAACTTCTATTAATGAAATACACTAGTCTATGTTTATGCTTTTATAAAGACTAACAAAAGCAGTACTAAAAAGGTTATTTTATTGAATATATTCCATAGTGCTAAGGCTGCTTAGGTCAGAGAAAACTAGATTGATGAAATTCTTTATTTTATTGGCGAGGTACTTACTTGTTCATCACCAATTCACTCAGAAGGACACTAGCAGAGCCCATAAAGTCATCTGTTGTTAGGTCACGGTCATAAACCTGTAATTGACAAAACAACGCAGAGAACATAAAATATATTTTTTCATTTGCAATGCAAATATAATCCTAGCTTTTTAATACTTCCAACAATCAAAAGTTAAAACTGATTTACCTTAATATACAATTTTTGATTCAGATCTTTTACAGGCATAGAGAAGGTCTCATTCCACGAAGGATTTAGATTTTTGTACACAACTTTGCTTTTGTAGAACGTCTTTCCATCTATTTTAAATTTTACGTATGGGTCACTTGTACCTGCACACATAAAAAAACAATTCATTCTTTTAGTTGCATAACAATAGTATTTTATGTTAATGCTGGCAACATACACACGATCTTATTACGTGTGAAGGGTGTGCTTATTTGGTAGACCACAACATTCTCTATAAATAAAATGCAAGGCTGCAACTAATCAAGTAACTACTATAACTCAATTCAGAAAACTATAAGACACTTTTTACAAAAATAAAAATCATCTAACTAGGTCAGTAATTGTGATTAATTAATAAATTATGAATATTGAGTACCTTTTATAGATATTTTATATAGAAAATATTTATAATTATAATATATTTTTGAACCAAACAAAAGTTGAAATACAATGACATTTTATGTGAAATATGACTTCTAGATAAAGTCCAGATAAAAATCATCAAAATAAGATTACATTTATATTAATATAGAACCAGTCATCATTACTCAGATTAATAGTTTAAGTTCACATTGCATCCTAACATTCTTTATGCTAGTAAGATGTAACCGACTGTCTGCAGGCCAGCTAAAATTACTATTGCTTTAACGCTTTAGCTTTTGTTGTTGTTGTTGTAAAACAAAAAGTTAATGCTTCGAGTCACTAATAAAAATCACCAGATTGACAATTTGTGAAATGCCCTTTTAGCTATTCCATGGCAAAGTGCAATGTTATTAATAGAAAAAACTGGTTCTTCATATTCTGAGCTAATGACAACATCACATTACACAACGGAACCACAAAACTTATTGTTCCTAACAATTCTATTTTATTTGTAATCTTTTGACATCACAGTTCCTGTCAGTAACTTTGCTGACCACCCAGGGGCTTACACAATGCACATGCAATTTCATGCAAGCAGATGTCTGCTAGCACATAAAAGCTTTACATAGCATAATTTAAACAAACCACATGCTATTCTTAAGTGTAATGCAGAAAAAACATAATCCTCTTGATCCTCCTCTTTTCTCCCTGCATTATGTGACTGTGTACATATATCTATATGAGCTGCCGAGGTAATCCAAACACGCTGAGTAAATGTGAAGAATAGTGGGTGTGGTGCAGACAGGTTCTAATTTGCCGTGAGGAATCCTGCTCCGGCTACGAGCGAGCTGAGCTTCTGACATGACACTCAGCTGTCTCATGTCCCTGGAGTCAATAACACACGCTGTAATCAGATATCTACACATGTCCAATAGGGTTAACACATAAAACAAGGTGGCCATGACAGTTCAATGAAGAAAATATGTCATTTTGATATTTAGAAGTGCTGCAGGTGAAGCACATGCATATTTCAGACATTTATAGGTTATTTTAGAGAGGAGGCTAATATATTTAATGTTTACATAAAATGGAAAATAAACTAAATAATTGAATGTACAAGTAAAACCACACTCAAATTGACACTCTCATGTTAGTAGAGAAGTGGTATGTGTGGTATGTAAACAAACCTAACAACACACTTTTACTTCCAGCTAAATACCATTGACTACTGCTTGACATCTGAGTTACAAATGCTGGGTATTGTTTAAGTAACTCACAATATAAAATGTTTACCAATACAAGGGTCAGTGTACAAGCTGAATCACAATACAGAGAGCTCGAAACAAGTTGTGTCTTGAAATATGAAAATTATGTTTTTTATGTTGATATCAAAATTATTTTGAATTTTCTGTTCACAACATAACGATGAATAGTATTGGGAATTTTGACTCTTCATAAGTAAAATGTATCTTTTTTTTTCTTTTTCTTTTTTAAATGGGGCAACTATAAAGATTTAACTTGACACCAGTAGAATCCTCTGAGTGTGGTGTCAGTTGCAGAAGCTGTGTTCACATTATCTTCAGTGGTGCTCAGTAATGTTTGCTCTGCCCAACCACATCCTTTTGCACATAAACAAAGATGAAATTGCTCCATTGTTGGGGTTTATTAGTTTTTGTATATCCCTGATGCTGCTGCTGCAGACTGTACTGGCGTGCACAGATAATGAGCCTATCCATCATTTCAAGTCTATCTGATAAGTGGTGCTGTGAGTGAGATAAGGTTGTTACCACATCGGTCCCTGATGACGAGGTTGCGTCCTTCCTTCAGTGTGATGGTCACCAGGAAGGACTTCACAGGCTCGTCTGATCCAGTCGCTGTCTCACTGCCCATCTCAGTCTAAACACACGAAAACAGTTTAATGTAAAGAAAAAGCCAGCCGCTTTTTATTTCTAAATTGAAAGTATAAAAGGCTTAAAACTAATTAAGAATGACACACTGTTTTGATAAGACTGTGACACTGTACTAACTATTTTAATTGGGAATAAAACACACTCATATATTTTATTTGCTGACTAACACAGATCTAATTGCTGCAGTTCAGAATAGTTTTTTTTTTCAAATCAATCAATATTAAAACCTCTGAAATCATTGTGCAAAAATAAAATAAAAAAGAAAGCATTAGACAGGAGTCACTCAGCTAGTACTATATTCTACACAACTACAAACTGTTGGCTGGGAAATCCACTGAAGCTACATGATTTTTGTTTATTTGTAAATGCAATTCTTGTCTGACCTCAATTCTAATCTTCTAGTATTTATCAATACTGCCGATTTCAGAAATGAAAGGAATATGTCTAATGCAATTCTATAATTTAAAATTTTTTTGTCACCGTCTAGTCCAACAGATGCACCAGGGGTTTGTACTGTACCCCCGAGGAGCTGTGTTCTCCTTTCTAACCTCACATCACTGGAACTCAGTGGCCCAGTCAGTGAGAGAGGCTCCAGCATTTCAGTCTTTTAAAATCAATAATAAAAAAGGTTATTATTGGAAACATGCAAGAGGGCTCCTCTTGGATGTTTCCATTGAAAAGCTGTTGTTTTAGCTGTATTTTTCTGAATTAGTGCCTAAAATGTATTTCTCCCCTTTCAGAATGTACCAAAGTATGGTTTTCTATTTCTGCTGAATTGTGTAGTTGAATTTTCACCTCCAGAAAGTTACATACTGCACTTTAAAAATAAAACATTCTTTAAAATGCATAATGTCCCAAATACATATCTATATTACGATACTGCTTTTGGCAAATTTGGGTACATTTGCATTGGTGTAATATGTGATGAATAAATAAATAATTGTTCTGGTTTGCGACAAATTGACAATCTTCAAGTATCATTTGGATCATTATTTAAGACACAGGCAGTAACAATGAATTCCCTCCAGACTAAAAGTTAACCCAGAGTAGAAAAAAACAAAAACAAAACAATAATAATTAAATATACTGTATATATGAAAGAAGAAAAAAAAACATCACAATGAACATGTGAAACTTAACTTAGTAGTATAGGACAACAGCATTTTACACATAAATAACATAGTATTAATACTGCATAATTACGTTATGGTCAAGTGCATAATTTAGATTCTGCCATATGAACTTACAGTTTGTGCATCTCCATCATTGACCATATCACCGTTTAATTCAGGAATTTCATCTTGCTGCAAGAAAAACAGAATTTTTAGAGTGCAATACTACTTGAGCTGGGAGATGTTAAAATGGGGCTTGCTGGGAAATGTTTGGAGCATTTATTAAAAATTATTCTGGGAATTGACTCGAACAAAAATCATTATTGCCGTAACTAAGCAACTAGTATTACAATTTTAATACACAATTTCAGCCCAATAAAAATTACAATTCTTTTTTCAAGGAAATAGAAGGACATTGGCATCCACTCGTGTCATTACACAAGCTGGGACAGATTACTCTTTTACTTCTGCTTTGGAAAGGTTGAAAAAGATTTTGATTTTGTGTAAGATCACAATGTGTTTTTTTACAGCAGGAAACTAAAAAAAAGTGACACAGACTCTACTGACAAACCATAAAACCAATTACATAACTCAAGTGTTCACTCAAGCCACAGAAGTCAAATCGATACCACTATAATGCCCTTAAAAGTCACTTGTCACTATGTTAAAAAGCCATCTCTGTAAAAAAACAAAAATAATGATAAAACACTTATTTCTAAAGGAGTGATCATATTCAGCAGTGCTTTTTAATTTAAAAATACATTCAAAATATAGCCAGATAAAAGACAAAAGCATACTTTAATAATATTGTGATGCAAACTGTTATGGGTAAGCAGAAATGTGACCGGAGTCAAATATTGTTCGTCGTACATAAGTAGAACAACTTATTTTCTTATCAGGAGGTTAAGTAAAATATTCCAATGCCAGGTCCCCATCAGCAGCACCTGCATGCTTCAAATACACTATAATAAATAATTTATAATCTTGTACATTTTATTTTGTAATTCTCTGTTGTTTTCCAGCGAACGAAAACAGCTCTGACCTTCACAGTTTGTTTAAATAAAGTCGACCTCGTATGTTAAGAACTAAAGTAGACAGTAACAGATTATCTTGTGTGTTGTGTATTTGACACTTGTTCACAAATATCTAAACTAAATATCACATCTTGAGCCCTTGTTGACGTTTTTACAAGACAAAAAGATGTTAAGTCAACAGCTTTTCTTAATCTTTATTAGTCAGGACAATATTGACCTAAATGTGTTGTTTTTTTGTTTTTGTTTTTTTGTAATATAAGTAGGGCTGGGCAATATTGTGATAAAAAACGTGAGCTCATCTCTGTGACAATCTGCTTTTTTGATGAAATCGTTATATTGTGATTAGGGTTGTCAAAAAAATCGATTCCCCGATATTAATAAATACTAAAACCGATATCGATATTTTAACCCCCGCTCCCTTCCCCCTCTCGACCGCTTAGCCCCGCCCCTACATAAAAAGCAAATGTGTCTGATAGTAGAACAAAGCCCAGTCTTAATGTAAAGGTTCATGAATCCAGTTACTAATAAACAAATAATATATTAAAATACTATTGTTTTAATAATATCAAAAAGAAACACATAAATAAAATAATAATAATTAAAAAATAAAAATACTATCATAAGAAAAGAAACATTTTAAGTTGGCACCGTGATATCGAAATCGGTATCGAGTTTTTTTCAAGTATCGAATCGAGTTTGAAATTTTAGTATCGTGACAACACTAATTGTGATTTCCTTTTTCTCTATTTGATGCATCTGTCTGTTCAAATACATAGACTATTTTTTCCAGCCTCTACTCTTACACTGCAAAAAAGGAAAACCTAAGATAGATAAAATTACTTGAATTAAGGATATTAATCCTCAAAGACTAATTTATAAGATTTTTTTTCACTTAATGAGACATACCGGGCGATTTTGCCCCTGCTGGTCTAATACTTAAGCGCAAAGCGCAAAGAGTTCTCTGTGTTGGCCGCTATGAGCTCCAGAGAGCAGCTCCAGCTCGTGGCACGGCTGCTCTGCTTGTCTGATGCCAGTTCAATCAGTGAACCTGCACAACATAACCGTGGAGCAGTGCAAGAAGTTCACTGGAAATAAGAAATAATAATAATAATCATATTTTGCCATCAATTCTAATTTTGTCAGTTATGTAGTTAGAAAAAGCCACGTTAAATGCAGTTATTGAATTAGGCAATATATTTGTAAACTAAAATGGATTCACTTTTTAGTCAGACTTGGCTTCAATAAGTTTGTTCTATATGTTTTAACAATACAATGTTGTGTCGACCTAAACTTATTATAAAAATGATCCGATGCTCGTGGTAAGACTTACCTGAGAATCTTGATCCGTGCGTGAAAAGTTTATGAAAAAGCAGCGACGTGTCCTCGTTAGGGTTAGGGTTAGGGTTAGGGTTAATCCTTTTGAATGAGACAACTGCCGGTAAGCAGGCTCCCGGTCCCGGTGTGATGCGAGCGGAGGGTCTTTCGTGTGTGACCGCGTCTGCAGCCCCTGTACAGACGAGCGCAGGGTTGTGTCCACCTCGGGTCGGTTCTCTGGATGCGCGCCGTGGTCCAGGTAAAGCACAGCGCGGGGCTCTGGTCCAGACTGTGCCAAACGGTTCCGCGCTCTTCCTCGTGCTCACTCACAGTGGTCACCGCCGTAAAATTGACAGCCTCTGGTCAGAAACGTCCAGCGGCCTGGTGCGCGTGGCCGCGACCCGCGCTGACCCAAAAAGCGCTGAAGGGGCCGGACCTCACGCAGCACCGTGCTCTCCTGCTTTATCTCTCTGCTCTGTTGTGGACAGAGCTGCATTCACACTAACACTGTCTCATGTTCACTCTATAATCTAAGTTTTTTTATATTAAGTCAACAGGCTTTATGTAAAAGAAAATACATTTTTTTAGACAAAGTTGTTAAAGTTTGTCATTTGAATAGACTTTTACCAAATACATTTCTATTATTACACTTTTTCCCAAACTGAAGCTCTTGTAGTAACTTTTGCTGTGATATTAATGCACTGCTCACGTGTCACAGACATGACACGTCTAGGCCGTTCACTGAATGAAATTGTACCCCACACATCTGGCGGGCACCACACCTGCTTCACTCACGGCGTAGCTCTTGGAGAGAGCGCACTAGAGGCCAACAGAGGAATAACTGTCTTAACCGGTCTAAGCGGGAAGTCTTAAAGGGGCAAGATCGGGCTGCAAGTCTTACTAAGATTATTTGACTTGTTTTAAGATATTTTATCCTGATTTACCTTATATAGATGTAAAAACTTATTTTAAGAAAATGTGTATCTGTTTTAAGCCATAATTGCTTAAATTAAGAATAGATTTGCTTAAAAAGCTTGTCAAGAAAACTTGAAACTAGCATTTTCTGCTCAAAACAACTAGGTTAGTCAAATTTTCTTACTGCACTGGCAGATTATTTCATTTTTATCTCAAAATAAGCAATATTTTTGTATTATTTTGAAAAGCCTTTTTGCAGTGTCTTTGGGCTTCTTTTTTTAAAGTCTCTTTTAAATAAAAGGAATGAAGCTTGACAATTTTTAAGGTTTGATATTTTTTTTTAATATATAAATTTATTTAACTGAAACATGGATTTTTAGCATGTTTTCATGTCTAAAAGTCATTCATAATGTAAGAAAAACACACACACTTACTTTGCAGCATCACACAATGTTCTAATAAATCCATTCTTTTATCATTTTTTTATTGAAGGGCTGAGTTTGCTTGTTTCTTTCTGAAAATTTGGCAACACTGGTCAGATTCTGAGCTGGATTTAGCTGTTGATAGTGAATTGTGTTTACCTCAAAGACCATAGGAAAATAAACAATCTACAAGAATCGTGATAAAATCAAAATCGTGATCTGGTTCCAAGAAAATCATGATGTAATTTTTTGCCATATCGCCCAGCCCTACATACTGTATAAGCAATAACAATAGATGATAACAGTAGCTAATATTATTTGTTTTAACTCTTCAGTTCTCTTGCAACTATGAGGAAAATCTGCTGCAGTTTACTATTTTGTTAATATTTTGACATTTGTTGGAGCAAGTATTATTCATAGTCTTTTACATGTTACATTTTGTCTGAGAAAATCACTCACATCTCATTGTTCACTGCCTTATCACATAATATTTATTATTTTAGACAGTAAAAGCCTGTTGCCTAAAATCATAAAAGTTTAAATCACTGCTGTGGTGTAGAAATCTCTATTAATGATCAAGTAAATGTTTTAGTTTTCGAACCAAGTTTGAAATATTAGTTTGCAACACAATATAAAAAAATAAATAATAATAAAATAACTTGATATGCTAAAATTTGCTGTTGTTTTTAATTGTCATTAGAATATGAATTGATAAAATAGACAGGGATAATTAACTGAATAGCTTGCACACAAACTTGCATGTCCTTGTTTCTGTGTGCTGTGCAGGTGGCAAGAACGTATCTTGTGACACAGCAAACACACAAAGTTTATCTAGAGCCTCATGTAAACTATTGATTTTGGGAGGACCATGGCATGAAGAAGCAGCTAGAAAGTTTGTACACTCTTTGTAAATAGCAAACACCTGACACTTGAGACATTTCGATGTTTGGGTAACCTGTTCCAAAAAACTCAGACAAGATGCCACGGTTGCTACAAACACTTTTTGTAGCAACCTTTTTAACAGGTCTCACTGTGCTGTCTAGTTTAAGTGCTAAATTTTCTGCAGATATTACTGATAACATGAAGAGGAGAAAGACTTGTTGTGCACACAATTGGACTTGAACTGGACACTTTGTTGCATTTTTCACTAAAGATCCCTTATTTATGCATAGTAAGTAGATTTGATTTAAAAAGATAGACAAAAGACAAGGCTAGTGAAAGTAAGAAGGGTATGAGCTAATACTAAATTCTACACAGTATTTAGTCAACCTTTTTTGAGAAATGACACCCTTATTTGGTAGAAAATTGTTTGTATATAATAATAACAAAGAACACAGCTTTGAGAAAGATACGTTGCATGTATGTGCATGTTTAAATTTAGCAATAGAGATGATTGTGTTGTGCTTTATTTTTTAAACTAGATGTTTACTCAGGACTCCAAAATTACTACATTGTTGCCATGTGTTAATCTGTTAACTCAAATTGGAATCATTTTCAAGTCACACCTGACAATATCTTAAGGGACTCCAGTTTTCTCCAGCACATTGGCTTAAAAATAAAGCCTTAAACTAACATAGAGGTGATATCAACTTGAAGTCATGGCCTTGTGGACTAGCATGTACCTGTAGTGGCTCCCTGGAAGGCTGCTCCGAGCTGTAGATGGTCATGACTTCGGGCAGGCGCAGTTCCTCTGGCTCCATGTCTGCAGCAGGTCTGACACGCTTCTGACTGAAGCTGCTTTCAAAGTTTTTAGAAGAAATCCAGTCCGTGCAGTCTGTAGGCACACATAGCATTTGTTCACTCCTCCCTGCTCCCATCCTCAGGCCACTCCCGCCTCCTGCTTGCCTCTGACTTCCTTTAATGAGTGGCGTTGCAGGGTTGCTGTAGCTGGGCATGTCCTGTTTGTGGATGTGTGCTGTTGATGGAAGAGAGACATAGTTGTGCCTTATGTCGGGAACAGAGGAGCTCATGCGGTGGTCCGGGGCCAGCCCAGACTGCAAGGATCCTTTGGCAGAGCCGGTCTTGTTTCGCAGCAAGTTAGGCAGCAGTGGGTGCACTTTTTGCCGCAGGTGCTTCAACACCCCTGGCTTTTTGCTGTCCATAGTGGAAAGTGCTTCAGTCCAGATTTAGAGGTTTCAATTTGCCATCATCTGGGGGAAAAAAACAAAGCACAAAATTAATTATTTTTCAACATTAAAGCAGCAATTATAGACGTTAATATTCTCTTGCATAGCAAATAACATAAAAACACAAAATATCAACTATTTCAATTTTTTATTTATGTTTTAACAATGCTTCCTCATCAAAAACACTTTTGAAATTTTTTTCGCAGTGAAAAAGTCTCAGAGAAAGTCTTAAGACTTTCAAGGCTTTCAAAGTTCTGCTGCTCTGTGAAGGGTTTATTTACTGGTTATACCCCATGGTTGCAGCTGATTGGTCGACAGTAGGTGCAGAGTCCTTGTATCCTGATGCTCTTGCAACAGCATAGCAATAGCTTCTCTCTTACATGGCAACAGATCATTCAAAATTCCCGCTGCTCAACAGAGCTGCACGCTGATAGTCTCTTTCAAATCAGAGCTTAACTGATCCTAGCACAAGTTTAAATTAAACTGAACAAAGTCTAGATCGGGTCTATATAAAAAATTAAATATACCAGAACTAAACCAGTGCTCAACCTGGTTTTCACCCGTTATAAAACAATATTAAACCAGGTTTAAGGCAGTTATAAACCAAAAGTAAATAGGTCTAATTCAGGTGTAAATGAGTCTAAACCAGCAATGGGCTGTGTGCACGGAATTTCAGTTGGCTTGTGATTGTTCAAAATGCTAACTTCTGTACATACAACCATTTCCTGTTAGCATTTAGACACTGTTATGTCTCTTTTTAAACACAGAAGTGTTCTCTGATGAAATATTCCTCTAATATGTAAAGTCTTTAACATGTTTTCTGTAACATTCACCACAACTGTCTGATCTAAAGAGGATTTATTAGTTTTAAACTGATGTAGTGAAAACCTCATTGAAGAGTATTGAACAGGAAGTCGTTGTATGTACAGGATGTAGTATTTAAACCAAAACAAGACAACTGCACTCAGCCAAAGAGTCAGGTCTAAACCAGGATTAGAACACTACTTAAGTGGCAAAACGTACATAATTTGTTCGATATTGCTAAAACATCATTGGTTGATGCCCCAAAGCTAAAAAGAATCATACTGAATAATTCAAAATGGGCATGATAGCGCTCCATAAATCAGTAGAAAGGAATAATACAATTTACTTTGACATTTACAAATGCAAATTTGCACACATAACAACGACCCCGATCAAATAGTAAATTATGGCCACACCCCATGTACCATGATGCTGCCGTGGCAACCACTCAAATATCTAAGGTGGTCAGTGAGACAGCCAGAACAAACTTGTCACAGACAAACAAACTCACTTGGTAGACTGGACTTATCAATCAGAGCAAAAAAGTAGTCTAAATTACAGTACTTGTCCATATACTTTAACCAACCCATCGTCACCAGATTCATTCTTAATCATCTAGACCTGTAGGACATTAAAGATTGCTGTGGCAACATACAGATTTCGACTACGTTTTGTGGCTCGCCAATCGCTATCCTTATTATACATATTTGAGTCTTTTATGCTAAAAAAAACAACAAAAAACAAAACACAAAAAAAATATCTAATGTGTGTTTTATATCTTCAGCATGAAGTGAATTTGATTTTTTTTTTTTAAATAATTCTATTGGAATCAAAACTGAATGGTATGAAAGAGCTGAGTGATTTATCATTTACACCACTGGTCCATTCAGGTTTTTATGACACATGGACTGAATATTTGACTATATAACTCTACAATGAGTCTTTAAATATACAAAATATAGATGACAGTAAAAAAAAGGTGTGAACAAGGAAGGCCGATGAAATGTAAACAATCCACTGCAGTGTAATTATTAACTTTGACCTGTTCATCGGAAACAAAAGACATGACACGCTTCCTCTTGCAGCATGCATTGGCTTTGATAAACTGTTTGAATATACTGCCTGTCCTAAATTGCAAGTTTTTTTTTTTTTACAAATTAATATTGAAATACATTGGTCAATAGAAGCTACTTTTTTAGACTATGGGAAAATTCACAAAAGAACTAGAGAGAAAACTATGAATGCAATATTTTGGTCCAAGCATAAAACCGATGTACCTCTGTGACCTTGACAATACAAACAATAGAATTCTAAAAAAAACAAAACAAAACAAAAAACCTGCTTTTAAGATGCAAGGCAGCAACATAAGCCTCTTAGTGACTTCAAACTGTTGTTGTCATTAGGGCAGTGTGATTGGTCAGGTGGGAGCAAGGGGGGCGGGGTAAACTATTGCACAGTAATGATGGCTTAGATGAGTTGGCATTCAGATGAGTGACAAAACACAACACTGTTGCAATGTAAGTAGCATAAAGCAAGTAAATCAAGTTTTCACTTTCTACGCCGAAACAAGGAATGTGTGTGGTGGTAAAAAGGTCTGTAATAGTTTGTTTCCACAACAAAGTTAGAGGAAGAAACTACAAAACACTTCCGGGCCGATTATATCATAAAAAAGCATGGGAAAATCTAATGCCTCAGACATCTGCAGCCTACATTCAGAATGCTCTGGACTGACCCACATATAAGGATTAGATTGTGCCTCTCTGAAATGGGCTGGGAATAAGTGACACAGAGCATGCACAGGCATTATAATATTAATATTATGAATATTACTAATAATAATACTAATATTATTATTAAACAACAACAACAACAACAACAACACAACAACAATAGTAATAATAATTAATATAATACTAAAACTATTGAGAAAACTTGATTTTTTTAACAGAACTAGAGTAAAAATGACTGTTTAATAAATTATGCATTTTATTTTTTGCTGAAAATTGAGTTGAGACAACTCTATTGCATTTTGATTTAGGAGTATGAAAGAATGAAAGCTGCTAAAATACTTGATTGTTGATAGGTACATGTTTGTTTTTCCAGTCAAAAGACCTTTCTGCAGCTCTGAGCAGCTGCCTAATGATGACCCTTGGCATTAACAATTAACTACTAATAATCAAAACAATGAGATCCTGACATGGCAACACCTTTGATGAACCTTGCATCAGAAAGACTTGCGCCAATGCAATAAATTACCTCAAATAAATACTGACTTACCATGACACTTTTATAGTCCTTAATGTTTTATAGAGATCTTTGAAGATGGACTGGTTTTAGCAATTGCAAAGCTTGGATATTTTAATGTCAAATAATTGATTAAATAGTTGGCTTCAGTCCATCACAAAATTGACATCATCGTATTTTAGTATTTAGGAAATGCACTGATGGCGATACTAGGACTAAATATACATCATTTATGTCATAAAACAATTAATATATACTGTCATATTAGCAATAGCAAGTGTAGCATTTTTTGTAAAAGGCAGAACGATACAGAAATTTAGTTTGTCAGTGTTATGGTAATAAGATGAATACTAACGATCAACTGTTTCTATGCTATTTGCAGCCTATTATCATACTGTGTGGTGCATTTGGTCTTGACACATTCACTGTATTAATTTATATTAGTATTGCTACATTATATTTAATGATGTAATTTGTAATCTATTTAAAAACCCTCCTACAGACCGGTGTTGCGAATGTGGTAACCTGGCATCAAATTACATGTTAATCTATGTTGTTCCTGTTCCTAGAGATGAAATTGCAGTTGTTGTTCTGAAGAATATATATGTATTCTTTCTTACTTGCCAGAAGGCTATATTACATGTGTAATACATAGTATAGTGATGGTAAGTGACATTTCTACCACTCTGGAAATCCCAACTGTGAGGTAACACAAAGGTTCTCATGTTTTCTTATCTTATCTATTTACCACCTTTAGCACGGTTCATTCAAATGTCGTTACTTGAGCCAAAACATACACACATTTAGGATATTTTTGATGCAATGCTTGAATATTATAGCATTATTGAGATGCTGCAGAAAAATATGCCTATTGCTGGGCTTCAGATGACATCATTCTACAGGCTATTTTATTAAATGGCCTATAGAATTCTAAAATGTGAAACACACCAACTCTCTTTTGTCAGTGTATTGTACAGTGTGCTCAGTGTTCCCCATTAGTAACCCAATTTGAACCTGCTAACCTGACGTTAGGAGTAGTGAAGATGCTGAGCATTATAAACAGTGTAGAAGTGGAGGCTGCTCAGGTCAAAGAAATCCACAAGGCTCTCTGGGTCTCCGCTGACAACCTTGTCAGGGGTCCTTGTCCCTAGGCCATGGTCTGCGTCACGTTTCACTCTTTTATCTGTTCCTCTACGCTGAGACGGCCTGTAAGGGATACGGTAACACAACAGAAGAATACAGATCAAAGGTTTGAGCGCAAAGCAAACCACCTGTGTACCTACTGTAAATCTATTATGGGTCATAGGCATTGGTCTGACGCAGGGGGTTAAGTGTTAAATACCAATCTAACACTGTAGATACTGCAATACAGCTGTACATATATAAACCCAGCGCTGTATTATTTTTTGAGAAGAATGTATCATTCTTTCCAAACATTGTAACATGTTTGTTTAATGCAGAATACTGCAACAGGCTGGCACATGTGGAATTGGCAGCTTATGACACGCTATTACATAAAATATTTCCAGCAAATACTCCTGAGGGAGTTTGCATTAATAACACTGCTTCTTAAAAACATAAAGACAGAATAGCATGCTTTTTCACAAAATGTCAGGTGAGGTTACCTAAACGAGTGGCTCCAAAGCATTTTCTTTGCCCCCAGTAGTGTCTTGACTAGGCTACACTCTGAACAAATCAGTCAGATACTAAAATACTTGACGTTTAACTTTACTACAAAAACCTTCCTATATAAATATATAGCATATATATTTATATAGGTTTATGCTCAAATAGTCTACTTTTCAATTAGAGTTTCTTTAAACATCTGAAAACAGGAACTACCTGATGAGTGCTTAGATAGGCCTAGCAGTCAGACCCTGTACCTCTGATTGTGGATCAGTTAACCTATAGTGTTTTTGACTACTTTGGACCAAGAAGAAGTTGTGCAATTAGGCTATGTTACAACTTGGTCTTGTCAGAACAAGAGTGCAGTTATTTCCTGAAAGCTGGTGTTTGTGGTTAAACTTTGATGAGGAAAGATTGAAGAGTTTTTACCACAACGTGAGAAAAGATACATGAGTCAATGCATATAGTAGACTTAAACTATTGTATTTA
This sequence comes from Mugilogobius chulae, assembly GCA_038363315.1. Classification (NCBI taxonomy): domain Eukaryota; kingdom Metazoa; phylum Chordata; class Actinopteri; order Gobiiformes; family Gobiidae; genus Mugilogobius; species Mugilogobius chulae. The sequence continues at coordinate 32,256,876 of CM076408.1, forward strand.
GCATATTTATGAATTAGAAAGACTAGCATTTACAGCCCTAACTTGATTTGTTGTTGACACATTGTAGATGCAGGTATAGGCCCACAGGATGCACATACGCACCCTCCAATAACATAACTGTCTGCTGCTGCAACATGCTGGAAAAGTACACGCTACTTTTTAGCTCCAGAGTAGCGTGTCTGTAACGCAGAAATCAAAAGCCACAACACCGTTCCATGCCTCCTCTTCTATTCAACAATCGGAGGCAGGAGGCCTTTCTTGCGCAAGTTCAAACTAATAATAGCCTACTCTTTCCAGTAAAGGTAGCACTAGGGAAGGGCAGCCTATCGGCACCTGGCCACTAGGGGAAGAAGGAAAGGACATACCCGAAAAAGCACCGCTTACCTGTGCCGTCTGCATCAAGGACAGACTCTAAACTAAAATAAAACTTTCTTCATCGCGTTATTTTAAAGGATGACTCAACCTCCACGTGTCAAACTGTTTTTAGCCTTCCGTCCCCATCATGTCCGTTCAACTGTCCCACGAACACGACACCGTAGAGCAGAACCTGCAATGAGACAGACTTCCTCCTCCTCTTCTTCTCACGGCCGCGTCTGATGTCGTCAAGCTGCACGCTCGCTTCACTTAAAGACCGGAAATAACTCCTTCAAAATAAGAACACTGAAGGAGTTTCCGTTTAGTGAAGGCGGTGACCATTGATTTCTGTCTGTCGTAGTGTCTTTACGTCATTGTAATTTAAAAATGTCACTCTCTGGTGACCATGGACTGAGACTATTTGTCCTTGCATTCAAAAACTCATTCGTGATAAAAGCAAAGCGCATGAGTTAAAAAACTGTGCCGTGACGCATGTCTAGATAACCTGTTGGTTCTGTTTTATTAATAATAATATAATAATAATAATAATAATAATAATATAATAATAATAATAATATAATAATAATAATAATAATGTTATTTTTAATACAGTATTATATTTTCATCTGATTGTTGTTTTTATTTTATCTGATTGTTGTTTTTGTAACTTTTAATAATCTCAAAAGAATCTATGTCTTTCAGATTGAAAGAGTTAACATTGACAATGTTAAATCATGTTTCCTCTCTTGTGGGAAGTACAAGCCATCACCAGTCTGAGTTCATCTATATGCTGCCTTGATGTATTACACACTAGATTTCAAACATTTGGCTGAGTAGTTTGTCAGCACCAGTCACTGAAATAGTGAACATGTCGGTTCAATCTGGAATATTCCCAAGTGCCTTAAAAACTGCAGAAGAGCAGTCTTGATGCCACAATACTGAACAATTATTGACCAATCTCAAATTTGCAGTTTTTATGAAAAGTTCTTGAAAATGTTGTTTACCAAACACTAACTAACTTTCTCATTATAAACAACACATTTGATGTTTTCCAGTCAGGTTTCAGACCCCACCATAGCACAGAAACTGCTCTTATCAAGGTAACTAATGACATTCGCCTGAACACAGACGCTGGCAAGGTCTCTGTCCTAATTCTGTTGGATCTGAGTGCTGCTTTTGACACTGTCGATCATGACATCCTTTTACACAGACTAGAGGACTGGTGGGCATCTCTGGATCTGCCCTGAAGTGGCTCAAGTCATATCTAGAAGACAGGAAATATTTTGTTGAAATTAGAAGTTGCGTGTCTGAGCACATGGCCTTGACCTGTGGTGTGCCTCAGGGGTCAATGTTGGGACCCCTTCTGTTCAATTTTTACGTATAATGTGTGCTATCACAGCTATGCAGACAACACTCAGATCTATGTGTCACTAACAGCAGGTGAATCTGGGCCAGTGGATTCACTCTGTCACTGCATCCAACAGATCAGTGTGTGAATGCAAAACAACTTTCTCCAGCTAAACTCAGGCAAGACTGAAGCTATTATTTTTGGCCCACAGAAACAAAGAGAAAGTGTCAGCAGTCACCTTCAGTCTCTCTCTGAAACCAAACGAGCTGTAAAACAGCTGCAGTACATCCAGAACCAGGAAGTACGATCCACTGACCTATATACGATCTCATTAGTCCTGCTTGGGTCTTTTTACTGGCTCAAAAGTGGCACCAAAGTACATCTCTAACATGAACCGTCTCGCACTTTGCTGGTGCCCAGAGTCAGGACTGAACATGGGAATTAGCATTTCAGTTTTATGCAGCTAAAATCTGGAAGAGTCTTCCAGAAGATGTAAGACAGGCCTAAACTGTGACAATGTTTAAATCTAGGCTCAAAACTTTCTGAAAATGTTTTTTCAGGCAAATTTTATTAAGTAAATTTTATGATGATTATTTATATTTTTTAATAATATTGATTTGTTTTGTATTGTATACTGTATGTGTGATGCATCTTTTACTGCCTTGTAAAGCACTTTGAATTGCTTTGTGTATGAATTGTGCTATATACATTTGCCCTGATAACACTAAAGCTCATTTTCCTTTTATGTGTAATCTACTCTTATTAAATCTGTCTTAGAAATTTTAATAATGGGGATTTAATGTGAGGTACAGCAGAAATAAACATAAAAAAAAGTTCATTTCAAAGTGATATTATATATTAAGGATACTATATACAAACCAAAAAGGACATTTGAAATACAAACAGAGTGCATGGCTTTCTATTATAGACTAACAACAACATAATTGTATTGCTATAAATTAATATCAATTCTGTTCATAAAAAATGCAAAAAAATAAACAAGTACGGATGACAGATGTTAAATAACTTTGTGTTTGGTAAAAAAAAAAAAAAATTGAACAAATATTGCTTATATTCCAACCCTGAGATATGCAACAAATTGATCACATGGCGCCATCTAGTGGGGACATCTAAAAGTAAAATCAATTATTACGTTTCCTTGTTTCAAATTAGTAAACAATTCTTGGGTTGTAGCTTCACTTGTTATCAATTTGCTCAGAGGTTTTACGTTTGATCCTTTGGCTATATCCAAGTTGTTTAACAACCTTAACCAAAGTCTGAGAAAAAATGTAATTTAACATGAAATGTTCATCAGGTCTTTATGTCACCCAACTGTCCATTCGCATACGTTTGATGGTGGGGCTCTCCCTGCCCTCTGCACGGCTCATGTGCCCAACAGGAAGAGAGTGGAAGTCTGTTCTGTGTTGGTGCTCGTCTCGGTCACTAGTGCCCCCTTCCTGGGAGCTGCAGGAGGAGCCCATGCTGTCTGTGGGTGATCTGCCCATCTCTGCCTGACCAGAGGAATTAGCTGCGTGAGGGGCCCCTCTGAGAGATGCACTCATGTATCTGGACTGGTTCAGGTGGTCGCGAGGCGGGGACAGCGGCTCAGCTTTAATGTTGATGTTGTGGTTTGCGTTGATGCTCAAATTGGAAGATGTTGAACTACGCAGAGACAAATACACAAAAAACTTTTTTTATTAGTTATTCTGCAGCTAAATAAGTAGGGCTAAATAAAGGGATTAACTGGTGATTAAAAAGTAAGTATTTCTTAATTTTGGGTTTATTTTTTCTTAGTACTTTTATGTGATTTAATATAATTTTCCCCCATAGCATTCCTTTTGTTTAGAAAAACCTTTGTTGCAAAAACATTTACCCAAGAGAGTTCAGCTGGTGTTGCTGCCACGTTGCCATGGAGCACAGAGAAGGGCCTGAAGGGGAGGCAAAGCCTGACAACTGAGCACTGTTCAGAGCGTATTCTATCATAACAGGACAAACAAAGATTAGAAGTGTGTAGACACTCTAAAGTTTTATTTCATTTCCTCAGAGAGTTTAATGTACTACATATTTACCATTATTATAGGCAGAGCTGCTCCCAGAGTAAGCAAGGCTCTGGTGCAGGCTTGGAGTCGTCATGGAGACCACCGGGGTGGACAGCGACTGGCTGCTGTTCAATCTGTGGTTATTCTGTAAAACATAATAATCAAGCTAAAGTTAGAGAAAATCTTGAGTAACTTGATTTTTTTCACTCTCAAGCACAAAGTACAAAGTTTAATACACAATTTCCTGCTATAAGCTAGTAATGTTATTCACAATTTCAAACTTGATTTCAAGAGAATCATACTCAAATTTCAACACAAAATGATACCACAATAATAGGAAATTTAGACCTTTCTGAAGTTATTCACAAAATGGATCCAATGTTGGCCCTACTGTAAATTTTCCAAGTATCAATACTTGTTTTAATGAGCATTAAGTTGTAATACAATTCAACTACGAATGCAAATGAAAAATGTATGCATGCAATGCACATTTCGGCCACATGGTGTCAGCTGTATCATAGTCATTAAAGGAAAGGAAATGCCTTACATCAAAGGGGACAAGCAGATATATTATTACCACACCTAAATAATGTAATATTATCTCATCATTTGCCGCATGAACCTGAGTCTCAAACAAAGTCAAGTCAATAAAGTGTTGTTGTTCTGTGTTGCTTAAGATTGTAGACTTATATTTTTGTTTCATGTCTGTGTTTATATATTTAAACAGCAATAATTAATTTTCAAGTAATATTTTTGATTTAGAAAGTGTGACTTGACTGAATAGTTTTCTGAAAGTCCTGGCAAATGTGCAAAAGCAACAAAATAAAACTAGTGTTGGATTGAATACTTCACTTGCAGCACATCACATGTTGTAGTTAGTATAGTTAGCTCAAGAGTCTTGTTCCTCTTTAGCAGTTGGTGTTTTAGTGTGACAAGTCAGAAATGACATCATCCTGGATGAGATCATTAGCACTACACTCTGAGGAATAACTCCTGCTCGTGCGCCAAAATCTATCCTGAAAGCTAGCACTAAGCTAAGGCTGTCATGTTCTTTCTTGAACTATTGTCTACACAGACCCAACAGCACTACCTCCTTCATCCTGTGCAATTCTTGTAAAAGTTTAGAGAAGAAAGGGTCTTGGATGTTTTTGCAAAAGACCCACCCCATTGTCTACAAAAACACACACATGCATGCACAAAAGAGGAAGTAAAGTGCAGTTTCACAATGAACAAACACTACCCTCTGACCACAGCAAAGCCACAAACCATTCTAAATGCTGTTACACATTGACCCTTTTCTGATACAAATAACAAGAGTGTGCAAAAGGTTATAATGCTAATAAGTGTTTGCAAGATCTTGTGTGGGGGGAAAAAATCAAGTCAAAGTCTTTAGACAAATCTACTCACATTGGCAACCCCAGCAACAATCTGATGCAGATGGCCGTGCACTAATTATAAAAAGTTGCCAAACAAATTAATTATGCGTTTTCTGTCACAGACTGTTTGTTCGTTATGTGCTGTTCAGACTTCAAGAACATGTTGTGAACTAGCTCTAGATAATACAATACTGCACTATAATTTTCCTGACTGATATGTATAATATAAACTGTCTCTTCGATGTACATAAAAACTAGCTTTCTATTAGCCACAATTTAGACTTGTGTTTATCTTTCAAATCAGAGGGAAAAGAAACAAAGAATGTGATCGTTTTGTTTTACCTGCGTCATGTTTTTGGATTGGGGGATGACAACTCTTAAGTCAGTCTTGCTTTTGGAAGTAGACGTTGGCGGAGATTTGGGCGGTAAAATCTTTCCCATGCTGCTGGACGGACTTACAAAACCGTTCACTAAGAGAGGAAAAAAATAGTATGAATCAAAATTTACTGTAACATCTGTGAGATATACATATGCATGATGAGTGCAGCACATTTTTTACTGGCAGCCTTTTTAGTTCTCTTTTATTCTGACCCAGCAGGAGATTGCACAATAAAAATACCAGGCGACCTTTTGGCAGTGAGGGAAGGAAAAGTATGGTTATATATTATAAAAGAGAAACTAATGAATAATTGAAGTCATGCTCTTGCTTTTTGAGCCATGTCCATATCTAAGACACATTTTGAGAGAAGAGAAGCACGTAGCATACACTGTTCGCCTTGTGCCTGGCTGGGTTTTCCCGGGATGGTCCACAAACAAACTAAATCAACTTAAAACATGTAAGAACCTAGCTCAGAGGTTTCTGATATTTGCCCCTGTGGTGTTTGAAGGATGAGTAAAATGCACAAGGCATATTTTCTGTGGTACAAATTAGGGCTGGGCAATATCGTGAAAAAAATCTAATCGTGAGCTCATCCCAATGGCAGTCTGCTTCTTTAATGAAATCGTCATAGCGTGATTTTCTATTTTCCTAATTGACGGATTTGTTGTTCTAATGCAGACTACTTTTATGTCTTTTTAGGAAAGTTGATAGGGAATTTTGACGCTTGTAGCTTGTAATCAAACATTGTATTTTAAATGTTTAAATCATGTGTCACTACTGTTTTGTGATTTGGCTGTTCGATGTCAGATCTCACTCAGACCTGACATCAGAGCCCCTGTGAGTGGAGACTGTGTAGTTCCAAAGTTCGGAACATTGTCTGGACAGTACAGTTTCTCCTCCATTGGATCGAGACTGTAGTTTTAGTTGTCACACAGAATTAAAACTACAGACAGATCCAAACATCTTTAACTGACATACACATGACCACGCTTCATGAAATGTACATTTTTAGTGTTTATTATTATTGTTTTAATCTATATATTTTGCTTAAAAACCTCCTCTGGACCGGTGTTAAAAATGAGCACTTAAAACAATGCATCTGGTTTGTCTAATGCAATTGTTATCTCCATATTAAAAAAATAAGAAATTAAAAAAAAAAAAAAATTTCCCCTCATAGAACAGATGATTTTTGGACATTTTTTGCAGGTTTGCACCTTCAAGATGTATCTATTATTCCTGAAACATGGATTTTTAGCATATTTCCAAGACATAGTTTGTAATCAAAGTAATTTTTTAATGTAAAAAATATAAAAATTGGTGAAAATCATTAACATTTGTTTTGCAGCCACACACCATGTTCTAATTAATAGATTCTTCTATTTATTTATTACTGAAGGGCAGAGGTTGCTTGTTTTTTTTTTTTCAAAAGCTTGGACGCTTCTTTCTCTCTGAAAATCTCTATTCAGCTAGAGTTAAAGTTGGTTTAGCCAACCCAGTGAAGAAGGAATTTCACCTAAAAGCAAATAGAAATATAGTGTAGAAGCACCATGATAAAATCGAAAACGTGATGTAAATTTTTTGCACCTTGTATATATATGTCAAACCTAAAAAAAATTACTATTATTATGCTTTGGGGGTCACTATAACATGTGGTAGAACATTAGTTATAGCACATTCACAATTTTATTTACTGTTGAAAATCTCTGAGTGACATTTTTGAACCCTACATATTTTGTTTATTCACAATTGTCAGTGTAGTAGCCTGGAATAGAGGAAAGGTGAAAACAGACATTTCCTATGAATCAGTTGTAGGATAATAAAATATTATTCAATTGTGCATAGATCAAAAATACAACCCAGAGTTGTATTAACCTTGCTTATTGTAAAAAAAAAAATATATATATATATATATATGCAAGCAGATTACAGCAAATGGAGAATATATAATCCATTTATTAAAAACCTACCAATGTTAGCAGCTCCATTGTGTAAGGCTAAGTCTGAGCTTTCCTGCTGACCACCTAAAATTGAGTAGAAACAGTCAGTTAGAAGTTGTGGTTTGAAAAATGACCACTGAAATGCTGACCCTGACACACCTGTGGCTCCGGCGCTGGGTGGTCTCTGAGGAGAGCTGCTCCTCTGAAGCTGACTGTGAACAGCTGTGAGGAGGCCACTGTCAGACAGAACTGAGGCTGCCCCGACACTGCTGCTGTAGGGCACACCATGCATGAAGACTGGAGGTGCGTGACCCGCGGACTGCAAGGAAAAAAGCTTCATTAGAATAGGTTTACTTCAAGTTTTACAATTTGGTGATGTCAAAATGGTCAAAAACGCAAGATATTATGAAAGTCAGCAAGAAATGTAGTTTCATAAGTTTTAAAGTGTATCTGTATTTGTTTAGCAGCTCCACAAACCTGCCTTGTTAATCTTCTGTTTTAAAGTCATTTTATGTAAAACTGATCAAGTTTTGGGGACTGAATAATAGCACAAATTAGAATTTTGAGACTATTTTGAGACTACTATAAACATTTCCTGAGCTCAAATCAAATCAAAACTATATCTTGTGATTCTCCAATTTTGTCATTGACAAATTTGAGTCAGAATTCGAAATGCACATGCATGCTTCTGGTCACATATTAGGACAAACAACATTGAATTAATATGTTATATTAATGTGACTAGTCTTTAAGCACAAATATTTGAAGTTAAATATCAGCTCAACATTTGTGAAAACACACTATGTGACTGCTTTCAAACTTTAGGAAACAAATCAAAGCGTAGAAAAATCAAAGTCAACTGACTTCAGTGTAAAAATGTTTTTTTTTTATGAATGTAGAAAGTACAAGATTTCATGTCTTTATCAAAATTAAGCATTATAAAACTTGCTAAGCAGACTATTTAATACCTGTGATAAGTGATTAAGCTACAACTGCCTACAACTAATATTTTAATAGATTCTGTCCATTTAAATGATAAATATTTAGTTAAGCTAACAACTAGCATGATTGACTACATTTTGGCAAATAATTAAAGTGAATGACAGAGCTCACTTTATTATGCTCAAAACAGAAGAACCCTTGGCGTAAAAGCATAGCTTAATTTTTCTTTTATTGTGCCTTTTACTCTTTCATTGTGTTTTTGTTTCATGTGATTAGGCCTAGTTATTTCCCAGAATTCTGACCTGCAGACAATCCAACAACTTACAATTTTGTGTGTCCTCATCATGTGGTCAAACTCCTCATTTATTTTTTTATACTTTTCCTCTGTGCTCGGTGTGAGGATGTAAGAGGAGTCTCCATCCGGACTGTCACAGCCTCGGTGCTCCTTCTTGTTCAGGGCCTGTATGTGACAGAGCAAACATATTGGAGTCAACTGTGTATCGCATGTGCACATGACAGCTGTAGCGTGAAATGATGAAAATGAGGGTAAAGGCATTTGGGGACGCTCAAGGCCGAGAAGTGAACCCACAATGTTGAGGTGGTAATAACCACGTGTGTGCAACACCTTCAACACTACACCACCAGCCAGCACAAATGTGTCCAGCACAAAATACAACATGTCTCTCAAGTTGAGAGATAAATCAAATAGTTATTTTCTTTTTTCTAATGCATTACAGTTCATCTGACAAGTGATATTTTCTTTTCATTTAACAGAACAAAAAAGAAGTTGTTATTGTCACACATCTTGAAAGAAATGTGCACTAAAAGCTTTGATAATGATTCTCAAATGTTCACTTGATTTGGGCCAAGAAAAGGCTTTGGCAAAGTGACTGCATTACTTTATGATGTAGCTCATAAAATATACGGGAGACTGGATTGATGGAAGTTAATTTAGTGCACCTGAACATTGGCGGGGTCTTTGCTGAGCAAATCAAATCATGCTAACATCATGTGAGCCCAACCTCTGACATCACTTCTCTGGTATCCATCATGTCATGTCTTTTTCTCATTACATTACACGTCATAGAGTCAAACCACCAGATGGACTGTCAGGCCAGGGCACAGTCTTCTACAGTCTGTGTAACTGCATCTGGACCTGTACATTTAATCAAGATTGAGATTAATGTCAATAATCATCTTTTGTCTTTTGATTCGAAAGCTTCACAACCAACCTTATGTCAATATAAGCATGTTTTCTGGTTTGGAGTTAAGTTCCTTGCTTGCATTCAGAAAATGTTACTGAAAGTATTTTTTTTATATGTTTTAGGGTGACATAATAGAACTGAATAAATGTAATCAGTCAGTATATGTGGGGAACAATGATGATTAATGTTTTTGTCATATTGCTCAGCCCTTGTGAACATGCTTTTGCAAAACCTCTCAACAAAGTCACTTCCACTATCTGCCTCTTTGTCATGGTTTTGGGAAAAGATGAATAGTTACAAGTGAACAAAACTGCAAAACAAACAATGTATATAAAGCTTCTTCTTAGCTTTGGATTAAAGCTAAATGTAAGAGTTATAAGGCAAAGCAATGCAAGTTTATTTCTGTATAAAACTATTTGTACACAACACAAAGTAATAAAAGTACAAGAAAAGATGCATTACATTTTTGGTGTTAAGCCTTTGAGAGACTTACACAAAAGCAGAGGTGCTTCAAAGTCTATTCCCTGAACAACAGGAAGCCACGTGTATATTGTACAGTGACAAAAAAAATCTACAAAAAAGAACTTGTTTGTATTTAAGTTTTTAACTTGGGGTAACTAACTTTTTTGTTGAAAATATGTAACTTTTGTGTTTTCCACTAAAAGGTACAAGATAAATGCGGCACTTGTTAAAAAATTTGATCACTTAACACTGTCTGAACTGAATAATAAAGAATTTTGATTCTAATCAGGAGCCGAATGCAGCTCTCTGATTGGCTGTGCTTGAGTGGTCTGCCAGTTTCACTTTGTTGTTTGTAAATATGTGTTTATTGATCGATATTTGCAACCAAAAATAATACATGTTCATCTTAATCATGTTAAAGGATTTAGGAGAAGAAGTTGTCAGATCTATTTTTTTCATTTCCCAAAATATTGTACTCGCATTACCCAAATAGTTTTAGTTTCTATTTAACATTTTTAAAACAATCTTCATTCCTATGCAAAAATAATTCACAACTCTAACTCAACGTGTTAGACACGGGAACAATCCTAACTGTAAAGTGTTATAACAAAAGAGAGGCGGATGAACTATTTATGCACTGAAAATGTATCATAAATATTCAATCTCGACAAACTTCAAAGCATAGGACACAGCAGTTTAATGACTCAGCGATGGTTATTAATGCTGTCAGGGGAAATGAGCGGAGCGAGCCACGCGGGGGAGAGGATGCACTTTTGTTGCTCAGCATCAGGAGTTTGTGAGTGTACACAGTCTGATATTGACATGTAAACTCTGCCTGACCCATCACCAACAGGGAGGACAGCTGTGGCTAATCACACTGAATGACTTGTTGATTTGTAAATAACGTACACTATATCAAACACGCATTGTCTTCTGTCATTATTTCTTTGTGTTTTCCTTATCAAGGTTCATAAGAGGACATGCAGCCTAGTGGGGTTTGATTTAAGTTCCACCGGCTATTTATGGCTCCACACATACTGTTTCTAACCACTACATCATGTCTGGCCATGCACAGCTATCTTAAAGTGCCTGTGAGGGGCTCAGAGAGTGCGGGTCTTCTTATCATCTCAAATGTCAAAGTCAGCTTTAGTGGATCTGCAAAGGCATCTGGATGTGTGCCACTGCGATGAATTCACTGCTACAATAATCATCTCAACGTAAGGCAAAGAAACATGCTAGAACTTCCAGATATGAAATACAAAATTGGTCACTTCTGAAGGTTTTATTCAGGTAGCGATTGTAGACTGCACTGGATGTTTTCAATGTGGAATTAAACTAGACTAAACTAAAGAATCAAGTTGTGTTTTGTGTCCCAAGTTTTTATTATTGAGGTGTTCTCTTTTAGTTATGGTGGTAATTCATCTGTGTGCTCTGCAGGCAGACTGGAGAGTGCTGCATATCTTGGACCACTGCTTTGTTGTTACTGAAACTCAACTCTGCCGCACACAAACCTGTCTCATTATTATGACAAAAGCAATCTGTCGGGGGACTGAGCAGGACTGACCAGTTGCAGTGTAGTGGTTTTCCCAGGAGGCTTTTCTACTGTGCATGGCATAGATTACAAAATAAACACATTCTCCAGATGCTTTTTTAAAGGTTTATTAGGTCTACATTAGTATGAACTTCCATAAACAAAACAACTATAGTTGTCTGTCAAAGTGCATACTAGAATGATGATCTTATCTAATCTAGTTATCAAAAGCAACTAATTATACCATGCAATAAGGATACAATAAACCAGTCAATTTTTGGCAAATCATTGAACTAAAAGGAACTACAAGCTTGGAGGCTAAAATTGACTTGTTGTGTGTGAACTATGACATAGAAAAAAAAAAAATAAAATAATAAAGAAATAAAAAAATCCTGAAGTCTTCATAGGCAAAATCTCATTCATTAGAAACCCCAACTACCAGTAGTAATATATCATTTCTAAACTTAAAGGGGTCCTATTGTGTTTTTGTATTAATATTTAGTATGAAACTAGAACATATGCAGATCAGTAATTTACCTTTTGTTCACTGTAAAACACAAAGTTGATCTAAAACAACTTAAAAATAGGAACAGCTCTATTGACTTCCTGTTCAAAACTGCAGAACTGATAAGCCCCGCCTCTTCATTTTAAAATTTTATTGTAAATAGCAACAGATTTTTAAAAACTGTTTTTTATTGTTGGAAAGTGTCTCTGGGACAGTTTTGAACCATATGTGCTTCACTTTGAGTATTAATCTTGTGAATTATAACAAGGAAATAGAGACAAGTGGGAGGGGATAGGTGGTAGGTGAGAACGTGGATTTCTGAGCACCTGAGCTCCAGTTGAAAAACAATACAAGATTACTCCAGCATGCATGAATCAATTCAAATATAACTTTGAGTAAACTTATTGATGAAGGAAGGCCATTGTAACAAGGTTAAAAACTTAGAAAAGTGAATTTGGCATAATAGGTCCCCTTTAATATTGGTCCTTTGTGTAGCCTACTGTTTTTACATTTATGAAGTGGTTACGCTAAAAGATTTTTCTACCGTAGTTCAAAATCTTCAGTGTGCTAATCAGACAAACAGCATAAAAATTGCAAATTATTTATTAGTTTGTTATTATTTCATTAAATAAATGTTGTAGGGCCTGCCCTAGTGAAGTTCATTAATGCTTCTCTTTGACTGTGTTACAGGAGCCTTTAAACATGCAAAAACACAGCAACATATTCGTATCATGCAACAACAAAGCGTACAAGCTTTTTGTCTGTCACCATGCCTTGCAAACTTGATGAATATCAACAAGGTGTTGCTTTACACACAGTCAAATGTGCAGCACTAATGTTGCAAATAAACTGACCAACATGTAAAAAAGGAACCTTTGACAGTCTAGACTTGGTCTTAAGCTGCTTGTCAGTCGGCGTGACAATTGTGGGAACAAGCAAATACAGAACATAGTAGTCAAATTGTGTTTGTTGTGCTGAGATGACACAGGTGTCTGACTGTGGTTAGCAGAGGGGAGCTTTACTCTGCTCTGTATGAACTGTCACTGTGGGAAAGAAGGAGAATCAAACCAGGCCATTCAACTAAGAAAACAACTAAGACAATCACAATCTGCTCTTTCAATATACGTTATTTGTTTTTCAGTCATTAATTCCAATGTGGTGGTCAGGAAGGCTGAAGCTTATCAAATCAGGCAGGAACAGTCCAACTGCCAGAAATATTACCTCTGGCTACAAAGGGTAGACAAGAAAATTGTTTCTTTCATGTGTTGTAGATCTCCTGGTCAAATTGATGCTGAGATAAAATATTTTTTTTATTCACTAGCAGCGTGGGTTTACTCTATTTAGAATCATGCAAGATCTAAAGCTTGTCTTGAAAGTACTAGGTAAAGCATGTGGCATAGCAGAAAGGCTTCAAAGTTGCCATCCTCTACAGCATAATAGATCACTTCTGGACAATGAGGCATTACATCGACCTGTTTTTTTTTTTGCACCTGGCTTCTCATACTGTATGTACAGTATGTGTCGTGACGGATGGGGCAGTCATTTCAGCACTTTGTGCCTGTTTATGTAAGCCTCTAATGTGTGTGTTCTACAAAGTGAGTCACGATGACCATTCAATTTTAATGGCAGGAGCAGCGGCAGCAGCAGGGATGAGTATGTGCTTTGAGAGACGAGAGCATGCTGCTAAGGGACCATGATGCAACAGTCTCAGCGTCAGAGCACTGATTACCCTGCAGAAAGGTCAGTTCAAAATGGGGGCTAATCTTTAGGGAAAAAGGGTGTTGTTTTTGTTAGAAGAAGCTGCAAATTTCACTGAAGATGATAAAACAATCCAACCATCTCACACAAACACGCCATCACAGACTAATCTGGGCATGATCCTTTCAGAGTTAGCTCATTGTAAACATTGACATAGGCTTTTGGTGGCTTACCTCCACAATGTCAGAGTTGGTCCTGCTTTCGTGAGGCTCATTGTACTCCGTATATTTGAGTAGAACTTTGTCCATGTCTGTGCTGGCGTATTGAAAGAGCTTGTTGGAACTGTTGAAGATGATCAAAGCAATCTCACAGTCACACAGGACGCTCAGCTCGTAGGCCTTCTTCATCAGACCAAATTTCCTTTTCATGAAAGTCACCTAGTAAATGTATAACAACATAAAAGAAAAGACAAGATTAAACCCATCATAACACAAAAGAGTTGCATTCTACAGTTAGAATTATTGCTTGAACAAAAGAGCTATAGGCGTTTAAGTAGATTTTCTTGCAAATGAGTTGACTGATTATGTTATCAGGTTTGGAAGAATTTTTAAGAACCACACCAAACACCTGTAGTTAATTTTACATTTGATGGTGAATTGTGGCTTCAATCAACCTTTTTCACAAATAAATATATAGTAGTTTTTCATAAATCTTTGTAATACTGTAAACTCCTGTGATCTTGTGGCGTTGCCAGTACAGTTTGGTCAGATAAGTGGTCTGATCATAGAGAAACTTAATAGCTTTGATAGCTTTTGCCAGCACAGCATTTCATCCCCTTTTAGTTGACCAATCGATGAACGAGACACGTCTTTAATCAACCACAGTCGACAAAAGTCCAAGAGAAAAATCAACAGAAATATACAAATGGCGTTGTAACTTAATCAATTAACATTTTTTATAACTCTTCTTGACATTTTTTGTTTGTATTACACAAAACTGAATAACACAATTGGATCCATAAATTGAGACAGAAGCTCAGATCCGCCATTGCAACTTCTTCTCACCATGGACAGCATGCTGAACAAGATGCTTGAATGACATTTGGCCAATGACTTACAACATGCACATAACACATCTCATTTGGAATTTGAGTCTGCATAATCTGCACCTCATCAGAAAAAAAAAATCCAACGGCCACATGTTTATTTGCTTGCTGAAGCAAATGTCAGGGTCGAAGACATAAAGCTAAATGGATATTTGTGGAGGAAGATGAAAGAGAGCTTACCCACAGCCATCCAGTATATGCAACAACAAAATTGTACTTGCAATAAAGTCACATGAAAAAAGAGAAGGCTCAACTCTGTCAAAATGACAGCAATAAAACCCTCCCAAGCTTCTAACAAAGTCTGAATCCAACACATTTCCACATTATATTAATGTTTGGATGTTCATTTCTAATATTATTATTTATTGTATTTTGTTTATTTTAAGGAAGAACAATGTTTACATTTTATGTTGTATTTTTACTTAGTTGTTTTTTTCCCTTGTGGATGATGGCAGCTTAACACAGAAACTATCATAACATCCACTGTCCCTGTTCAATCAAACTCCCCAATGATGTGGAAGTTTTCCATATGTGAGGCACTGGAAATGTCAGGTCCTTGTGTACTACAGAACTTACACAAAGAGGAGTCGAATGAACAGATCACAGCCCGGTCATGTGTTTGCCCTCTTCACTGAGCAGTTTACACCCTTTAAGTGATTCATGTGCTCTCATCCTCTGGGATCCTGACTCATATTAGCACGTCCACACAAGCTGCCTTTTAGAAGTGGTTAAACTATCATGTGGATGTCAGGCTGGTGGTAAATAAACACTTACAACCACCAGCATCATTTTCACTGCATTTAACCAGTAAAATAACAATGTGGATTCTGAACGTAAGGCTATGAAATAAAAACATAACAAAACCTATTTTAATAAACTATTTTAGTGTCATTTTGATTTGTTAATTCTCCGACTTTTTCCTATTCTCACCTTTTACTGTCAGCCTGATAAGGTCCTACTATAGACTCTCTTGAGAGATTAAGAAGTGTAAACTCTCAAACGAAGCAAATATTATTACTGTCTGTGTGAGTTCATAATAAATCTGCTTTGCTCATGATTTTTTATCAAGACTTTAGCAAAGGGGAATTTGGATTTTAACATATCTCACAACCTTAAATACACAGATGTCATGATTACAATTACTCTCTTTTGGAACACTGCAACTACAAAAAAAACAAAACATTTGTTTAACATACTGAACAAATATAGTCCAACTCAACAGAGCTCAAAAGTGACCACCCTTAATGTCGTAGTAGGCCATTAAAAAGTTAGAAAGCTTGCTTAGGGATAATTTTCTATGTAGTAACTCTGGGCCTAAAAGTTACTACAACTAAGCTTCTGAAACCCGTCAAGTTATTCAAACATTTAGCTAAATTATTATTTTTTTTCTTTGTTTGTCTTTCAGACAAAACTTGCTAGCTTTCATAGTGTTTTAAGCAATTACGTTGGTAAAACATTTAGGCTCTATTGTAAAGGACATGTCTTGCAACATTTAGCAAATAATATATCAAACTTCGGAATTTTAAAATATTTCTGTTTGAAATCTTGTATCTCCCTAGTACCTCTGTAAAGTTGTACTGAAATGCCAGACTGGACACTTGACACTCCACAGATAGTAGTAGGCACACAAACTAACTTCCCAATATAGTTTACACACATCTAAATTTAAAACTGGCACATTTGATAAGCCAACAGCACACTAGTGTCTATCTAAAAATGTCTGAGTCCACCAAACATCAAATACAAACATAAGCATGCATATTTATTTTCCAGCCACATCCCTATTTCCAGCCCTTCCTTCCAGACAGGCTGGTATTTGTTGTGCTGTGGGCCTGTTATATATAGAGGAGGCAGACAGAGCGAGATTCCAGTGGCCGGCAAAGTGGTGGCGCTATGAGACGCCAAGCAGAGAGGGCCACTGTGTCCCTCACCATGACCCACCCTGCTAATCATAGGGTGCTGTCCGGCCCGAGCTAACCCCAAATTACTGCCCTCGCCACCAGCTGTGACCACGCACAACCCAGAGGAATCCAACATGGCAATCAAAACAACTGCTGAAATTGGTTGAAAATAGCATCATTTACATAAAAGTGGTCTTACCTGCCGATTTCTCTCATCAAGTATCCGGGTGATTTGAATCTTTTTTCTCCCCATCGTGACAACAGCTTGTGTACAGTCTAAAAACGATTTATATTTGCCAACCAGGACGTTTCAGATCGCTAACAATCCCAAATACATTGTCTTGCTGAGAGCATAGTCAGTCCAGCTCTGCACGGCTTCCTGAAAAACAAAGAGAAAACATATGCATGCGTGTTAATTCGAGTTGAGAATGTTTGTGGTACACATAAGCATCTTTTTTTTCTTTGTTGACATCTCTGTGACACTGTTCTGTTCTCTGAAGCACAAGAAGATCAGCTGCTTCTTACCAACTTCCCCGACAAGAAAAAAGTTTATGAAAAACACTCTGAAGTTATCTAACAACACAATCTGAGAGTTCAACATGCTCTTACTGTATACAGGTTTAATATATTGTGACAAAAAAGTTACGTTTCCTCACAACGTGTTGGTAAAAGTCTCATACAAATGCTTTAAAACAGGGTAATATCAGATCTGTAAAAAAAAAAAAAATAGATTCACATTTTGAAACAGTATTCCTTTTTTACATCAGAAGAGCCACAGTGCTTTCTTCAGACTGGTAATATTGTATCGATATAACATTCAGCTGGATTTGAATTCAGTAAAGATGATGATTTACCTCCTGATTTTTAAAATACTCCCACAAACACTGATGATGTGTCAGTCAGATCTAATTATCAGGTTATCTGATTATGCTAAGTATAAGATTTTCCAGGTTATGTCTATGTAAAAACAGTATAATCGACTGATCATGACTTGTCCACTATAAACAATTATCATACTGGTTTTTTTTTACAATCATAATCATTAAATATACTGCCTTTTGTCACCATATTTCAACCTTTTTTTTTACTAAAATGAATCTTAACACAATCATATAAATAATTGTTTGATTAGCTGATTAAAAAAATAATCATCAGTGACAGTAAAGTAAACAGTGACTTTTTATTCACATCAGTTCTGGCTACAGATTAATAATACAATGGGATTTGAGAATTTCATGACTCCTGCCATGGACACCATAAATGAATACTCTTATCACATTATTTTAGCAATCACACACACATGAAATACATAAATACATACAGTATATGGATCAGAACCAAATTAATCTGATACATTTTGGAATAATTAGAAACCTTTGATTTGCATATGATAAACTGATTTTTGTTTATGGGTTCAAAATCATTTAGTTTCTCTTATAATTTTCCTAAACATGAATATACTGAATATACGCTCTCTCTCTCTGTGTATCTTGTTTGTGGCTATATGTTCTTTTATGCTAAAAGAAAGCAAAATAGAAGCCTGAAAATTAGCATTCAGTGAAAAAAAAAAAAAAAAAAAAAAAATATATATATATATATATATACAGAGCAGACAAGTAGTTTCCAAGAGCCGAAAAAAAATCTCATATTATTCCCAAGTCACAACAGACACTGTAGTCGTCAAATCCTTTTATTGTAATCAATAAAAGCAAAATTTGAAATCACAACTGAAATTCCATTAATTGCCTAATCAAAAGGACAAACCAATTTGTGTATCGTAAGTATAAAAGTCGTACAGCAAAAGCAGAGAAAGTCATCAACCTACTGTTTGTTCATCCAACTAGCACATCGTTATCTCCCATAGCAACAGTTAAAGTTGAATAGCGCTGCAGAAGTGTCCACCTGCCTCTCTCGTCTCTCCTCGCTCTTCTGCCTTCCACCCCGAGCTCCTTAGCGCTCTCCTAATCTCATCTGATCTGGGAGGAGGCAGAGCGTGGAGGCGAGGCGAGGCTTTATCCTAACCCTCCCTGGATTACAGTAGCATGTGGAGGCCAGCGCTGAGCCGCCGAACTCTGCCTTCGAGGTAACGCACACAAAATATGCACTAATTATGCCTTCGTTTTTATAGCACTCATTTTAGTTATATTATTCTACTTCAAAATAGTTGTATTCTATTACAAAAATTATCAGAAAATGGTCTTAGTTAAAGGACAACTATTATGTGTTAGGACTATAGGTTGTTTCGCTCACATAACCAGGAGGACGTGCAAAATGTAGATGAGCTGCCAGAAGTGATTTGATCTAGTTCAAAAAGTACCACAATGAATGCATACACATTTTGGATATACAGAAGAAAATTATTAAATATAAGGCATGCAGCTTGGTAAAGTCCAACTTTCATATAAACTGGAAGATTTACTTAAACTATTAGTTTAAGTTTATTGATCAGAAAATTTTAGCTGTAGTTGACTTGAGACATTTTTGGTCGACTTAAGATCAATTAGTTGACTAAAAGGTCCCCCTTTCTAAAACTAGTGAGTGTCTCAATGTTCTGACCTAATAATTGATCCTAATTGCCCTGACAAGACCACAGACTCAGAGGTTTAAATGCTAAATTACCATTTATAAAGAAAAGATGCAGCTAAACGAGATTTTTGTGTAGAAAATTTGGAATAAACTGAAAAAATATTTCTCAAATAAGACACCAATGTGTGATTAATGACTAAAACATGGTCTCAAACTCAAATGGAGCTGGGGCCAAAATAATAAACCAGAATTGGTCAAGGGCCACATAATAAAATACAGGACTCACAATGTTATATTCTAAATAATTAAGCATTTTAGGCCATGCAAAGCCTGATGTAGCATATAATCTAATTTGGGTCCAGCTGTTCTGCCCTGGAAAATTTAGACAAATTGTAAGTACTTTGCTGCATTCTAGTGTATTTTAGAGGTTCTATAGTCACATCTCAACAATATATTTGATTGTTGGGTCACCATTAATAATAATCAGAAATCATCCTGGTGGCCACATAAAATCATCTGGATGAACGCCAGTCTGAGACCCCTGAACTAAAATATCACCTTCTACACTAACGAAAAACTAGATATTCTATGTTTCAATATCTTTAAAACAACTATCACGATATTATGTAAAATTTGATTTATTGTCCAGCTCTAAGTACTTCTGATTTTAGACAGTTTCATCTGGGAATAGAACCCCTTTAAGTTCTTGCAACTGAAACAATATTTAGTTGTGACAAATTGAGCACCCAACCACGAAATGTGTGACTCATTATTTAATGTCTAAAATGACAAAATACATTCATTTGCAAGGCTCAAAATGTACAATAAAATGTTAAAGCTCACTTTGTTGCTCATCATCGCTGCTACACTTCCTCAGACAAGTTGAGCAGATCAATGCAGATGTAATGTGCTCCTATGGCAGAAACCCTATCTGGCTGACGTGAAAATCAATGAAAGTCACTGGACACGCTCAGAGCAGCCAACACTTACAGCACAATGAGCTCCAGTGTGTGATCCAAGCATGTCAAGACTCATACTTTGAAACAACACTAATACTCTTTAAGGCTGATAATCAAAGTGATATTTTGATATTTATCTAATTCTTGAAAACAGTGATAGTAATAATGGTTTTCAGAATGATTTGAGTATAGTCGCTCTGTCGGCGGCATGTCTCTTTTACATGCAGTGTTAGATGAGGAGCAGACCACAGGACCTCTTTATCTCACCCATGAAATCCAATTCCCATTATAATTCCCATGCAGGACTGTGCTTTGTTCAAGTGTGAAAAGCACTTTACTATCTCAATAGAAAAAATATCTATAACAAAATGTGGTTTTGCTTTACTTTACCACTGCAGTCCATGTATTCTTTTGTCTATTACAGTTTTTTTCTTGACAGCTGACCGTCCAGTTCAAGTTTTTTCTTTTGCCATTTGTATAAATAAGAAGACCAAATCCCTCACACATCTTATTTCCGGTTGTGTTCCGCACACAACTTCCTGTTTTGTGACCTGTGCCACAATTTTTTTCTCCTCAGACCGCACAAACAACCACAACATTATAAAAGCGTAATTTGGTTTACACAGACAAATTACTGTTTCGATAATAATTTGTTGATCATCATCATCATCATGCCTTCAATTTATTACTTGATTATTTATTCACTCCATTCTCTGTGGTAGTAAGATTTTTTCCTTTTGTAGTTACAGTTGTCCTGGGGATAATAATATTATATTATTGTATCAGGTCACTTTAAAGTCCATACTGACACTAAGCAACTTTAAAGGACAAATTGGATGCATGATTTGCTTTGTTCCAGTCCCACAAACATGCTCCTCCACTTTGGAATTCCATGCACCAGAACTAAAAAAAAATTTTGTAAAGCAGACATGTGTTTCCCACATCAGGAACTGAGTAAGAGCTCAAGTTCCGAGCTACAAAGAAAATAACACTGGGAAAAACTGATTTTGCCTGATATAATGCTATAGAAATGCTCCAAGTCTAGGTGAGTTATTGACTTAAAACTAAAGCAGTACCTATGACGTCACAGCTCAGGGACATTCAGAAAAGTATTTTCTAATGCTTGGAGACAAACCAAAATGATCTCACATGTAAAAATTCAGCTGTGTTTTGAATGAGGAAGTACTGTTAAAACAGGATTAAAACACACAGGATAAAACACGGGAAGACGAAGCAAAAGGTAACTGACATGGAGCTTGGACAGTTGATCACTCAATAATGACTCTGGTTTTACCTCTAATTGTGTTGACCCCAGTGTAACCTCCATACTCTGACACCAGGTCAATAGGACATCATGATAAATCAACAGAGAGCAACCATGGATCAAGTTTGTGACTTTACAGGTCAATTTTAACAGTAAGTTTAAGCTGTGCATTTAGAGTTATGTGTGGCATTAAGGGTACAGTGAGATTCTTTTTGCTGCTGGTGGGGTAAAGGTGCCCAGAGACTAAAGAGTGTTCTTTCAGGCAGCAGGCATGGCCACACTTTGAAGTCTTCATAAATGGACTGTTAATAAGAGTTCTGAGGGTGTGAGGGAATGAGATGAGCCTTGCTGACTGCCTGTAGACTTTATCACCTTGCTGTTTATTGTGGACCAAGCTTTCACTGGAGACTCAGTGACAATGTAAAGAAAAACACAAGAGTTAAAGAACTTAAAAGGCGCGCAGATGAAAATGACATAAATTGTACGCTCCTTTGAACAATGCCCCAAACATCTTGAAAAACTGAAACCAGAGTTACTTCATCTGCCACAAGCCACAACAGCTGCAGTCTGCTGGACTGAGTGTTCAGCGTTTGGAGTGCTTTTTTACAACAGGAACATTGGTTTCATAGAGAAACCAAGGAAACTACTGTGTGGCTGGTGTGAGTTGGCAGCACAGCAGGGACTCGTGCTGAGATTAATTCTTCACACACAGTCAGACAGGCTGTAGCCCCTGGATTCATGCTGCTCTGTATTGACATTAGCCTATGTGCTTTTCAGGTCACCAAGCTAATGACTTTTGCCCCATACGCGATAATTAAACTCATCTTCCGCCAGCAGCACCACTGACATTTAATGCCAGGCTGAAGGCAGAAGATTAGATGGCTCAAACTGTCAGCGGCCACCACATGCAACGCCAGACAGTCCGTGAGATACAGAGCTCAAGGAATCTGTGCTGAAGGACAACAACCAAAAACTGAAGACAAGAACTAATGGTCCACACTCACAGGGAAGCTTTGCCTTGTTACTCACTATTGTGCTAGTAAAATCGGTAGGGTAGCTGTCTGCTCATTTAATTATCGACTCACTGTGATGTCATTTCATTATTGTGTTGCTTTTACGACAGTGGCAGCACATGGATAAGATTTTCCTGTCTCAACTCAGAGACACTGATGTCATTCCTGCAACAGATTGAAACCCAAGCTGCAGGTTTGCCTCCAGTAAACTGCTCTTGTCCATACTCCCCATGCTCTTGATAAAGAAAAGTCAAGTTGGTCTGACTTCCAGCTTTATGTCACGGTCCCTACGAGCTGTCAGCTAAAGTTGAGACCACACTGTGGTGGTACAGTAAAATGATTTGCAAAATGTAATTGGCGAGCATGTGTTGGATTATCTTCATAACAGCCACGACAGACCACAGATTTTCCTTGGACACTAAATTAATATGATATTTTTAAATCTGCAGCTGCTCTGTGCACAGCTCATTCCAATGACTCCTGAATTCAACTACTTATAAGGACGCTACTTGGAAGACTGAGAGTGATGCCTGGCTACGCTCCAAAACAAAACAAAACACAAGAAATACAGTTCAAATTAACAGGAAGGCAAGCACTCTCTACACAAGAGAATTCTGTAAGGCAAATATAATATATAGATGTTTTTTTGTTTTGTTTTTCTCAAAAAACGAAGCAAATCTAATTGCCATTGCTATATAAAAACTATGTAACTATACTCATATGCCAAGACCTGTTAAAACTGTATTACCACATACTATAAAATAAAATATAATTATGCAGACCTATGCAGACAGTAGCAAAGAACAATAAGTCCTATCTAACCTATATGATTTTAAATGTATCTTTGTTGGTGTTTTTCCTACTCTTACTTTTAATTCTTACTAAAGCCATAACTAAAAAAGCTCATTGAACAATTTTGTCAGTTTTTAAATCTTTCTAGCTCATCCCTCACTGTCACAAACCCTTGTAGCTTGGATTTTTTGGACACTACTAAAGAAAAAGTTGTAGCTTTTACAGAAAAAATTGGTAGAGAAGTAAATGCAAATGAAAAGTTGATTATTGTTACTTTTTTTGTATGGCTCATAAAAAGTTAACCTTTTATCAACTTTGTGCAGTCTCCCGAGTTCAGACAGCAACAAAGCTAGCCTTCTCATTCGCAGCACTATCCACAGCGGGGCCAATCTTTTGATCTCCAAAATGATATTATAATGAATTCTTTGACTGTTGTGTTTGCTCTTCTCTCACCAAAAAATTCTGTGCTTTCAGCAAAGTCATGTCTTCCTTTTTATGTTGCAGTAAGTAGATCTCTCAGGCTCTGCGCTGAAGGTCCTGCAGGCAATCTCACAACCCATTTCACATTGACTCACACATGGTCACATGGGCACACTGTGAAATGCAAGCCTTTCCGCCACTCAATAAACAGACTGTATGTGTGGTATAGTATGTTCAGAGCAAAGAGGCTGGTTCATTCAAGCAGGGACATAAGTATCACTTCCAAACAGCAGCTCTATCCACCCAAAATATGAGCTTGTGCTAGTAAGTCTGAACTCATTTTGACTAATTTTGAATGTGAACAGAACAGGAGCAGATCGGTATGAAATGCATTTTTATTAAAAGCATATTTTTTAAAATATATTTCCATTACAAAGGAATTATTTTCAGTCTGCCTCTGAAAGCATACTGACAAGGCTCAACCTGCGCCGGTGTCTCAAAGTGGGGTGAATAATATCAATCTTACCATTTTGAATCTTCTGTCTGTTTTATCTATTATTTCAAAATTGTCTAAATGTGTCTTAATATTTGTTTCTTGTTATATTTTCAGGTTAACTTACACTTGAATATTGTTTAAAGTAGTATAGTCACATTTTATTTTTAATTCGACAAAGGTTCACAACTTCTAACCTGTGTAGATAAGTTGCAAGTGCCATTACTCAAATATAAATGCTAGCACCATTAAGAGTACAAGCCGGGGAACTGTGGAGACCAAAACCACTTTCAGGTCTGGACCTCGTCTCTGCAAATCAGCAGTGAGTTTAATTAAGTCACCCCACGCCACCATTGGCTCCCAAAGTGTTTAAGTTGGCACGGTCAAGAGAACCGATTTAATCTCACCAACAAAGGCAGTTTTATGCAAGTACAGGAAAGTCGATTGCAAGACTAATATTTGGAAATTGTTTTATTTGATTTTTGTGTTTACCAAGAGTAATTTCCGCACTTTTTGACAATTTTAGCATCAAACATTAAGCTTTTGGCCTGGTGGTCAGACGGCAGGCAGCCAGGGGTTTGGCTGATATGAAGAAATAGTCATGGATTAATGGGAGGATCAAGACTGAAGAGAACCCAGAGAGAAAACCGATGTGTGATTTTGAAAATGCTTTATTCAACTCTTATTCAACTCCTATTCTGCTGTAAATCTCAACCTCAACATTTTTAGGTTTCAATAATATGCTAGGATTTGCATTAGGGTACAATGTCATTTTAAAACGGTAGTTTTTTAAAGGGTGAAATCACCAAGTTTGAGATTTGAGCTCCTTAGCTCCACCAACAATGAATAAATAAATTATACTTATATTGTTTGTTTTTTAAAGGTACACTGCACAACTTTTTGACCAAAAAATAAACTTAAGTAAAGTAAAATAAACTTAAATAAAATTCTAGTTTAAATGTCTTTGTGGCACTTAATAAATCATAACAAAGTCTGACTTTAGACTTGTATTCCCACAAAATCCCAATTATTTGACGTTATTTGACCAGGTCCTGTATATTTACATGAAAAAGCAGCTACTTCAGGTATATTTGTTGACATTTAGGCATAAAACATATTTATCCCAAGTAAGAATGTTCTAAAGATTTATTTTATTTCTATTATTGGGGAAGTTGATTCAAATCTATATATATATAGTATATAGTATTATAGCTTAACACTAAGCTGAACATTTGTCTTGAGCTGTGGCTACTTTAGTCTACAACCACTGAGTATGTAGGAGAAGACATGGATAAATTATGCATGAAACTGTGAAACAACTATGGGCAACTTGAAGTCCTGTTTATCATTAAGTTTTCCTAATGGCAAGAGTACCATTAATCCTTTTTGATTTATGAAATATTAAACTTCCAGAATAGTAGTTGCGTCCAACTTACCAACAACGCTGAGAAGCATGTCTGCTGTTGACAACTGTGATAAGGTGGAGAAGAATCACTCAAGAATCTGAAAAAAAGGGGTAAAACAAGTCAGTATGAGTGTAGGTTGTTTAAAGAGAAATGTGAACAATCCAGATGATATTACATTAATCTATAAAAGTGTAAATCTGAAACAAATTGATTCAGAATATTCATTTTGTGGGACTATATTTAGTTAGTTATAGATTACAATTACTTTTCAAAAACCAGAGCAATACATTTTGATATTTGAGCACACAAATTAGGCTTAATTACTTAAAAAAAAAAAAAAAAAAAAAAAACCACAGGTTTTAAAGTGATGATTGTGTTATTTTTTCTTCACTCATTTCTGATTATTATTCTCTGATCTCATATAGGCATAATAAACAATTAATCAAAAATAAAAGCAGTTTCAATCTTATGTCCCATTTTTTCCACAAAAATATAATCTAAATAAACATGAAAGCATTCTAAGTACAGTATTCAGAATACAGCACTAAGGTTTGAGTATCAGTATACAGTACAATTTCAAAGTATTCGTCCCAACTCTGCCAACAGAGTACATTTTCAAGATAGAAAGTGACCAAATGTTATCACTCTGAAAGACTCCGATTTTTTAAAAATTACTGTAATTTCTGCCTTATTGAGCACACCTGAATATAAGCCGCACCCACTAGATTTAAGTAAGAAAATGATAAAGTACATATATAGCCATTGTTAATAGTAAGTCTATGAGAATCTATAATTTTGCTGCATGCCTTATAAGCGCATAGTTCAAAGCTCATGAAAAAGTAGCGGCTTATAATCAGAAATTACGTAAATGTAGGCTTGCTTTTTTGTTTCAAAGATTCTCATTAGGGCAGGGCAATTTCGTAATAAAACTCTGAGACAATCTGCTATTTTCATGAAATTGTCATTGCGTGATTTCCCATTTCTCGATTTAACGCATCTCTATTTTTAATGTTTATTCAAATACAGATGATTTTAGCCCACCTACTTGTCTTATTTGTCACCCTCGGAGATGCCAAGTCTAATTCTTTACAATAACTTTGGGCTTCTTTTTTCAAAGTCCCAAATAATTTAGTTTTTTGGTTGCACTTCAAGTCGTCGAGATTAATTTTTGCATTTTTCAAGAAAATAAATCTTTTTATGACTGAAACATGTATTTTAACAAATCTTTTTTTAAGTCTGTAATAATGTTATAAAATTGTTAGAAACTTATTTTGTGCAAACACACTGCGTTCTTATTAACTGACTATTTTACTGACTTTTACTGAAGGGGTGAAGTCACTTGTTTTTCTTTATTTTCAAAGGCTTGGTTGCTTGCTTCTCCCAGAAAATCTGGCAACACAGGTCAGTGTTTAACAGTGAAGTAGGAACGTTAAAAAGCAGATAATTGTATTTATTCAAAAGCATAAGAAAACAGACAATCTACAAGAATCATAATAAAATCAAAATTGTGATCTGGCTTTAAAAAGAATTGTGATATATTGCCCGCCCCTAATTCTCATCATTATTATTTGATGTGCTACAGTTAGGTACAAGACTGGACGGAAAAATAATAAATAAGTTAAAATAGCCAAATAAAACACTGAAACACACACCCACAAAAAAGAGACACAAATTCTTTTTTTTCTGCTGCCCACTGGCCCTGAGTATTCTGTCATCAGGGAAACAAACAGGGGAAGGAAATACCACAGGGGAAACGGATGGACACAGAGAAGCAGTGGAGGTTAACAACTTGACCAAAACATTTTAAGTGCACATGTCAGGTTTCGGTTAGAGCTGGGCAATTAATGGAAAGGTTAAGAGAGCACGGTCCAGTCATCTCAATTATTTAGGTGAGCTTTTAAAACCAGGAGATCCATAGTTAACCCTTTGTCAGTAAAAACTAAATTGATTATTTCTGTGTTAAATGGCAAACATTAGAAGTCTGCTTAGATTATATTCCAGAAATCATTACTAAAGGACTATTTCTGTTTTGTTTTTGAAAACGCACAATAAAATCCATTTGTGATTAATTTGATCTCCTAGTTAAAGTACGACAAACAACTATCATAGTCACAGTTTACTTTTGAGCAGTGAAACGGAAAAATATGTAAAATAAATCAATCAATGTTATTTCCTTTTAGCATATGGCTGTATTCCGACAATCGTTTGTCAACCAAAAATTAGTGTTATTAGTTCAAGTTTAATTGAAACGGTGTAATCCCTCATTCATCCAGGAGTGATCCATAGTAGAAAGTCTTCAAAGCTGTCATCTGGACAGTGTTTCCGAAGATCAAGACGTTTTGAATCTCATCCGAAATTGATCAAAAATGACTTTCGAATGAGTCAAAAAAAAAAAAAAAAGTCTATAAAAAGGTATAAAAATATCACCTTACACTCTGTGTATCACTAAGTCTGTGATTCCTGAGTACCCGGCCGCTAATAGTACGAATTAATCACACTATTAGTAAATAAATAAATAAATAAAAACAAAACAAAATAAAATTAGGAACCTTAACTTTGATGAAAAATGTAAATGTAAACGGTACAATTAATTACTTGCAGAAGAAACAAGAAGAAGAAACTCTTATGAGTTTCATGTTTAAATCTTTATACAGTCGTACCAACAAAGTAATTAGGGGACAAAAAATGCCTGTAATTTGAATGCACAGTGCATTTCCTAAACAATGTGTACTTCACACTAGTGGCCCATATACTACAGTAGTTGTCTTGTGTGCAGTGCTTCCTGTGGTCGTAGCAGTGTGATAGGGGGACAGTATGACCATGACCTGATTACCTGTCCCCTCAAGCCTGTAATCACAAAAGCTAGAAGACAGGCGCTGCTGCTTCACTGGCAGAGAGGATAATTCAATGTGAGGCTACATCACAAGCTCTGCTAATGGAATATGAAAACAAAGAAGATAGACAGCAGCCGCTTTTAAATAGTGCACTTCATACACCCTACCACAATAAATGCATTCATTTGTCTACTAGTAGTGTTAGTTGTGCTAGATTTATGGCACGAACTTGGATGTTCTCTAGATGCTCATTTTGCAAAGTGATACTGTGGACCTATAGAGCAATAAAAAAGTCAGTGCCCTCGTAAGTATTGTTAGATTTGTGAACAAAAAAACATAGTTACAAAGCGACACGGTGGCACAGCGGTTAGCACTCTGGCCTCATAGCAAGAAGGTCCTGGGTTCGACTCCCGGGTCGCCCGGGGCCTTTCTATGTGGAGTGTGCATGTTCTCCCCGTGTCAACTCCGGTTTCCTCCTACAACTGAAAACATGTCCAATGTGCCTCCCCTCTCCCCTCCCCAGGACTACAGATGGAAATTAGCTGTACGCTACAGTCTGGTACAAGCATCTCTGCCATTGGGCTTAATGTAATTGTACATTGTCCTTAATAAACATTACCTAAATGTCATACTTGGACAATTAAAGACAAAAGTTCTCAAACTAATAATTATTTATTTCTGACAGGGTTTTCTGTTTCTAACTGAAGACCAAGCTAGGTGAACAGTGACAAAATGTATTGTGGTGCACCATATTAAGCTAGTTCACATTCAGACAAAGCAGGAACTATGGACTTACTTAAATATGGCCATATTTAAGGGACTTTTTAGCTACTGCTTTCCACTCAGATCAGGAACGTTTTGGTGACGCAAGCACATTTACATTGCTAACTTTGTGGGAAATGTGTTTTTATATTTTCTCATATTTACATAAACTTTCCATATCGTAGTTCCCTGAATATAGTTATTTAATAAATAAATAGAAGTCAAACTTTTACTAGGAATTACAATGAATCATTTTATTTTATTGTTAATTTCAATAATGTTTTTAGGTTTTGTCGAACATGGTTAGGTTATTTGTAATAAAATAAAGATAACTTTTGTTTTCTTTACATCACTTAATTACTTATTTAAATGTTCCAGACTTTTACTAATGTTAAAACCAGTTAGACCCCTTTCAGAAATTGTTGCTGTGTGAATACAGACATACGTACAGGGGTAGTTCTTCTGACTAAACAGGGACTGGAGGAATTGTTGGGATAGTTCTTGGTACTTTCATTCTTATACGCTTATTGTAACAAAGTTCTTTGTGAGAGCACAAACTTACACCATGACATGGGCAGGCTACTCTTAATTAGTAATATACTTTGTTGGCGCTTTCTAAGCAATTACAAGTGTGTGTCATGTCATGAAACCAATTTTGTAAAATTACATTTTCAATTTGAAATAGTCCAGCTGCATGTTTTGGCCAAAACTTTTATTTTAATTTTATTTATTTTCTTCTAATTCAGTTTTCCTGACTTTTCCTAACCTTTTTTACAACTAAGCCAGTTTTTATCGTCTCACAGTAAAATATCATCTTTAGGTCTATTTATCTGGTAGATCCTGATGCACGAAGCAGCTTTTTCCACTTCGCATCGATACTTTACATGTCTGCCGATATCCAAACATACACTATCAGAGCATTGCCATTGACGGAAAAGAGCTTTTATTTTTCTCAATACACAATAACTTTTAAGAGGCTATAATAGACATAATTATAGGCTATAATAGACATAATAATTAGACCTACTCTGTCTATGTAGCTGTTTCTTTTCTATGGATCATCCTACAGCTACACACGCCCAACGTCATCACAACACATCCGCGCAAATACTGTAGAAAAGTACACATCTGATGGGGACAAGGACAAGAGTGTGTTTATTCTCAGTAACATTTGCATTCTCTCTTAGTCCACACTAACTACGGATGTGTTTGTTCAATATTATAATATAAAATTATCTTGATGTGGAGGCTGTGACTTTGATCAAGATTTTTACGCACTAACCGAAGTGAAGCTGTACCTTATAAGTATAACCCTGACTAAACAAATACAGGGTAAAGGAATATAAAAAAGTAACGACGGCGCATATTCTTACCTGTGTGCTCTTTTCGATGCTATTCATGAAGGATATAACCGCTGTAAAGAGAAGACACTTCACCGCTATGTTTGGGAAAGTGACAAACTCAGAGAAACATGTACTACGTATGTTTGCCCCTCCCCTTTCCCCTTGGAGCTGCGCAGCTCACCGTGCGCACCGCACAGGCTGAATATCTCTGTAGTTTTAATAGCAGAAGCGTGGATTGAAGATTGTGGTGGACAGTAGGCTGCTTTTTCTTTTCTCAAAACGTTTATCATTGTTATTATGTCTTTCTTTTACACATAGCCGACTCATCACAAAGACACTTGACAAAGTTTCACAACCATACTGTTGTGTCTGTGTAACAAAAGAAGAAACACAGTGCCATCTCGTGGCAGATGGAAGAACAACAGCTGTGAACCGCGTACTCTTCTGATCCTTCGCATCATAATAAACCTTTTCTTTTAAAATGTGGGTGTTTATGTTGCACATAAAAGCGTCAATATGTGAGTAGGCCTAAAAGATAATATTAATTTTGGCTAAGGCTTGTTTTTTCGGAAATGCTGTTTATTTCTACACTTTATGGCATAAGTCTCTCCATCAAACAACCTTTCAAAGGATGTTTTTAACTATTTCTATGGAAATATGTGACTTTGATCTCCTGAAAGCTACACAGTGCTATTCTAAGAAAGAATATAGTTAGGCATACTTCATTTAACTATTGTTAAAGTAGCCTACTATGAACCAGCGAGC
The DNA here is from genome assembly GCA_038363315.1 of Mugilogobius chulae. Lineage (NCBI taxonomy): Eukaryota > Metazoa > Chordata > Actinopteri > Gobiiformes > Gobiidae > Mugilogobius > Mugilogobius chulae. The sequence goes on from CM076408.1 coordinate 32,288,235, forward strand.
CAGGAAATCTCTCAAATAAAAAAAAAGTATTGAGAAACTGTTAACTGTGAGAAAAAGTGCTTGAATATAGACATACAGATTTTTACTCATAGAAAGAATATGAACCAAACACTCAAATAAGAATAGTCTTACTTCACACAAATATTATTCAATTGTAGGGGGAAAAAAACACTGCAGTCTTAGATTGTCTTAAAGATCGGAAACATAAAATTAGTAATTAACTGGTGAAAGTAAAAGCTGTTTTTTTCATTCTACATAAAACTATGACGTACAAAAGCTAAAAACATCACTGAAACTAGGAATATAACACAGTTATTCAATGTTATTCCTAATAATAGTTACAGCTTTTAAGTTGTTTTTTTCAAGGATTAGGAAAGTTTGTCTAAATGTGAGAATATATAAAACATATTTCCAAACCAAGTTAGCGTTGTGAATTTGTTTGTATCACTAAAAGGTTCCTGGTCTGACTTGAAAATACTGGGCTCAGAGCAGGAGCTATAAAAAGTCCCTAAAGCTTTTCCTTTTCCAGTCCATAGTTCCTGCTCTGTGTGAAAACACTTAAAATGGAGACTAGAACTAAAAAGTACTAGGAAATGAAAAACTGTCCTACAGTGGGAAAAGACAAATATGCCATGTCTTTTGAGTCAGTGCTAATATTCCACAAGTATTTGTCAGTTTGCAAAGTTCTGAGGATCTTTAATACATCCAATCAGAATGGATCAAAAGTGAGTAAGCCATGGTTGTAAAAAATATAGTAGATAATAAATAGGTTAAAGTAATTAACAGAAAAAGCAACATTCAAAAGATCACAGTGAATGCATTTTAGTTGGTTGTCCTCAGCTGCCAGATGCATTAGCAGCCTCCACCAGAGAAGAGAAGATCGAGTCTGGTCTTTGCTGTAACACGTCAGGCCTGTCCAGCTCTGCCATCTACCCAACACAAAGTTAAATCCTGTTAAACAGTGGTTCCCAACATTTGTCCTTGAACCAGACACACATCAGCCCCCAAAACTATTTTATATGATCAAAATATCATGGGGAAAAACGGAGGAGGGCTCTGGGCACCCCCCAGGCTGAAAACCACTGACCTTATTATAAAAGGAAACTTAAGTGTTACCTGTCCTTGGTCCATGACCAGAACACGGTCTGAGTTCAGAATAGTGTTGATGCGATGTGCAATGGTCAACACAGTGCAGTCCTGGAAGGCTTCTTTTATTGTGTTCTGGATAAGAGCATCTGTCTCCGCGTCAATGGCTGCTGTCGCCTCATCCAGAAGAATAATCTGTAGTAGTTCAGAATCTCAAAACATCTATTCATTTGTACTACAGATATACTTAATATAAATCAAATACGTCATTACACTATTGGATATAGGATCAGAACTTTTGGCACAAACCTTTGAATTGCGCAGTAGAGCTCGGGCCATGCACAGTAGTTGTCTTTCTCCTACTGGAAAAGTTCTCTCCATTTTCCAAAACTGGAGTAGGTAACTTCTCCTTAAGCCGTGAGATCTGTGGAAAAACAACATGACAGCCCTGGCATCATGTCACAACAACCCGATCTCACAAAAAGCATATACATACCAACATAACAGGACATGTCATAGCATATGATCAGCATGTTTTCACAGCATTTTTGCAACTGCCTCTTTTTTCTGCTGCAGTTAATGACTACGCTCATTGTAAATGATTGTGATTCAAACGCTGACCCAGATTGTTATGCACTATTGATGCACTTTGCACAGGTATACAGTACTTGATAGTGTTGCACCTTACAGAGTCAAGCGTGCAAGACCAGAAACTCAGCCATGTCTTAATGACTGATTAGTTGGATGGGACTGGACCCATTGAGGTATCCTTCAGTATCAGGATCATCCGCCCTTCGGTTAGCCATTCAGGGTGAGTCCAATCCCATAGCAGCTGTTTCATTTGTGCTACTAGACGCTCACAGAGTGAGGGAGCTTCTTTTGCCTGTAGGTGTGGATCATATTAGGGACAGGCGCTGTCCAGTTTTTTTAAACCTTTTTTTCATACTTTCATGTTTTAGTTATTGGTCTTTTTTATTATTTTGATATTTATTTGCATTGTATGACCCCAAACTGACTCAATTAATGTATTCACCGCGAGTAATACCCCACCAAACACATTACTGGTAATAATTAGTAAAGCATGGCGATCATCAGTCATATGCACTTCACGCTAAGCTAAGACCTTCTAATATAAAAATAAATAAAAGGAAAATAACAGCAGAGACAATTTTTGGTGGTATTAAAAACAGGTTATCATACTGTTTCCTTCACGTAGATCTTCTCCAGTGCTACCCAGATTTCATCTTCGCTGTAACTGTCAAATGGATCCATATTATATGACACTTTATACGTATTTGAAATGTTTTATTACGGGCCGGAATGTGAATATTGACGCTAGATGTCAGCATGGTAGTTAGGCAAACTGCACTGGAAATGCTGCCCCTGGTGTTCAAAAGTGGAAATTAGTTGGATCACTGTATTTTTTTTTTCTTACACAGTGCCCCTTTAAGTGAATTTACAGTTTTACTTAAACTGCTTTACTTGATTACTTTTAATCAAGTATAGCAGAACTTTTACTTTTGAATTATTTTTTACACAAGCAACTGGACTTCAGTACTTTTGCCACCTCTTTAAGTGGTTTAGGTTTAAAGTTTTACGTTTACATATACATATGCATTTCCGTGAGAATGCGTTGGAACCATTGATCCATGATCTAAAAGCATTTTTTTGTCTTGGTGAGGATAGGGGCGCACTGTCCCATGGAAAGTGCTGGGAAAGTTACTGTAAAATTGTACATTATGCATTAGTGACAGGGATAAAGATGTAATATACTTGAATTGCAATATCACTGTCTCTCATATCAATGCAATTAATATATGCAAGTAACAAGTTTATACAATTGCAACTAGTAATATATTGTCAACATTTTTATAGCCACTGGGAAGAGAACCTACAGTACCAAGGGGAGAACATGTAAACTCCACCCAAAGAGTTCATGACAGACAGATTTGGTCTGGGCCCAAAATTCAAACCCATGATTATCTCCTTATTGGGAAGAGAAACATTCTGCTAACACGCTCCCAACTATGGAACCTCTTTATTATAATCAAGGCAAAGTATGGCAATATACAGGTCAGTGGGCAGTACTAAGGAGGAAATCGCAATATCTATAGGCCCTAGAAGAATAAGGATAATGACATATTTTAATTGATTTACCTGTGCTGCTCAAACGGTTCACTCATCAGTATGTTTTCTTGAATAGTCCCATGAAATATCCAGGCTTGTTGAGCAACATAGGCAAAGGTGCCATTGGCAACAACTGAACCGTCCTGAAGGTACATCTAAGACAAAAAACGTCGAAAATAAAGTATTTAGACTGTCAAGCTCTTTAAGTGATTTAACAAACCATACCTGTTCTAAAATGGCAGAAATGAGGGATGTTTTGCCACTCCCCACGTTTCCACACACTCCAAGGAGATTTCCCTTCAAAAAAAAAAAAATACCAATGTGATTAGCTTTTTGGGCTTTGCAAATATAAATCAGGGGAGTCAAATACATTTTGACCAAGGGCCACATTGGACTGGTTGTAATCATCAGACAGTAATAAACCATATACTCTTTCAGACAGAATAAATATTCAATTTGATTTTTGTCTATTTAGTCAAGTTACAAATACTATGCTTTTGCATAAGTCTAACAAATGAATTACTCTTTAAGTTTCAGACAAATCATAAGATTAAGATGTCCACAGTACCCTTGATTCTGATACTAGTGGATAGATATTGCATTTTGCGACCACAGTGATGGGTCGTGAACTATCAAGACAAAAGAGGTGCAGGCGGAGATGTTTGCCGATGGCTCCTCTGCATGCTCGAGCCGTATACAGATGAAGAGAAGGTAAAAAGCTTCATCATCCTGGAGCTAACTGGCCCCACCCTAGGGCTGGGACTGTGATTAAGTTTAGAAGAACAACCAAGTTTAGGAAAAGGGTTTAGTTGATGGGTAGATTATTAAAAGGGTTTCGGTAGAGGTTAAGATAAAAAAATATAGAACAAATTAGACCTGTTTAGTAACAGTAATAAACTTATTACCATGGCAACCAGCTGACTTTTGTCCCTCCAGACCAGACTATCCAACACTAACTCTGGTGCTGCTGCGTCCTCGTGGAGATAACTGGCCTTAACGTGATACAGCTCTAGGGTCTGTACTGTTCACTTTTGCTAAAGCTAACATTTGGGAAAATGGCTTTGCTTACTACTCCTATAAGCATGCCTGTTGGTTTTTGAGGATCTTGGAACAAACAATTATTCCTGGACACATTGTAAAGGAACTTCAGAAAACTACTTTAGGCAAAAAGAGATCTGTTATAAAGGCATTATTGCTTTCCTGAATCCAGAACAATTACTTGTTCAGTTGGATAATGAGATTAGCTTGATGCCTGCTTTGCCCAGAGACCAGCCTACATTTGAATGTATTTATGTTTTGTATAATTGTCTTACCAGTTCAGTCCATGGGGGACTCTGCCTGGCCTCTACATTTCGATGTAATGAATCAAAACCAAATATGAAACAGAGGTTGTTGATTGTCTTACTTCTTTTGCCTGGGAATGTAAGTCAAATCCTGACCCTGAGCTGCAATGCTCCTTCTGATTTTAGATCATTGTCTTAGATATGTTCATCTTAATATGTGCAGCCTACTACCAAAAACAAACAAACAAACAAACAAAAATAATAATTGAAGGGTCTCATGCATGCGTCAGCAACCTTAAAAATGAATTTGATCAAAATGCTTCTACCACGCAACAACCCTGCATGCTTCTGGACAAGAAAAGATTCACTAATGATGGCTATTTACAAAACATCAGCTCATTGTTTGCAAGAAACAAGTAGCATTAAAGAAGATAAAGTTCACCCTTGGATTTTTTAAACAAAATAATTTTTTTCTTTTTTTTGCTACAATTTGTTTGGTCTAATTATTCACTAAAAAGCATTCTGTTTTTCTCAGATATTGGGTATTACAAGCTCAATACCTGAATCATGAAGTGTTTGTCTTCAGAAATGAGAGAGGACGAGATGATTTATTAAATATTAAAATGTTTGACTGCCTTGAAATATTTAAAATGTTTTGTGTACATGGATTTGTACCCCTTCATAAGTCGTTCTCAACCTGGGAGTCAGGTTGTGAAATATTCTGAGGATCCATAGGTGAACTGAGCATAAAACAAGGCTTGACTCATATGAAGATGAATTAAATCCAAATTAAATGAAATATCAGACATAAGGCACATTTTGTGCTCCGGGGGTTCTAAACTTTATATTACATTATCATATAGCCTGCTGGTAACTGCAAAATATGTGTTTATTTGTATATATTACCTGATAGTAAGTAAACAATAAACGAACTGAGTTTAAGTTTGCGTTAACCTCCTACACTTTCACTTGGTCACACTATAGCAAAGACATACACAAAACACTGCAAAAAAAAAAAAAAAGCTGCGTACTTTTAGTAATGTAAAGGAGATGTTCTTCAAAGTGGGTTTGACTTCCAACTGGGAGAATGTAGAGATCTCCTTGTCAGCCATGGATTCAGTTTCTTTGTCTGGTCTGACCCAAGAGAGTGTAGCATTCTTCATGACAACAACCAAGTCTGGGTCCTCCCCTTGGATTAGATATGGTTCTGCATTTTTTAGACACAGTATTTTCTGGAATATAAAAATATGGTTCTGGTGTGAAAACAAAATACAATATGATCTATTGGGTTATTAAGCAATCTGTTTCAGACTGCATATAAATGAGCTTCTTTTACACTTTGTGAATCAGTTATGTCTACATCAGTGTAGAAAGTGACATCACTTTCTGGGGAAGCATACACATTTATCAAAGTAAAATAGTGTAGACTTAAGCCTGCTATCTAATCTAGGATACCAAAGAAGACTCTATTTTGGTTATTGTAATTATCATTGCAGAACAATTGCTGCTTAGGATGTTTATTTACATTTTGTAATACTAAGTAATAATGAGCAGACCATTGCTATTAACAATAAAGAAGTAATTTTTCAGATGGTATAATTTAACATAGCACAAATAAATGTGAAAAAGAACAAATAAAATTTATTCCAGAACTAAAAAAAAAAAGACCAAGATAGAAAGGTATAATTTAAGTGATAATTTGAGGAAAGAAAGAAGAAGAAATTACCTGTAGGCGCTCAATTGAAACAGCAGCAACAGCAACATTATAAATACTGTAAGTAAATCCTATAAGACCGGAAACCATTGAGTAAAATGTGGTAATGATGACAAAAGCCTAGTGAAAAAAACAAAACAAAATCATTAGCTTGGACAGAACTCCACATTTCATAAACACATAGATTTTTCCTTTATTTTGTGTGTTTTAACATAATGCAAGAGATATCTACGTAAATGTAGTTTGTTTGTTTACATTCGGTCAAACTATTTATTTATTTTTTTATTATTATTATTTTTTTTTAATAAAAAATATTTTTTCCCCAAAATACTTTTTGAAGGAATGGAGCAGTAACATATCCCGGCATTGCGAGTAGGGCAGCTATGCCATGCTTTTCAAACTATGCAGATGCTTTGTTAGTGAAAAATTGCAAAACTTACTGAATGGGAGCTTGAAGTTAGTAAGTGTCTCGATATTCAGTGGCCTGATATATACCTGTACTTAGTTATCTTAGTGCAAACAAGAGAAAAGCTGTGAGCATATATAAATCTGTATATGTATAAAACTGTATATTACTTTGTCAGTGAAGGTGTTTTGATTTGTTTAGTGCTCCATATCATGTATATGGTGGTGAGCAAAACCAGTAAATGAAATAAAACGAATAAAATGAGAAAAGTACAGGAGGTGAGTTACTACGACAATGATGAAGATTTTTGTGTAATTTGTGTTAATTAATTATCAACAAAGTGGAGAACTACAGACTCACAGCAACTGCCTCTGTGTGGCATATTTTGTGCTGATTTCTACAGAAGCTCATTGCATGAAGGACTCAGAGTACAGTAGCTATATAAAATACTTCCATGTCTCTGGCAATCCACTTTTTGTTTTGTTAGCCATTAGCATTATCAGCCAGCTAAATGCAGGAATCACATGAATGTTCTAAACTCTGCTAACTGGTGCAAAGAGGTTGGAGCCCTGCTAATTAGTTTTTGCACTAACTAGTTTTGCATGGAAAATAATCGGGAAACTGTGCATTAGCTGCTGATGTGCGTGCGCAGCTTCTTATAATCTACAATAGGCATTTCCAAACTGTGGTGCTAAATGGCCCTCAGGGAAATTTCTGTTGGCCTCAGACTACCTGAGGAATTGGCCTAATCAGCAATAAATAATGCATTTTGCACTGAGAAAAATCGAGAAAAAGTGATTATGTTGTATTATGGTTTTAAGCCTGTATAAATGCTTTGTGTTAAATCTTACTTCTCTAAAATGCATCCATGAGAATTTTTTATGGATAAGCCACTGTAATAGGGCCCAAATTGACCCTCCATTTTGGGATCTGTTTCAACAAGTGGTCCTGAATGCAAAAAGGTTCGGACACCCCTGGTCTATAAGCTGGAGTGAAAAGTATTTAGTGGCCATGGATAGTAGCCTACAAAAAAATAAACCCCCATTTTGCTATACCTTTCTTGCACAACCGGGCATTAGGTAACCTGGCTCACGCCAGATGGATCTGTGTTGAACTACGATTTGAGTTCTTCCACACTATTCATCTGGAACTTGAGCGTTTGGGAAAAGGTGGGGTGTTTAGTGAAATACTTCGAGCTAATTAGGTGAGTGACCTACCATATTTGTTTGCGTGGGGTAGAACAAGTACGTGTCACATATACTGCTCTTAAAAAAAAAAATGACTCAGTATTTCTGCCATTGCCATTTTTTTTAGTTTGAATTAGAACCGGCAGCGATGCCAGGGCGCTAACAACCCAAGTAAGCCTGCTCTGCTACAATGTGATTGGGCCTCAAAAACCACGCTGCTGCGATGTGAGTGGGCCGAAACACGGTTGTTTTGAACTCTCAAACCAATTGGGCAGCTGGAAGGCCAGATGGTTTATCTCGTGTTTGTGAATTCACAAGTATTGCGAGATAAACCATCTGGCTCGCCAGGTTAGGCAATAGGAGCCACTTGTGGTCGCTCTGAAGTGCAAAGCACGCAAACAAAACAAAAACATGCACACAAAATCAAGAACATACACCTGAATTCAAAAACATGCCAGCAAAACCAAAAAACAAACAAAAACACAACAACAACAACAACAACAACAACAACAACCCAAAACACTCCTTTATTACACCATCATTTTGTCATTGTTTCTCATTTTGTGTCATTTTGTGTCTTTTTTCCTATGAACTATCATGTGCAGGAGAACAAATGTAGAAGATCAAATATGGACTGAAAAAAACAATTGAAACGTCAACTGAATTGTGAAAATCTTCGATAAATAAAAGAAATTTTACATAAGTAATAGAAATAATAATGAACATCATCATCATCATCATCATCATCATCATCATCATCATCATCATCATCATCATCATCATCATCAATTAATTCATGAATTTATTTACAACTGCCCTCTGGGTCACAAGACATTCTCAGCAAAACAAATTCATACAAATATAATAGCACTAGACTAGATCACAGTCTCACTTTTCAATTAAACACTGAAAACATTTTCTCCATGTCAACAACGTCTCTTTTTTCTCTGCAAACTTCGCAAACTACAGACCCATTCTTGATGCTATACAAATAATTAACACAATTCATTCTTACATTCAACATTAAAGCCTGGTTTGGTTCACTCATGTTGCTCATTGCAGCACACAGAATCATTCAAATCAGCATTAAAATAATGGGACAGCCACAGGAGCCACTCACCTCCATCCATAATAACAGAGTCCTGAAAGGGTGCACAGATCTCCACAGACAGCTCACACACTACACCCTCCTGCCATCAAGTCACAGGTTCAGGTCCCTCTCACTCAAAACCAAAAGGGCCACATACAGTTTTATCCCCACTTCAATCCGCCTGTCGAACAGCTGACATGTGACAGGCTACTTTGTAGAGAGGAAGGAATGTGGGAAGGGATTTGTGAACTCTTTTATCGATCTATTTATTTATTGTGTATTTTTATGTGTATCTGCTCGACATGGTGCTCTGTCTGCAAATGAAGTTCCTAATGGATAAATAAAGTTATTTTGATTTGAGATACCTCACAAGGAAATGGCTTTCAATCTTTTCCTGACAGTCACTCTATCTGTCAGGTGGGCATTTCTAACCTGACCAGTCAGATGGATTATCTCGCAATTGTGAATTCACAAACAAATCCATCTGGCCTTCCAGCAGGTCGATTGGTTTGGGGTTCGACCCAGCGAATTGACGGCCCAATCACATCACAAAAGGGCAGGTTGCACTAACAAAGCAAAAATGGCAGTACATGTTTCTGTGTTCCTGTGATTTATTCTTTATTGTCTGTAATTTCTTTTTGAAATGAGAGCAGAGGTGTGTGTGACACTTCTATATCAACGGACATTGGATACACCATTAAAATTTGTGGCTGTGATTGGTTGAGCACAAATAATGTAGACTGCACCCCCAATCAGCTCGATTTTTTTCATTAAATGTCCCGGCTTTTCCCAAATGCTTTCAGCAAGGTTGTTTGTTTTAACAAGCACTACAATATACAATGTGTTATGCTGAGAGGACGTTTTGTAATATTAAGGGTACATTAGGTAACCTATGCTGTGATGGAATGATGGTTGTCACTTACATCAACAGAATTCAGAGAGAAACCGAAGGATGTGTGCACCAAAAAGAGTTGTCATAGTGGCTAGAAGAGTAGAAACATTGGAGAGGCTGAAATTGGCACTATGACAATAACCAGCGAATTTCATGGCCATCATTTCTTTCTTTCTCATGCCTAAAACACAAAGACCTATTAACCTGTATCAAAAGGACTTAAATGGCATTGAGAAATTATTAAAAACATTTATACTTGCAACTTCCTTCTCAAAGCTTTCCTCCCAGGCGTACATTTTGATTAATTTGATGTTATTCAGTATCTCATTCATTTTGCGAACCCGACTGTCTGTTGACTTTATAGCATAACATTTGAATTTTTTAATCATTTTACCAATCAAAATCTGTGAAACATAATAGCAACAATAAAAAAGTTTCTCACTCTTTATTAGCCTAGCTTCTATACTGTACTTTTTACCCACCTGTAAAAGTACGATAAGTATGTAGATGATGACACCAGCAAGTGCAGTAGGGCCCAACACAAAACATGCATACACAACACTTGAAATAAAAAGAACTGGTGAAATCAATAAAAAGCCTGCAAATGTGACACCTTCATATATATATATATATATATATATATATAATATATATATATATATATATATATATATAATATATATATATATATATATATATATATATATATATACATATATATATATATATACCTGTATATATACACACATACACACACACACATCATGTTTTGTGTTTACCTCGCCCGAAGTTAGGCCATTGTTAACTCTAAGAAGAGACAAGATCTTCTGGAAAGCTAGTGTTGGGAAGGCCCCTTTCATTCTGACAGCTGAAGCAGGTTGATGGCCCAGTGCAGGGATATGAAGAAACTTTTGCAGAATTCAGTAGTCAACATTCCCAAGGCCAGGCCTAATCCAGTGGTCAGTGTATGACTCTCTGGGTTGCTAATGTAGTGCAGGATCTGGTTTACCATAATCTGAGGAAAGGTAAGATAAACAGAAACTTTTATGCACAGCAGACTTTCAAATTGTGAATAATACACACACACATACATACAAAATTCACTTATGGTCTTGTTTAAAGCAGATTAAGGAACTTCAGTGGTACTGAAGGAGTTCTTGTGAAAATACATTATAAATTCTAAAATAAAAACTTTGTTTTGTGTGTGTGTATCCATAATAATAAAATAAGGTATCAAAAAAATTTTCACGTTTCATACTGCGACTGTGATGTGCTGCTAACAAAAAAAGAAAAAAATTGAATTGAATTGGTTGATAAAAACCTATTCAAAAAGCCATGTCCAATTGGAAGATAGTTTTCATCTGCCAGCACGGAGTCCCGCCTATTTTGTTGCAATATCAGCCTAGTTTAGTGTCACTCCAGCTTCAGCTCTAAAGTGATCTTAATAAACTGCAGGTGCTCGCACCTATGCTCTACTGTCATGTATATGTGCACATGACTATACTTGTCAGTCAAGAGAAACAACTACTGCTCAACGCAGAACATTTGTCACTCAAAAAAGTTCTTTTAACAATTTTTTTTAACATCAGGAGAGTTTTAATTTTTTAGACTTTACTTAAAAAAAGTGAAAGTTAGACTTTTTTAATGTTAGGTTTAGCATCTTGCAATCAATGTTCATGTTTACTGTGAGCTCTCACACTGGTTTTATTGCTTTAAAAATCAACAAATAAATATATTATAAATATGAAGCCCACTTTCTCATGTTGTCTAGATATTACTAGGATCGAATCTTGATTTTATAATTTTTGACACTTTGACTACATGCCATGTGATGTTTGACTTCAACAAAATCAACCAGCCTTTGAAATAATGAGCATTTCCCAATTGCAGGCAACTGAGTGACCTGACAAATGCGTCAAGTTCTTTGAACTATGGATTCATCACAAAGACATTTAACAAGGTCAAAATGAAACGTATTTGTGTTTTAGACATGAGAAAGAAAGTGAAAATAACAGCACAAATCCTCTCACATGTCAACTAATGGATTTTATGATTAAAGTCAGACCTGTGGTTTGAACTGAGCAGAGCATTAGTCTCAGCAAATGTTGATAATGTGCAAGATACTAATATTAAATATAATAAATCAGTGCGGTTAATCAGAAGAGGTCCCAATTAAATGCTGTAAAACCCTGACCGTCTTTTGAATTTCAGTGGGCTTGATTGCCAGATTTATTGCCAATCAGAGACGCGCGTCGTCTCCCAAATGAAAATCAGTATCGCTGTTTACCTAAAAAAAAATAAAAATAAAATAAATAAAAATTGTAATAAAGAGAATTTAAACAAATACATGGAAAAAATCATAGATTTCTGCATAATCAATGAAACAAAGCAAAAAATGTTTTAAATGTGAGGTGAGGGAAGTTTTGGTCTAAACGACAGACGACCAATCAGCTCTTTTGTTTCATCTGCATCACACAAATAAACTACGGTAATCTGATTGCCTGGTACGTTGTGGAGTTAATCTGAAACGCAAGCAGGGGGAGTGGTGACCAGACCCACTCTTAACAATTGGTTGACGTGTGGGCTCTGGATCACAGGCAAAATTTAATGACCTATCAGATGTTGTTTTGGTATCCAAACTGTATGGGGTCAAGAATATGTCAAGGCAAAACAATCATTACTCAATTTATGTGAGAAAAAACATATTTCACTGAATTTTTCATTGGGAAATAGTTTGACAATAACTCTGTTTACAGAATAGAAAAGGGGATAGACTCGAACAAATCCACTAAAAGAATTATTAACATAATAACTAAGTAAGGTTTTATCAACAAACTTATTGTCTTGTGATTCTAAAAATATAAGAATTGATCAAGGACTAAAAACAGTAATAAAATATGTGCCTTTTCTCTGAGTGGCCTTTTCCAAAAATCTATTTTTTGGGGCTTGAAAGAGGATCTCCCTGGTTGCTTTGCTTTCATGGACAAGTTGCTCACAGAGTGGCAAAAAAATTATCTGTGTAGAATGTTCCAAGGTATTGTTTTAGCTTCCTGTTTCTGTTTTTGTTTGTTTGTTTGTTTGTTTGTTAGTTATAAAGCGATTGAAACAAACTACTGCCATTAGGAAGGTCTATTTGTGCCTGCACCACCTGTAAACGTCAATGTTCCCAACCTAATATATTTTTTGTCTGATGACTTACTGAACTTAGAAATGCAGCAATCATTCCAATAGTTCCAAAAACACAAGACAGAATAAATCCTGCTCTCAAAAACCTCATCATCACTTGATATAAAGATGCTTTATCTTGTCCCACTTTGGCCACTTCCTCTTCCCACAATCGGTGAAGTCTGAAAAAAAGCACAGGAGTAAGAACTTCTTTTTGGGCATTAGAATACAGGCAGTTATTCATCATTTGTTTTCTAACCTTTCTGAGTGACATCACATGAATCATAGGGAGACAGATGAAGTGAATTAAAGTCTAACTTTTTCCGGAAAACAGACCACACAATAGGGGTCATCCAGGCACATATTGCAAAGGACAGAAAACCTGCATTCTCTATTGAATGGCACCTAGAAAGAAACAATAAAGAGAATCATCAAATGCACTTGAGCTCCACTGCTGTGGATCATCAGTTCAAATAGCAAATACAATAATGTAAATAAGAAAATGAAACTAACTTGTGTGATGAAATGTCTATAGGTTTGACAGTCTGGAGGGTTTGATGGGATTTTCTAAATCCAGCAGGGTGTTCCACAGCACCATTCGTCATGGTATCTTTTGAATGTTTTATTGTTCACAGGTTTCCAATGTTTGACTAAAAAGAGCATAAACAAGACTAAATCACTTTTTTAACGGCTGGTTAATGGTGAAGTGGACAGGTGTAATTACAATGGTCCTAAAGGGCAAAACACAAATGCAAAATCACAAACGCATCTATGTTCAAAACATGACATCAAAAATATACGTGCCCCTTTTGGAGAACACAAATTTAAAAACAAAATCGCAGCACTCAAATTTAAAAACACGCACCCAAATTCAAGCCCACTCATAAATACAATATTTGACTAGAAAAGAGGCCAGGTATTTGAAGAATATGAAGGAAAAATATCCCAGTTTCCGTCTAGGTCGAGACTCGTTCGAGGCAGAATGCCTGGTGTGCAAAGTAACTCAAGTTTTGCATAATTAAACAAACTGCATTGATGTTCTATTAACAGAATCAAAACAACTTTGTCCATGAAACTGTGGCACAGAAGAGTTTTTATGACGTGTGACTTGAAAGAGAAATGAAATATTCTAAAGTGATTATGTGATGTTGAATTTGGTAATCCAGTCCTATAAATGTAATAATATAGAATAATTTAAGGTGTATTGTGTCACTTTTGGAATAAAAATAGACTTGACTAGGCTACTTGCATGTTTTTACTATTAAGCTGTATCTGTGTTTTTACTTTTATTCAGCTTATATGAACACAAAATGGACCATTATTTGTTGTTTCGATAGAAAAGTTGTTTCTTTAGCTAAATCTTTGAAGGCTTTAAACATTTTTATCCTCATTCAGAGGAGAGCATGGTTCAACTTCTACCCTGACTGTTAGGCGCTCTTAACATTTTGTCGTTGTAAAATATTGCCTTTTTTAGCAAACTTAGGACAACACCAACACATTTATACATATGTAGACACGCAATCATGTAAACACATACACACACAAACACACATTTTTTTCCACTTATAAATTATAAAAAAAGGAACAAAACCTCACCTGTGATCCTTGCTTTTTAGTGTATATTTGCGTCAAGCACCTTTGTTTTTGAGTCAGTAGATTTGCACAAGGAGGGGCCATTACCAACTCCTGGATTAACCTTTTAATATGTAAATGTTTGTCTTTTTGTAACAGGATTTCTATTAGTGACGTCAACCAATATTCATTTTAGTTACAAAATATTGCTTTTTTAGGTGTTAGAAAACTGGGCAATATAAATATAACAATTTAGTTTATTTTACATAGATGAAATCCTCAAGATGATGTGAAAAATGGATGTTAAAAGAATAGATAAATCTATTATTGTGCATTCAATATTTGCTGTTTCAAAGTGAAACACTGCAAGTGAATAAAAAAATCTTTCATTTATATCTATAGCAACTTCTCCTGCAGTTTTGTCACATAAATGTAAGAAAAAAATATACAAAAAGTAGATATAATAACAAGGCAACCATTGTTTTAACCATTTAGAGTTTGAAATAATCTAGTCCCCTCCAAAAAATAAAAAAATAAATAAAAATAAAAATTTAAAAATCAAGTTTATTTATAGTACATTGAAACTAACTTCAGCTGAACACACTCCACATGAAATCATTTTACACAAATAGCATTACAAAAAAAATCAAGAACAAAGCAAGAAGATTGCGCACAGCCCGGGGATTTCGGTGTGGAGTTTGCATGTTCCTCCCTGTGTCTAGGTGGTTTCCTCTGGGCACTCCAGTTTCCCCCACCAACATGAAGGTTAGAGAACGCTTGGCAGTGATCGGACGTTGAGGTACTAGGTTTTTAGGCAAATTGCCTCTGTTGAGCTGCCCCAGGGCTTCATAACAAAACTTTCTACAAAAACCACAAGTTAAAAACTAAAGTAAAGGATCACAAATCATAAAAGTGCAAATGTGTGTTGCCCTCAGCTGCTTGATGCATTAGCAGCCTCCACCAGAGAAGAGAAGATCGAGTCTGGTCTTTGCTGTAACACGTCAGGCCTGTCCAGCTCTGCCACCTACCCAACACAAAGTTAAATCCTGTTATAAAACAGTGGTTCCCAACATCTTTCCTTGAACCTAATAATGTAATTATTTTTTCTTTTTTTTCAGGCAAATAAACAATTATTGTTGTGGTTTACAAATAAAGTTGCATCTATAACTTCTATAACTTGATCCTTTGGGGACCCCATGGAATCCCTGGCACCCCCCAGGCTGAAAACCACTGACCTTATTATAGAAGGAAGCTTAAGTGTTACCTGTCCTTGGTCCATGACCAGAACACGGTCTGAGGTCAGAATAGTGTTGATGCGATGTGCAATGGTCAACACAGTGCAGTCCTGGAAGGCTTCTTTTATTGTGTTCTGGATAAGAGCATCTGTCTCAGCGTCAATGGATGCTGTCGCCTCATCCAGTAGAATAATCTGTAATTTCATTTTGTAGTACAAAATTACACACACAATTATTAAATTTTATAACAGAATTACTTTTCATCATGTATTTTAAATGTACCACACTAGCAAAGAAAATTACATTGTGCACAAACACAAAATTAAGAGCCAATGGTGAGAAAATACATTTTCTCCTGGAAAAGCTTAACACAACTAAAATATAATGTTTCTAATTTCTTTTTATGTGAACAGTGCTAAAACATTTAAAGGGTCCTACATTCATAACTGCTGATAGCAACTGAGCTAAGGTTTGCACTGTTGCTGTGTGAATTGAATGAATTTTTTAGCTGTTCTTCTCGTACTTTTACCATTCAGTCAGAAAGTTGAGAAGCATTTTGTAGAGTAGCGAGTTTCCTGACACTAATTGACACGAGTCTCATTTGCTCTCTTTCCAAAACGCATGAGGAAATACACCAAAACAAGTGGATTTTAAGGAAACCCTATTATTTTTGCAGTATTATAAGATGGAAGTAAAAACAGACGACAGCAGAACCAAGACTTTCAGTTCTTGGTTCTGTTAAAATCATGGGAAGAACACGTTTGACACTTAGAGAAGTGCCAGTACTCAAATGAGGCAAAAACAGAGTTGGTGAGTGGTACATGGGATGATGTACATTTTAAAAAGAATGTCTATGTCCTGAAGAGGAGCGTTTAAGGTTGAAAGAGTACGTGTGCATCCCTTTCATGTCTATTTGGCGCTGAAACATACTAATATTTGCATTATTTTTATAGTTACTTTGACTTCCACTATGTAGCTACTGTCATCAACAACAGTTATTAAAGAAATATTTTTAACGGAACTTGCCCAGCACAGCATAGGTATGTAAGTTGTAGGACAAACCTTTGAATTGCGCAGTAGAGCTCGCGCCATGCACAGTAGTTGCCTTTCTCCTACAGAGAAGTTCTCTCCATTTTCCCAAACTGGAGCAAGTAACTTCTCCTTAAACTGTGAGATCTGTGGAAAAACACAAGCACATGTGAACCTTGATTGTCACTAGAACAATGCAATTCTACAATATCAATTAAACTGCCAAGACATGTAGCTTTACAAGCATTAGTAATGTTCTCCCTATACTATATGAAGACAGCTGAATAAAGAATTTGAGTATTAAGATCTCTTCTTTTTCATCAGATTTAGGCTTACTCTGGTCATCTGATGAGCACCTACAAAAATAATTATTACATTTGCACAAAAATTGAATTAAATGTTTTGGTTAATTTCACGAAGTTTGGTTTTAATATCCTCGCCCATCCCTTCCATCCATTTTCATTTGTTTTAGAGGCAGCAGTTTGAGCAGGGAGGCAAAAAGTTCCATGTCTATACACACACTTTCTCCTGCTCTTCCAGAGGGATCCAGAGGTATTTCCAGACCAGTCTAGAAAAATAGTTCCTTTAAACTGTCCTGAGTCTTTCCTGGGGGCATGCGCAGAATACATTCACAGGGAGGTATCCATAGGCAGCTGGAGATGCTCGAACATCTCAATCCATCGACTAGCTCCTCTCAGTGTGGTTGAGGATTGATGCTACTGTGAGTTGCTTCTGTGTTACTGAGCTCCTCACCATTTTTTTAAGGGAGAGCCAGTCACCCTGTGGAGGAAACTCATTTTGACTCCTCATTTTCCCTCACTTGTGAACAGGACCCTGAGATACTTGAACTTCTCTTGGTGCTAGGACTCTCTACCACCTGGACAAGGCAAGACGCCTTTTTAGATAGACAGACAGACCAACAGATTGAAAGAGCTTTTTTTGGTAGCTTGGGGGAAAAAAGGAAAAGTAGTCAAACTAGACTTCATGAGGCTTAGTATGGGCAGAGGGAAGAAATAGTTTTAAGTCTGTAAGCTTTTGCCTTGAAAGAACAAAGTCTCCTTCTTGATGGCAACCACTGAAACAAATCATGGTGGGAATAGTGAGTGTTCGCCATGATCTGCTTTGCCCTCCTAACACAGCTCTTCTTGTACAGTTCCTTTGTCCCTCTCTCTTGTATTCCTCTACTACACAGTCAGACAGCCAGAGAGCTGAGGTCAATCAAGAACCATGGCCTTGAATTTGGAGGAGTCAATTTTCATCTCAGTCACCTCGCACTTGGTTTCAAACCATCTCAGTGCAAGGCTATCAGGACAACATCATCTGCAAACAGCCGAGATAAGACCCAGTGGTTCACAAAACCAAACACCCTCCAGTCTCTTACTGCACTTGTAAATTGACTCAGTTACAAATGACAGCGCTGGCGGAGTCCAACAGACAATGGGAACAAAGATGACATAATCCTGACAAACATGACTGTCTTTTGTGTTTACTCAATGCAAAGCGACTCTTCGCAATATTTGCTCAGCAGAGCTTATGGAGGAACACCTATAATTGTTTGTTCTTTTCTATACTTTGTCTTTTTTGAAAATGAAAACTTCATGAATGCTCTATATGCCTTTGTGGCATGTTGGTGCGTTGGTTACCCTTAGAGTGAAGCTAAACATTAAAACTACTTGACAAAAACACACTTGATAAAAAGGGACAGATACAAATCATTCACAAATGTTAGTAAATTATCAACTTTTGCTGCATGCACTGAAAGTAGGCACTTTATGGTCAGAACAAGCAAATACAACAGTGATTTCAAGCAGCCTAAACACATTTTGTGTGCTTGCTCTATATAAGCATTCAACTCAACAATTTTGTTGAGCCTCACTGTTGTGCATGTTTATTTATTTTAATTTGCATGTTATCTTGTTGTCTTGTTTGCTTTGCTTGCATTTATTTTTAGCTAATTTTGCTGTTTGCCTATTTTTAGTTTTGTTTGAATAATTCCTGCATGTATTTTTGTTATTTGCTTAATTTGTGTTTTGATTATTTGTGCCCTACACTTTAACTTAGAGATGCATAAAACGGCCTCTGCGCCAAACATGGTATTTATAAAAGTTCCGGTATTCACAGGATTTTGTTCAGCTCTGTGCAATCTGATACCCTGGAATGAGCTGTCCGCAATATCTGGAGACATGAAGAGAATTTGAAGAAGTGATTGATGCAGGAAATGATCCTTTTATAAAATTACAGTAGCTACATTTATATTTCTGTTTTTAAGCAGATGTTGACTAAACCACTATTTTTTCTCGATAGAACATGTATCTGAGTCTGTGGTCACTCATGCTCAAGCTCGTGGAGCTTTCCAATGTGTGCGTATTGGCTGTGGTCTTTAAAGCCTGTTTCACTAACCAAGGGTCGCCTGTCTGACATAGATTGTGTCAACTTTTGAACTTTTGACAGCAGACACGTGTATTTGGTCTGAATGTGGCTGTTGGGGGTCAGAGGCAGGTTTTGGAGGCTGAGTTTCTGAAGACTTGCTTGTCAGCATTTGCTGCAATTAGCTGTTTGATTGGCCCATGGCAACTGACGAACCAGCAAATCAGTGCACTGGAAAATTAAAAATGATGCACAAAGAAAAACAGCATCTAGCCGAGCATGGATTATTATTATAATGGTAAAAAAAAACAACAACAACTAATTAACTATTTGCTTGTTTTCTTTTTCAAATGTGACCTGTCAATAAGCTCTCTGTGTGTCTAGCAGAGCTGACTACATGCACATCAACTGTTTTTTCAAACTAGAACATCCTCGCAAGATTGTTTGATCCGTACTTCCAGCAGTGGCATGTACTGACACTGCTGACACACACAAAATAAATAAATAAATACAATGTTAACATACAGTTTCTTTCATGTAGGACTTCTCCAGTGCAGCCCAGATGTCATCATCACTGTAACTGTCAAAAGGGTCCACATTATATCTGAAAAACAACCAAACAAAACAACAGTTTTTTAAACAACTTACATATCACTTTGCGAATATTTTTTTGGCTGAAAGACTGGTTTTGCCAAGGACTAGTGATTCCAAATTATTTGAAAATATAATTTAGGTAAATGCATCTTTTGACAAAATTTTGCTGCCTTTTACCTTACACTAACAAGAAAAATTATAATTTATATATGTCACATCAACACTGCTTTTGCAGTTCCTAATGTTTATGCTGTAAATCAGACAAAATATTACCTCCAACACTACATGAGATTAAAGAACACATTTGCAAAATCACCTTTTTGAGTCTTCAATCCTGTTCTAATATTACTTCTACGTCAAAAATATCTGAAGTTTTGACTGTGAGATTGTGAGCCTCTAAAAACATTGGGTCTCATCAAAGTTTTTTTCTTCTTTCTTCTGGAAAAGTTTACACTTAAAATGAGCAATACTTCCAGACAGAAAGTGTACCGAGAGTCACATTCAGAATTTACATATAATTATTTCATGGAAAAAATTTAAACTCATTTTTTTTCCTGTTCAAAGAAATCCAAGTTAATAAAAACCTAACAATCTGATTTATTGACAATGTTTAGAAAAAAAAAAACAAATTGTGTAAAAAAAATATGTTTTAGTCCACCAACTCTTAGGCCTCTATCTTGTGAAATGGCGCAATTACCTTGCGCAAGCAGCTAGTCCGAAAAGTCGCCGCAGGCGCTTTTTGAAAGACTAGGCGCAATACGAAGTCTAAAAGGCGGAACCAGTTGGCGCTGATTAGAATAGGGTGGAGTTATGCTGCCTGCAGGTGGAGCCCCGTGAATTTGAAGATGCGCATTGGACAAAACCTAAGAGTGTGGCCTTCCGCACGCTCTTAGAAAGAAAGTGTGAAAATGTTAAGAAAATGAACAACAGGTTATGGGCCTAATTAATAAAAATATGTAGGCCTCACACATTGTTTTTCTTGAATTGGGTCTATTAATTATTATTTTTTGTTTGTTTTATTATTGTTTTATAGGCTGCACAACAAAGGCTGCATGATTCACGAAACGTGTAGGCCTAGCTTATGTGAGGGTCTAATTCTGACATAAAAGAAGTAGGTTTGTGACAGTGAAAAAAGATGAAGTTGTCCTCTCAGTCAAAAGCCTACAAGAAGAGTTTTCCTAAATGTGTTTAGCCAAAAACTAGGCCAGAACTTGGATTGGCCGTATGGAGATGTCAACAGAGTAAATCATCACCTCTATGTCAGTTTTTATTTTTTCTAAATCTGTTCAGTAACCGTGCAGTTACAGAACAGCAAAATAACTAAACCAAAAGCAACATAATAATGAATCTAGCGCGAGTCGCGGAGATCGCTGCCGCTGCGTCTGCTGCTCGAACCGTGTAAAGGTGCTGTGTTTTATTATAAAGACAAGCAAAAACAAGATGTAAAATGTTCATTACGATTGGCTTTGTTCGTGTCATGAGCGGGTTGTGGAGTCTGCGGAGGAGCTGACGCAGGCACAGAACCACAATCAGACAGACCGGACTCACCCAGAGCCAGGTCTAGACCAGGACCCAGGACTAACTGCGGCAGGTCTCACAATGTATTTCTGTGTTTAAGAAGAAGCCTTTCTTATGTATTTCAAGAGGTTATACGCTGCACTTTTACTGATCACATTTATTTACCAGTAAAACCACGTTTAAACACAAGCATGCAAATACTACACTTACCTTGTGTCAGAAAGCAGCACATCGATGTCAAGCGTTGGTAACTGTCCTCACTGAAGAAAATGGAATAAATCCAAACAATGACCGCTGTCCAGAGCGTGTCCTAAAGTTCTGTCAGACTGCTGTCGCTCTGTCTCTGGGTCCGTGTTTCTGCTTAAAGCGCTCCAAGTAAACACAGTCCTCCAAACGCATTTGCTTACGGGCCAACTTGCTCCTTGTTCCCGGTGTGATGAATTATGTCGTCATTCCTTAGTCACGTGCAGTTGGCCTAAAAGGTTTCTAAATACAAGTTATAATAGTAAACTATAAAAACTATAAAACAGCAAATATTGTAGGCTTTCGGCCAGAACTCATCCTCAGACTCACGAAGCTCCACCTGCAGGCAGCTTAGCTCCACCCTATTCTGATCAGCCCCAACTAGTTCCGCCTTTTAGACTTCGTATTGCGCCTAGTTTTTCAAAAAGCGCCTGCGGCGACTTTTGGCACTTTTGCCTGCATCAAGTTTTGCGCCGTTTCACAAGATAGAGGCCTTAGTCTTGTTACTTATAAAAACAGCTATATTTATGCATTAAGGTCTGCGAGAAAGAAGTATTATTTGGGTAAAATAAACGCAACTTCAAGTAATGTCAAAGATACATGGAAGGTGATCAATCAATTATTACAAAAGGTTGCCACGTCTTCAAACTCTTGCATACCTTCAGTTTTTATTGATGGTACAACTACATATAAAAGTTTTATTGACATAGCAAAGGAATTTAACATGTTTTGGTGTTCAGAATTAGCAAAGAATATGCCAGTCACTTATAATTCCTAAATATTCATCTTTTCCACAATGCTGTATTTTCAGCCTCCAGACATCAAAGAAATGAGTGAAATTATTGATAAACTAAAACTCTCTGCTACTGGACATGATGGACTTTCAGCCTATTTAGTGAAACAAATAAAACAGTCTCTTCTAAAGCCATTAACTCATATAATTTCACTGTCTTTAAGTACAGGTGTTGTAAAAGAAGATCTGAAGGTAGCAAAGGTCTTTCCCCTGTTTAAAACAGACAACAGAGCATTTTTCAAAAACTACAGATCTGTATCTGTTTTACCCTGCTTTTCAAAAGTTCTAGAAAAGGTTGTTTATAAGAGGCTATTCTTTCATGTAAACAATAATTCCATTCTTTATAGGCATCAATATGGTTTTTGTAAACATCACAGTGTAGAATTAGTTCATTTTATTGATAATATTATCTCTACTTTAGATGACAGTCAATTCATTTGCAATGTTTTTTGACTTGTCAAGAGCATTTACAGTCATCCATACAATTCTTAATGGTTGCAATTCTGACAGAGCTGATATACAGTGTGGAGTCTCAGAGGGATCCATATTAGGTTAGTTTTTTTATTTTATTATACATCAATGATTTATGTTTTGTGTCAAATGATTTTATGCCAATAATGTTCGCTGATGAAATTTCAGATACTAATTTTGATTAACTAATAAAGAAAACCAATGCAGGAGTATCTGCTTGTAATAAATTGTTCAGAATAATTTATGAATATTTAAAACACAAATTACATGAACTTTTGTGTTAAAAAAAACGTCTAACAAATTTTAAAATTAGAATTGATTCAATTGAAATAATGCGTGTCTCTGCTACTACATTTCTGGGTGCCATTGTAGATGACTGAACAGGAAAGAGCATGTTGACTGGGTGACCAGAAAAATTAATAAATTCCTGGTTTACAAGAAAAGGCAGCTATTTGTTGGATTCAAAAGCTATACTTACTTTATATTACAGTTTAATTTACCCTTATCTGTCATGTTGCAACATTATGGGAAAACATTTCTACTAACAAATTACTGATTATGTAAAAGTGTTTGAATTGCAACTCATTCAAAAGCTTTAATTCTTCTACAAAACTATTTCGTAGACTAAAAATTCTTGATCCATAAAATTTTGTTTAAAATTATATTTATCAAATTAGTATTTTTATAAACAGTATAAAATTCTTCTTAATAGAGCTATTATCCTTGAACATTTCATATTTTACTTTCAAACTAATGCACTTGTCAAAATGCTCAATTACATGTTCCAATATGTCAGCTTTGTTTGTGATATAAAGGCTGTAGGCTTGATGTATTATCAATTTTTTGTATCATAATTTGATCTTTTACATAATAATAAAAGACATGTCTAATACCTGACAGTGCCAGTAAACAAAACTGGGTCCTGAGGGATGACAGACAGTTTGCTGCGTAACTCATGCAGACCAATGGCTGTTATGTCCACTCCATCTATCAGTATAGATCCTTCTGTTGGCTCCACCAGACGAAACAGAGCTACGCCCAAAGATGACTTTCCTGTCCGCATCAAGAATCAGATCAAACATGAAGGCAACAATACTGGAAACAAATACTGTACATTTTTGGCCAACCTGATCCTGTTCTTCCCACAATGCCAAGCTTTTCTCCTCCTTTGATGGACATGTTCAACCCATTTAAAACAATCGGTGTGTTTTCTCTGTATCTCATCTTGTAGTTCTGGAAAGTAATGGCCCCGTTCATTGGCCAGTCCTCAGGAATCTGAGAATTTTGCATTTGTCTGGGAGACTCAGATGTATCATCCTGTTTAGGTAAGAACAATGATTAGGAGTTTTTTAATATACTGTTGTTGTCAATATGAAAACAAGAAGCTTTTCTTACTTTAATGTATTCTTGAAGACGTTCCACTGAGGTGAACCTTGCCTGTACCTCTGTTGACTGCCTCACAACATACTGAAGCATGCCTGTCAGCTACGCACATATGAAACATGTTGGAAACCGGAAGTCTTCTCAAAATATTGTTGTAACATTGCATACCTGAATAGTGTATGACAAGGCTAGTCCTTTCAGAGACGGTGATATGAGCTCGTTACTGCTGAAAATGACAAACAATGACACTAAAAAGCTTATGCTAGTGCCAAAAAGATCCAGACAGAATGACAGGCATCTTGACGCAGCGGTAAACAGAAAAATATGATTTGAGTTCACATCTGTGAGCACCTTAAACCTAAAACAGAAGAACCAAGAATAGAAATTAAAATAAAAAAAGAATAATTTTTGATTAAGGATTTATTATTATTATTGTACATTTTTAAATGGCTGTCTTTAATGTTGTAGGCATGGATGGTGCTCAGGCCTTGCAGTGCTGAAGTTGTCAAAGAAATGCAAGGAGAGCGGCTTATGTTCTCTATTTGCTTCACCTGTCGAATACTTCCTCTGAATATACTGTGAAGGAAAAAAAAGAGAATGAGTGGTATTTAGTTCTATATCTTCCTACTTTCTATTAAGCTGACTAAATGGACATGTTATGTAAATTGTCAAACATTCTAAAACATCATTAACATGCTTTAAATGTTCTTATTAACTTCAGTGGTGCAGATTTGATTTTCATTTTCTTTTTTTTTTTTTATTATTATTATTATTATTAAATATTTTAAAGTATTTGACAACCACTATGGAGAGTTTTGCAAATGGCAGTGAAAAACTCATGATAGCTAGCATATTTTAAAAGATACTAAAAGTGCAGCGCTGTGTATGTCAATGTTTTTCACCCAAGGCAATTTCCACAACTTACAAGAGGATGAACGCAAATAGCAGTCCAAAAATCAGCACGCCCACAAGCATGAATGGAAAGATAGAGGCAATAATAATTAGGGTGTAGGTGACCATAAGACAATATTGAATAAAAGGGTCAATGTAAGCTGGAAGCACAGAGTCCACTTCTTCTTGGTCTTTAGCAAAGCGGTTCACAATACGACCTGTTGGCGTTGTATCAAAAAAACTCATGGGATAAGACATGACCTATGAAAGAACAAAAGATAAAACATTTGGATTTGGACATTTGGACAAGACCTATAAAATGGCTTTAGCAGTTTCAGATGATTATGAAAAACTTACATTTCTGAACATTTTGTTATGGTACTTGCAAGCAGCATTTATAGTAATGCTTGTGTAGGCAAAACACTTTAGAAGGGCAAGTACTAACATGATGACGACAATTAACCCATAAATCATTTGGTAAAAGTGAAGCTGGGGATTTTTAGTGATGTTGCCTGAGTTTGAAGTGGTCTCATTCGTCTGTCAAGAAAAGAGAAGAAAGATTATATTAGGATCTCAACAGTCACACCCATCTTCATGTCTATGATTTAAGAGATAAACTTATCATTGTTTTTTTTCTCCCTCAAGACTCTGGGAATGATAAACCCACAAAGGCAAAATGCTTTGTAATGAACTGACAAACATAATGCTTGTGGTAACGGAGAATAACTGACTACAATTTATGTATTGCTTTTTCGTGAGGTGTGAATGAAATGTAAAGCAATACACTTCAAAGAAGCTAAAAAATGTGATTAAATAAAATGGTAAACAACACCCCATCTTTGTGAAAGGCAGCCCAACCCCAAAACAACATTGAAGGAAAATTGTATAACATTACATAGACTAAAACTTAATTTTTCTTTTCTGGTTATTGTTGCGCTAAATACCTCAAATAATACATTCCAAAAAATGTGAAAAGCAATTATGATAAATGACTCACCCCATCTCCTTGTCCAAGCCAATAACTAAGCCACCAGTTGCCAAAAGCTGTGGATCCGACTAGCAAAACAAAGATCATTGACACTGGAAAAACAACGCACAATCCTGTGAAGAAAAGGGAGATATAGGTTATGATGATTCATATTGAAGTCATATGATGCTTTTAATAATTTATCTGTTTATAGAGTGCTTCCCATCGTTTAAAGCACTCAAAGCACTATACAGTTCAAGGCTATCTGCTTTTTAAATATGACACCAAGTGGATAGTATATTGCAGGCTTTTTCAACTTTACTTTCCCAAGGGCCAGATTTTTTTTCTAACAATAAATTCGTTTTAACATTGTAAATAATTACTTTTCAATTGTTATTGAGAAATAAAATACAAGCCATTTGGATGCTGATGTAGAGTTAAAAAGTCTACATTCAAAAAGTAATCCAGAACCAAACTAATAAAGAAGAACAAACATATTTTCTAATGTTTGGAAAGTGGGTTGTGGGCTGGATTTAAATGATTGGATTTGGCCCCCAGGTCTTACATTGAACAGCCCTAGGTATAGGTATAATGGATCTTTATTACAGTAGAATCTGAACTAAATTTTCAATCTACATTCCTCAGACATTCATGAATTGTTTTAAATACTGTATAATGTAATGTAGCTAAATAACAAGAGAAAACAATTTAATATGTTTTTAAAGTCATTAAAGTCAATTTTGCCAAAACAGGGCCTGTACTTAATTGGTACTCATGAGTTGAGACTTAGTAAAAGTGTTTTGTGCTTCACCTCCAGTTGCCTTAATGTAACTGTAGTAAAATCTCCATTTCATGCTGCTCTCACTGGAGGCTTCTGTTGTGACAAGCTGGTCTTTGTTAGCAGGAGCTTCAAAAGAAAAAAGCTTGTTATCAACTGTACTGAAATCTTCAGTTCCTATTTTTTACATTAACAAAAGGAAATGTCTTAATATAATTGTTGTTAAAAACTTACATTTTATAGAGATTGACTCAGCATTTTCATCTGACATGTCAAAGCCTAAAAATAAGCAACAATCATAGTAAGTTTGTTGTCTTGAAAATGAAAACACGACAGATTTAAATTCTATGCATGAATGCATTTTTAAGTTTGGAGCATATTAGATCTGAGTAAAGGGTGAATGGTTGGGCTGGAATCATCCTGAAAAGATACACTATATCTTCATTTAATTATAAAACTATTTTTGTCAAATGTTTGATTCAAAAGTCCAACCTGGGTTATCTATTCCACTGTCTGCTCGAGCTCTTCGCATTGCATCTTCTTGAATTTTATCCTGAATGTGTATCTCATCATCATCTTTTTGGTTCTAGAAGTTTAAAAACAATATTAACTGTATTGTGTATGCCCTATGGTATGCACATTTTAGTGTAAAGTGCCTTACTTTAGACTGTTGTATTTGATAGTTGCTAATGAGCTGAGCGTATCGCTTATTAAATCCCTTAAGTTCCTGGTGGTGCCCACTTTCAACAATCTCTCCGTCCTCCAGCAGCAAAATGCTATCACAAAACTCCAGATACTGACCAACAAAAAGGACAGTCTTGGTTGACAGTGTAAGCAGCACAAACATATTCCTTTTCATTCTTCAAGTACCTGAAGTTGGTGTGTAATCAATATGACAGTCTTTCCGTGGAGCTCCTTTTTGATGCATTCTTCAAAGATATGTTTTCCCACATGGGCATCAACAGCTGACAGAGGATCATCAAGAAGAATAATGTCTTTGTTGGAGTAGACAGCTCTGGCCAAGCTGATTCTCTGCTTCTGCCCCCCTGACAAGTTCAGACCTCTCTCTCCGATCTGTCAGAGGAAATGCACATCTTACTCAAATGTAACAGCGAAATGTCCAGTTTTGTACAAAATTGGACTGTGCTATAAAACCCGAATCCTCACTATCTAGATATAATATATGACACACATGTAACAGGGTAAAAGCTGTTAATTTGTGCTGCACTTAATGTGGTTTTTATTTGTTTGGCCTGTTCTGGTTTGTTGTGTGTATTTTCACTTTGGGCCAATGGCCATGCTCTTATTGAATTTGCAGCTGGGTAGAGTTGGTGCTTATAGTTTAAAAACCCTGTGTGATCTTCCTACTCTCTCTCTCACAATTTGTTTGTCTCTGTGCAGCCAGAATGCAGACTTGTGGGCTGCTATGCTGAGGAGGCATGAGGTGTGCTGGGGTTGAAGCACCAGACCAGCGAGGGCACCATGGGAGCCAAGCAGCAGAGCCAGCCTAGCCTATTCAAGCCTAGACCCCTGGCAAAAAGGGGTTCCCTGTTGCAATAACAACAGAACTCTGTCAACCAGTTTCCCTTTTCCACAAAAGACTAATTGTAGTAAAACCACTGAAACTTCATTTTTTGTCCTGACTCTCTTGGTGATCTCCTTTAAAGTCCGGCGTCCCTTCAGAGGGATGTCCCACTTTTTCATGAAAAATTCCTTTTTGTTCAATATCTGATAAAAACAAATTATGAAGCACTTGGAAATTTTACAGACAAAAATCCCATTGTGTCGCTCCTATTTCGAGCCAAATCAGCCATTCTAGGATGAATCAGACTCAGTTTCAACTGTAAACTGACAAATAAAAAAATTCCCCAAAATTTAAAAAATTTAATAGGACTTTTGCATTGGCTCCGCCTAGATTTTTTGAGTAATTTAGGTCCCTAAAACTAATTTTTCCCTTTGCTTCAGCTTTTACAAAGGAATTGCCAAAACCCAAACTATGCCAAATCTAGTGTCATTTATGTCTTAGCTGTCAACACTGGCTATACCAATCCTAAAAAAATTCAGGTTGGAAATTAGATTCTCTTTTCTTTTGTTTGGAGAAAGTTTTCACTTCTGATGAGAGCCTCTTGGACATCAGAAGCTAAAACAGGGTTGGAGCTTAAAAAGACCCCAGCCATTTGCTTGTGCTCCAAAGGGTTCAGAAACAGTTTTAGTTTAAATTTCCACA
The DNA here is from genome assembly GCA_038363315.1 of Mugilogobius chulae. NCBI lineage: Eukaryota > Metazoa > Chordata > Actinopteri > Gobiiformes > Gobiidae > Mugilogobius > Mugilogobius chulae. Next base: position 32,317,253 of record CM076408.1, read on the forward strand.
GATTTTAGTCAGACGTGTGAGGGAAAATAGGCCGGAATGAGAAGGCAGTAAGTACCTGCAGAAAAGGGGCGTCACACACATACCTCAGTTTGATCCCCGTGTGGGAGAATCTTTAAATCTGCATAAAGACTACAGACATCCAGGACTTTTTTGTATCTGCAAAAAAAAATAAAAAATAAAGACAAGTTCTGATCTCAACCCCTTAAATGGTAGAAGGCAAGGGCTCTTATGCATGGGACGGGAGAATATCCTAGACAGTGGCAGACTTGTTATACAGGGTTAGACAGACAACCATTCACTCTCTCATTCACACACCGGAAATTTACAAAGTTGCCTAATTTACCTAAACATGCATGTTTTTGGAAGTGGGAGGAAACCGGAGTACCTGGCGAAAACCCACTATGACATGGGGATAACATGCAAACTCCACCCAAAGAGATCGTAAGATACTGATATGGTCGAATCCACGATCTCATTGTTGAAAAGCCAGAGCTCTAACCACTCTGCTACTGTGCACCCAGTACTCACAATAATATAATGTATTTATTTTATCTTTACTTGTGCTGCTCAAAGGGTTCACCCATCAAAATGTTTTCTTGGACAGTCCCATGAAATATCCAGGCTTGTTGAGCGACATAGGCAAAGGTGCCATTGGCAACAACTGAACCCTCCTGAAGGTACATCTAAGAACAAAAACAGACAAAAAAAAAAAAGTATTTAGACCGTCAAGCTCTTTATGTGGATTTACAAACCATACCTGCTCTAAAATGGCAGAAATGAGGGATGTTTTGCCACTCCCCACATTTCCACACACTCCAAGGAGTTTCCCCTTCACAAGAAAATACAGTGATCAGAATTAGTGGCTGTTACCCTGGGAATAGGAGACATGTTACACAAAAATGACTTCTGAGTTTTTAATCATGTTTTAACATTGCTTCTTCCTCAAAAACACAATTTGGAGTTCAGACTATGAGATACACTTTCCCTTCCAAGCCACATTAATTAACATCTGCACTGTTTGCAAAGTCAACTGCACACTATGAGTTTAAAATATTCCACAAGTTTGCTTAAAAAAATGAGTAGTTCACATTCCTTTACTCATAGAAGTGAAATAACATAAAAAATGAAATGTAACTAAACCCTTTATATAAAGGCCACAGGAGAGCGAATATTCATTAGATCCAAGGGGTTGGTTACCATAATTACATGATTTGATGTAATTAGAGGAGAGAAAATGTGAGTATTTAAAATCATGTGTTTATATCTTTTATTTCCAAGTTCTGTGCCTGTTCACTGATTTCAGTATGATAATGATTGACATGCCAGGTGGCCTGTCCCCAGGAGAGGTTGTTGTGGTCTGGTCATCTGACGCCTTATAAGGCAAAGTTGTTGGGGGTTGGTATGATGTAATGACATGAACATGCAGGACTATATATACAGAGACCTCCAGACTGAGAGGCAGTGTCATCCTGTACCCGCTACGATCCGGCTGTAGAGCATGAGAAAACTCGCTGAAATGCTTAATAAAATACTTTGAGCACTATTTTGTGTCGAAAGTCATTGCAGTGCCCCTAATGTCTGAAACCGACATTACACTGACTTGATGTATGTGCGATGGAATAAAAAAAAAAGTTTTTACAAACTCCGTTGACCATTTGCTCCATTTTATGACTCAAAATAACCATGTACCTTTGGTAATGTAAAGGAAATGCTCTTCAAAGTAGGCTTGACTTCAAACTGGGAGCTTGTAGAATTCTCCTTGTCAGTCATGGATTCGAATTCTTTGTTTGGTCTGATCCAAGAGAGTGTAGCATTCTTCATGACAACAGCCAGGTCTGGGTCCTCTCCTCGGATCAAGTATGGTTCTGGATTTTGCAGACGCATTATTTTCTGTAATAAAAATGATTAACATTGATCATACAAATTTCTAACTTCCTTACGTCTTTAAGATACACACACACACATGCACACACACTAACACACAACTACAGTTAGATAGGGCTGGGCTTATTATTATAATTCTTTCTTTTTTACAACAACAACAACAACATCAACACAAACAACTGCAATTAATGTAGAAAAACAAGAACTTACACTTGTTATTAGACAATGAACATTAAAAGAATATTTTCAAAGGTCTAAAAAGACTTGTTGCATTTAAATTCACTTAAAGGAATTAAACTTAGCCTAAGTTGACTATTAAGTGACTTCCATAAGTGAGGAGCAGAGATCTAAACATTTCTTGTGATATTCTGCACAACTAGTGTCAGTCTTTCTTGAGACCTTAAATGAAAATGTGAGTGTGTACACGCCTGTGGTTCTGTGATGAGAATAGTAATGCACTATAGTAAATGGTGTCAAGCTTTTTATTTGCTGGCCATAAATAATATTCCCATAATCCAAAGAAGCCAGAATGTCAGATTGTTTTTCTGTTCTTAAAACAAGCTTTATTTCAATATAAAAAGCCAATTTGGATCTTACAGATACAGATTAAATTATGGGGATCAAAAACATTACATCTGAGAAAAGTGCATATACTTGGTCTTTGATGTGCTTAGGACTAGTTTGATTTTTATTAATGGTGTGTTCTGCAGTAGGAGGACAAGGGAAAATATTCTTAATATACAGTGTAATAACCACCGTTTTTATTACTAGGTGTGAGGAAGTGTAACCATCTGCTCTTACTGTTTGCGATCTGTTTGAAAAGGATGACAAGAAACAGTTTAATGAACATTCATCAAAGCCAAGTGAGGCAAATTTGTTAAGAAGGATATCAGATCACGGAACAAAAGCTGGACAAGCCAAGAGTGCAATACAGTGCTGTTTCTTGTCCAAAGCATGATATCATCGACAACCGCAGTGACAGCCATGATGGCCTGATGGGAATCCTGATTGCTGAACATCCAAAATGTTAATATTTCAGATTTGATCTTAACTGGGAGTTTAGTATTGACTCAAGAATATTTGCCAGTCAAGCTGATTTCAAAATAGGATGGTAATTATTAAGATCACTTTTATCTTCTCCCTTATGTAGAGGAATTGAGCTCATTTCTACCCTGATGGTTTGTGGCCAGCTGAGAATGCCAAATTATAAATATGGTTGAGAGAAGATGAGATTATTTGAGCACAAGACGCAGCAGGTGTAAATTATGGTATTACTTAAGGTAAACACAACAAGAATTTAAAAAAATATGTTCCTCATGTAACTTATTGGCCAAGGTAGCAGTGGAGAGCGTGGCGTGCATCATTTAAAAAAACTGCAGCTGCTGGAGCTGTCTGTACTTGGAAAATTGTCGTACAAAATTTGAATTTACAATCTTCCATCGAACTCTATGAAGTGGATTTTTCAAATGATGTTTCTCCTTTACTTCATTTGGTAAAATAAGGGCCACAGATGGTTGAACTGAACATATTTTAAACAAGAATAACAATAATTTGCATTAAGGTAGAAGAAATTACCTGGAGGCGTCCAATTGAAACAGTCGAAATAGCAAGCGCTCTAACACCTATAGGTATTATAGCCAGACTGAATCTTACAGCATTAAATATGGAAATAGTGGTAAAAGCCTGGATGAAAAAAGAATTCAGTATGTAATTAAAAAATCAGTGTATGTTACAGTGTATTAACAAAAAAATGGTTGTCACATACTTCAGTAGAATTCAGAGAGAAGCCAAAGGCAGTGTGCACCAAAAAAGTGATCACGGTGGCAATAAGAGGACAAACAGTGGAGAGGCTGACATTGGCATTCTCAAAATAACTGGTGTATCTCATATTTCTTATTTCTTTCTTTCGGATGCCTAAAACACAAACACACAAGTACATTATCCTGGGTTAAAAAGACTAATTCCTCAAAAAACGTTAACAATTCAATCCTAAATATCCAATTACATTATATCATAGCCAAATGGCACCTTGTGGACAGACATATACAAATGTCTGCCATTTTATCAGAAGTCAGTGGAGTATTTTCTTTTATCAATACTGAATGTTTGCAGTGGGAAAAACATATACATTCAACATGCACATGGTAGATTGTCTCTTGAGGATAAGTTTGAGATAGTATGATATAAAGATTATATTTATACTTGCAACTTCCTTCTCAAAGCTTTCCTCCCAGGCGTACATCTTGATTAATTTGATGTTATTCAGTATCTCATTCATTTTGCGAACCCGACTGTCTGTTGACTTTATTGCAGGAAATTTAAATTTTTCAATCATTTTACCAATCAAATCTGTGGAACATAATAGCAATAATGAAGTATCACACTCTTTAATTGCTCAGCTTCTATACTGTACTTTTTACCCACCTGTAAAGGTACGATAAGTATGTAGATGATGACACCAGCAAGTGCAGTAAGGCCCAACACAAAACATGCATACACAATACATGAAATAAAAAGGATTGGCGAGATCAATAAAAAGCCTGCAAATGTGACACCTTCAAAGATTCGGTGTCCATCACTAGTCAAGACATTTATCATCTGAAGAAAGTTTGAGGAACATAGTATAAATGAATATATAAATATTCATATACAGTATATTATTTGTAATTTTATTTTCACGTGTGCTTGTGTTTACCTCGCCCATAGTTAGGCCATTGTTAACTCTAAGAGACAGATCTTCTGGAAAGCTAGTGTTGAGAAGGCCCCTTTCATTCTGACAGCTGAACGCAGGTTGATGGCCCAGTGCAGGGATATGAAGAAAATTTTGCAGAATTCCGTAGCTAACATTGCGACAGCCAGACCTATTCCAGTGGTCAATGTGTGAGTTGCCTGACTGTTAATGTAGAGCAGGATCTGGTTAACCACAATAGCCTATGGATAGATAAGATGAAAGTTTTTAAACACTGGAGGTAGAAAAAAAAATGTTGACAGAAAAAAAGCAGTGCTGCTAAACAATAATAAACTTTCACGAATACAATAGTAATGCAAAGTGCCAATTAAAAATTACCAAAAGCAAAAACGCTATTCCCACCATCAACTCTTATCTTTTTATTTATCAGAAGAGCCATCTACACCAGGAGCATGTTTCTTCTTGTAATTTATATTTTTTGAGTAATCACAGGGAAATACAGAGCAGGGATAGGTGGTAGGTGCAAACAGGAATTTTCTGAGCCTTGAGTATCATTACAATCAATCAATTCTAAATAGTCCTTTTTCAGATGATCTGATTCATACAGGATGCACAGTATCATACAAACTGCACCTGTATGATACTGTGCATCCGTAGTAATAATGTTAAAAAAAACTTAGGTTTGATGACTTACTGAAGTTAAAAATGCACCCATCATTGCAAGTGCTCCAGCAAGAGAGGACAAGATAATTCTTGTTCTCAAAAACCTCATCACCACTCGACTCAGAGATGCTTTATCTTGTCCACTCTGGTTACTTCCTCTTCCCACAATCTGTGAAGTCTGAAACATACATACAAGAGTACATAAATCACAATCTCTCCATGAGCATTAGCATACCAGTCGTTTCTAATAATATATTTTCTGACCTCTCTGAGCTGACATCACATGAATCATAGGGAGACAGAGAAAGTGTTTTAAAGTCCAACTTTTTCCGGAAAACAGACCACAAAATTGGAGTCATCCAGGCAAATGATGTAAAGGAGAAAAAGCCGGCATTGTCTTGTGCATTTGATCTATTAATGACAAAAATGTCATGAATTAAAGGTTATTACAGGTATATATCATTCAACTTTATAATGTGATTTTAGTAAATTAATGAATGACATTGATTAAAAACATTTCTACATTTTCTATAAATTGTGTAATATGTAATGACCCAAATAAAAAGACACTAACTCAGGTGAGGAAAAGCGGATGGGTTTGAGAGTTTGGAGGCTCTGATAATATCTTCTAAATCCAGCTGGGTGTGGTGGAGCACCATAGTCTACTGGATTTACAGACCACACGTCTCCGTTGGGTGACTCAGGAAAGAACAAACAACAAAAATAGTACAAAATAAAGATTGTTATATTTTTGCAGAAAGTATGAAAAATGTTAACATTCACATTAACGCTGCTAAAGGTCCCACTGCTAAACTGAAAACTGAAATGGTTGAACTCTTTCTGAAGTTGTCTGCGCAACCCTAAATGTCTTACTTTGTTTCCTCATCAGTAATCAAAAAGTCATGGCTAACTGATCAGTGTATGGTAAACACATGTAAATTTGATAGCTAAGTTCACTGTGTAAACTAAATGTTGTATATTTGAAATTGTGGTAGGTAAACATAAGCTTTTGCTTCAGCCAATTTAATTTGGGATTTGTACGTTACAAATACTGATAATGCATTTAATGCAAAATTGCCCAGTCGAATGGCATCACAGATAGGGGGTACCTGGGTCTCAGAGTACAGAAACAGAATCTGCATAGTAACAGTTTTGGCGCTAGTTTTTTTTTTTTTCTTATAAAATACAATTCTGAAAGATTTTAAGCTTGAGATCAGAGAATTTAACTCATATATCTCTGGATTATTGCATACAACCACTAGCCCTTAGTTAAGTCTATAATTGTTCAATCATATCAGAACCAAAGACCCTGGAGTCTCAAGACAGAGCCTGGAATGATGGTGAAGAATTTCTACTTTGTATTTGAAGGGTTACAATGCATTATGTATAATGTAATGTTACTTAAAATTCTAAGAACACTATAATAGTATGTCAAATGAATTATGTCTTTTTACTCAGATTGAATAAAGGGACATGATTAAAGTTTTCTTACCCAAGACGTTTCTTTCAGTCCGTTCGGCTCTAGTGAATATGATTGCTTCATTGCGTTGTCTTTTCATGAGTCACACATAAAAACAAATGACACTAAAAGCAAATAGAAAAAATTAAATAATAAAATTAAATAATAGAGATTTTGAGTGAGAAATATGTTCTGTAAGCCTGATGCACTTTGGGGCTGCACCGACAGATATGTACACAACAGAATACGGCAATAACAGTCATCTAACAATTTTAAATTTTTTTTGCTATGTAAATGCACACATTCATGTATGCGTGTATTTTGAGCACTAAAACACAAGGTAAAACTCATCACCAATAGTTACAAAGACAAAAATGACAAAACTCAAATGTCTGTACATACCTTAAAACACACAAAAAACCTAATAACAAATTTCTGATGATGCGACTAAATGAATAAATGCCAGACATACTACTCCGGCTTTCGTCATAATAGTTCTGTAATGACTTGTGTTTTTTAAGTGTGCGCCATGGTTAGCTTCTAACCATAAAAAAAAAAAAAAAAAACGTATTCAAACTGCAGATGCAACTATGCACCACTGGTAGTAGAGTAGGCTGCATTTAAATGATTTTTCTGCAGTGTTGGGAAGATCAGTCTCTCTTGACATTGAAGAATTATTCTTTTGTTACTAGTACATAAAGATGCAAAACTAATAAATTAGCATCACCTTAACCATTGATGACTTAGCAATCATGTGAAAATATTGTTTAAAAAATTAGGATTAAAGAGGCCAAACATTACTTACATTGTGTGTAATCTTCAAAAGTCAGTACGCCGAACCTGAACTGTTTCTATCTCTCACTCGATCAAGTGTTTATAGTGTTCCAGTCACAGCAATAGTCACGGGTGATCAAAGGTTGCTATGGTCAGAGATCATGCTCACACAAACCATTCCACCACCACGTGACCCTAACAGATGTATTTAGATATTTTACTACAAAGGATTTATACGCTCTAGAGTTTTTCTGTACACCACTTTACTCTCAAAATATTTTTATTTTTAATCTGGCCTATTTAATCATTTAAATGTGTTGCAAGAAGTTAAAAACCATTATTTCCCCTTTTTACATTTTTTTGCACATTGTTTATAAAGGCAGTGCTACATGTGAATTTCTGAGACAAAAGTTGGTCAATTTCTAGGCGATTGTTAGACTAAATTAAGTCGATATCAGACAATATGGTGCTTGGAGTTATACTTTGCAATATTTTGTAAATAAGTTACTTATTGGATGATATTACATCTGAAGGGCAACCTGATTTATCATCAGCTTCATTACAATCTGAAAAAATCATTACACTATCCTATCCAATCTATCTATCTGTCTATCTAACTATCTATATGTCTATCTATCCATGTCTGCAAAAAACACAAGTTAAAAACTAAAGTAAAGGATCACAAATCATAAAAGTGCAAATGTGTGTTGTCCTCAGCTGCCTGATGCATTAGCAGCCTCCACCAGAGAAGAGAAGATCGAGTCTGGCCTGTCCAGCTCTGCCACCACCCAACACAAAGTTAAATCCTGTTTCCCAACATTTTTCCTTGAACCAGACACACATCAGATGACCAAACTATTTTATATGATCAAAATATCATGGAAAAAAAGGCTCTAGGGACCCCTGGAATCCCTGGCACCCCCCAGGCTGAAAATCACTGACCTTATTATAAAAGGATGCTTAAGTGTTACCTGTCCTTGGTCCATGACCAGAACACGGTCTGAGGTCAGAATAGTGTTGATGCGATGTGCAATGGTCAACACAGTGCAGTCCTGGAAGGCTTCTTTTATTGTGTTTGGATAAGAGCATCTGTCTCAGCGTCAATAGATGCTGTCGCCTCATCCAGTAGAATAATCTGTAATTTCATTTTGTAGTTCAAAATTACAGAATTACTTTTCATTATGAATTTTAAATGTACCATACTAGCAAAGAAAGTTACATTGTGCCCAAACACAATTTGATATAGGCAGTGTTAATTACATTATATATACAACATACATATACATACATACAACATTTAAATAAAACATTGTTTTTGCAAGGCATTTAAGCATAAGAATTGCAGACATTACAGTATTTTTAATAGCAGTGAGTGGTAAAACTGAAAGCCTTTGGTGAGAAAATACATTTTCTACTGGAAAAGCTTAAAACAACTACAATAAAATATTTCTGATTTTATTTTTTTTTTTTATGAGAAAAGTGCTTCAACATTTAAAAATGTAATTTCACTAGCAAGGACCACACCACATCAATGCAATTAATATTTATTACATATGATTGTTGATTGATGATTGATCGAAGGCTGGATCGGGGAGACTGTGGGTGGGGGCTCTGCCTCAGCGATCCGTTCAGCCGATTCAGGACCCCCCACCTGTAGATGGAGATGTCTTCATCAGGAGGACAGATGAGATGTGGGGTGGGGAAGATGGATGTGGGTGGGGTTGAGAGATCTGAGACAAGACGTGTTGTTAGGAAAGGGCGGTTTAAGTAGAGGTTTTTGGGAGGAGTGTCAGAGAAGGCGAGCGAGGCGTGGTTTCCTGGTGCGAAAGGACTGTGGTCCTGCTCCTGAAACTTTGTTAATTTCATTAACTCCCAAAATCTGTACCTGCTGATAGCAAGTGAGCTAGTTTGCATTGTTCTGTGTGAATTGAATGAACTTTTCAGGTGCTCTTCTCTTTTACCACTCAGTCAGAAAGTTGAGAAACTTGTTGTAGAATAGCAAGTTTCCGGACACTAATGGACATGAGTCTCATTTGCGCTTTTTCCAAAACACATGAGAAAATACAGCAAAACGTGGATTTTAAGGAAACCCTAGGCAAGGCAAGGCAAATTTATTTGTATAGCACAATTCATACACAAAGCAATTCAAAGTGCTTTACAAGGCAGGAAAATATGCATCACAATTACAATACAACATTATTAAAAATATATATAAATAATCAGTATAAAATTAACTTTAAAAGTTGCAGACAAAGCATTTCAGTCATTTGCACAGATAAAAAAAAAATGTTTTGAGCCTAGATTTAAACATTGTCACAGTGGAGGCCTGTCTTACATCATCTAGAAGACTGTTCCAGATCTTAGCTTCATAAAACTGAAACGCTGATTCCCCATGCTTAGTCCTGACTCTGGTCCATGTTTAGTCCTGACTCTGGTTCATGCTTAGTCCTGACTCTGGGCACCAGCAAGAGGCCGGTCCCCGAGGTCCTCAAAGTTCGAGATGATTCATAACGCACTAACATGTCAGAGATGTACTTTGGTGCTAGTCCATCAAGAGACTTAAACACAATGAGCCACTGGAAGCCAGTGCAAAGACCTCGCACAGGACTAATGTGATGGTACTTCCTGGTTTTGGTCAGGACACGAGCTGCAGCGTTCTGGATGTACTGCAGCTGTTTTACAGCTCCTTTGGATAGGCCGGTGAGCAGGCCATTACAATAGAGTCTAACCTACTGGAGACAAATGCATGGACAAGTCTCTCCAAGTCGGGCTTTGACACTATACCTTTAATTTTGGCAATTTTTTTTAGATGGTAGAAAGCGGCTCTGTTATTGACTTAATGTGGCCGTTAAAGTTCAAGTCTGAATCCATTATACCCCCAGATTTCTAACTTGACTTGAAGGTTTTAGAGAGAAAGACTGAAGGTGACTGCCGACACTTTCTCTGTGTTTCTGTGGGCCAAAGATGATAAACTCAGTCTTGTCTGAGTTTAGCTGAAGAAAGTTGTTTTGCATCCACACACTGATCTGTTGGATGCAGTGACAGAGTGAATCCACTGGCCCATATTCACCTGCTGTTAGTGACACATAGATCTGAGTGTCGTCTGCATAGTTGTGATAGCTCACATTATTATTGCGTATTAACTGACCTAATTGCAACAAGTAAAGATTGAACAGAAGGGGTCCCAAGATTGACCCCTGAGGCACACCACATGTGCCCAGACACGCAATTTTCAATTTCAACAAACTACTTCCTGTCTATTATAGATAGATAGGAGCCACTTCAGTGCAGAACCAGAGATGTCCACCCAGTCCTCTAGTCTGTGTAAAAGGATGTCATGATCGACAGCGTGAAAAGCAGCATTCAGATCCAACAGAATTAGGACAGAGACTTTGCCAGCGTCTGTGTTCAGGCAAATCCAGACACAAACCCTATTATTTTTTGCAGTCTTATAAGATGGAAGTAAAAACAGACGACAGCATGAGTGCTTCCATGCATAAGCAGTGCTTCAAGAGATCAAAAAGAAGTGGCGGTACTCTAAGTTCCATTTAGAGTCTTGGTCCTGTTAAAATCATGGGAAGAATGCGTTTGACACTCAGAGAATTGTCAGCACTCAAATGAGGCAAAAACAGAGCTGGTTAGTGGTACATGGGACAATGTACATTTTTAAAGCAATGTCTATGCCAAAAAAATAAAAAAGACACAAATACACGCAGTTTTACAAATGCTTGATCAAATAATCTGTCACTTTCTGCATTCTGCTGCATTTTAGATGTTATGGAGAAAAAAGTCAACCTCCAAAAAAACTATGTGTAGGGCTATTCTTGAAAAGCTTGGACTGCAGAGATTGGCCAAGATGGGAATATTTATCACATTTGAGAATTTTCTGAAGTATTGCAAGTTCCTGCTCGAGGCCCCAGACTGTGAGTTTTTCTTCCCTGTCTCTGCTTTAGTGTCATATATGTGACAAACACAAGCCATTTTCTAAATGTGTATCATTTTTCATGCAATCATCACAATGGGTGTGCTAATATTGATAGAAGAGCACACTTGTAAGACCTGACGGCAGTTTCAGAGACAGTTGTCAGTATCACATTTACACACATTGATAGTATATATTAGAATGTTTTCTTTTTTTGTAGTAGTGTATGTTCTAAGTGTCAATGAGAGCTCAAGAGCCACATTAGAGTCTTTAAAGAGCCGCATGTGGTTATACAGCTGCAGGTTGCAAAGCCCTGGTCTATTCCCTGAAGAAGAGTACTTAAGGTTTAAACGCGTAGGTGTCCCTGTTTCTATTAAAGGACTTTTATTTTCATCTGAGTGCCTCAAGCTTCTGCCTGCCTATTTTTTTTTTTACCTGAACTTCTTTGATTTTGTGAGTACACTCAAATGCAGCATTTTTAGAAGTGGTGGAACGGAGTACCTGTGCATCCCTGCCTACTTACAGTAAGTGTCATTACATTCATGTCTATTTGGCGCTGAGACGTACTAACATTTGCATTATTTTTTATAGTTAGTTTGACTTCCACTATGTAGCTACTGTCATCAACAACAGTTATTAAAGAAATATTTTTAACGAAACTTGCCCAGCACAGCATAGGTATGTAAGTTGTGGGACAAACCTTTGAATTGCGCAGTAGGGCTCGCGCCATGCACAGTAGTTGCTTTCTCCTACAGAGAAGTTCTCTCCATTTTCCCAAACTGGAGCAAGTAACTTCTCCTTAAACTGTGAGATCTGTGGAAAAACACAAGCACATGTGAACCTTGATTGTCACTAGAACAATACAGTTCTACCAATATCAATTAAACTGCTAAGACATGTATCTTTACAAACATTAGGAATGTTTTCTCTTTACATAAGAAATGTTTTCTCTTTACTATTAACTTTGAGTATTAAGATCTCTTCTTTTTCATCAGATTTAAGCTTACTCTGGTCATCCGATGAACACCTACAAATATAATTAATACATTTGCGCAAAAATGTAATTAAATATAACGGCTCAAGAAGTTCAAGAAGTTTGGTTTTAACATGCTTGCCAATCCCAACAGGAAACTCATTGTGACCCCTCATTTTCAACTGCCTGGGATTTAGTCTGAACTGCCTGGTATTTAGTCTGAACTGCCTGGGATTTAGTTTAAAATGCCAAGGGTTTAGTTTGAACTGCCTATGATTTAGTTTGAACTGCCTAGGGTTTAGATTAAACTGCCTAGGGTTTAGCTAGAACTACCTGGGGTTTAGTTAAATATGCCATTTATTGAGTTTGAACTGCCATTGATTTAGTTTGAACTGCCTGAGGTTTAGTTTGAACTGCCTGAGGTTTAGTTTGAGCTGACTGAGGTTTAGTTTGAACTGCCATTGGTTTAGTTTGAAGTGCCTGGGATTTAGTTTGAACTGCCTGGGATTAGTTTGAACTGCCATTTGATTGAGTTTGGACAATGATCCATCTGCCTATTTGTTGGCGGACAATCTGCATGTATTTTCAATACTTCTGTTGGAATTGACCAAATGTTTCATTGCTTGATTTTCTTTTTTGTTTTCATTAAATTGCTAAAAGTTTTCTATTTTTTATTCTTTCAAAACCTCTTACTTGTATCTCATAAATCACCCTGATGCAGTCAGCACTGTTACAATTTAAAAAAAGAACAAATCATCAATTAAAAATGTCATGGTCTCTAAGCTTTTGTTGGTCACTTTTCTGTGCACAAATACAGTAACTTTGTCAATATTTGTTAGTTCTAATTTCCAGCAATCACATACAGTATTTCTAGGCTTTCTGTAGCCAGTATAATGCATCATCTCCATCTAATAGCATTATACGTTTTTATGTATTTATTGTTTTCACTTTAAGTATCACCATTGTTTGGCTTTTTGAATGTCTGCTTCTATATTGTAAATAATTTACTTAATAATCAGGATTTAAACATTAAAATTTTGTGTCTTAATAATAATAAAAAAAAAAACATATTCAAACTGCAGATGCAACCGATGTACCACTGGTAGTAGAGTAGGCTGCATTTAAATATATTTTCTGCAGTGTTTGACAGGAAGATCAGTTTGTCTCGACTTTAATAATCATTGATAACTTAGCATTCACATGAATTTTTATTTTTTTTAAATGTGAATTAAAGAGGCCAAACATTACTTACATTGTGTGCAATCTTCAAAAGTCAGTACGCCGAACCTGAACAGTTTTCTATCCCTCACCCGATCAAGTGTTTATAGTGTTCCAGTTACAGCAATAGTCACGAGTGATCAAAGGTTGCTATGGTCAGATATTAAACTCGCACAAACCATTCCACCACCATATGACCCTAACAAATTATAATATTTAGATATTTTACAACAAAGCATTTACTACGCTCTAGAATTGTTCTGTTTACCAGTCTTTACCACATTTACATTCTCTGCTTTAATAAGAAAACTAAAATACAGTGGCATGCATAATATATGTATTTTTGTAAAGCAGATTTGTTTGTGCTTAATTATTGTCAGGATAAATGGTTTTGGAAGAAATCATTTGCAAACCAATTTCCTCTTACCTTGAAGCAAAAAGGTTGATGGTCCTCTGCAGTTTCATTCTCTGTATGTACATCCCCTCTACAGGCTCAATTTGCCTTACAATGCAATGCCTCTTAGGTACACAATATCAATCATTGTTCAACATAACTCAAATGGAGATAGAAGATAAAGATGAACAATTAGCAATGTAATTCAAAGATATACTGTAGGTAGATTTGGTGCTTGGATCTTGGCAGAAAATGACGAGTGATACATGAAAGGTACAGAGCAGAATATAATCTCCCTGGAGCCCAAACATTGGTCCTGGTTAAGAATAAAATTTAAAGAACATTAGTCTCTATTGAAATGGTGCTAAAAGTAAAGGTGTGATGTGAGGTGGAGGAAGGCTTTGTAATGCTGAGTAGGAATAAAAGTAGCACGAATAGTGATAGTAGGTTTGTGCTGAAGGGTTTTTCCCCCTAAAACTCAATTTAGATTTTTTCAAGGAAACCAACCAGAGTAGGGCAGAGTAGGCTGGTGAAGTTATAACTTAAAGTAAGTGAATTGGAGATGTCTTCTCTGTTATATGTATATAAACTCTATAAAAACTCTTCACATATAAAAAAAAATGTGTGTATATATATATGGATATATATATATATATATAATATATATAATATATATATATATATATATATATATATATATATATATATATATATATATTATATATATATATATATAATATATATATATAATATATAATATATATATATATATATATATATATATGAACAATATATAAATCATACATCTGAACAATAAACTGGACTGGACTCACAACACTGTTGCACTGTACAGGAAGGGCCAGAGCAGGCTCTACCTCCTGAGAAGACTCAAGTCTTTTGGAGTGAGGGGGCCACTCTTGAGGACCTTCTACAACTCGGTGGTGCATCTGCCATCCTGTACGGTGTGGTCTGCTGGAGCAGCAGCATCACAGAGAGGGAGAGGAAGAAGCTGGACAAGGTCATCAAGAAGTCCAGCTCCGTCCTGGGCTGTCCTCTGGACTCAGTGCGGGAGGTGGGGGACAGGAGGGTCCTGGCTAGATTCACATCTATGCTGGACCATGAGTCTCACCCCCTGCAGGACGCCCTGTCTGCTCTGGAGAGCAGCTTCAGTGACAGACTGATTCACCCTCGCTGTGTGAAGGAACGGTTCCGCAGGTCCTTCCTTCCTGCTGCTGTCAGACTGTACAACGAACACTGTTAACTCTGGACATCATCACATTTAATCTTGTGCAATACTGTGTTACCATGGAAACATCTCTGGTACAACTCACTCATGTCACTTTATCTGATAGTATTTATTACCTCTATTTACACCTCCTTAAATGTTGCTCTGTACATAAACATAGTCATACTTATACCTCATATTTATTACTGGTTATTTATTCTGTTCATCTGCTGCAGTTGTACATAATCATAGTCATATATTGTACGTAATACTATATACTATATACTGATGCCACTTTATCTATTTATCCTGTCATATCCTGCACTGTGCCATAGCAAACATTTATTGTAAATAATAGTATTTTAATTATTGTATCTTTATATATATTTTAAGTCTATTTTATTTCTATTATCTTGTTTGATTGCATGTTTCTATTTTCCCTGCTGTTCTTAAAATGTGCGTTGCAACACTGGAATTTCCCCATTGTGGGACAAATAAAGGATATCTTATCTTATCTTATATATAATATATATAATAATTGAACTTTTGCAAAAGACCTAGTCTGACAAAGAGTTTACATTACTTTAACATAATAATGTCAGTTTTAACACAATTAATAAAATCAATAATGTTAGAAGAAAAGTGCAAGAATTGTTGTAGACCAATAGCTTTACATGTCCAGCAGATGGCAGCAAAGTCCAGCTTGATAAAGCAATGGCAGAGAGAAGTGACAAGAAACTACAAATAGATTTCATTTGTAGTTATATGAACAAACGAGTAGAGTTCATATAACTGTGTGTCTTAGTACATACATACAACATACTAAGATGAATAAATAGTAAACTAGTCTAAGAGCATTTAAGAACCTGTATGCTTACTTTGTATTTATAGATCCTGTTACAGCTAATCAAAGACTCCAACACATATTACTATTAACAGTGAAAGTGACACATATTCAAAATGTTTCAGCCATGCACAGTTAAGTCTGAAACCCTGTTTGTATAGAGATACAGGATGAAGCTCACGTAAGCTTTCCTTGACTGGATATAAAAGTCCCATCTGTGGCCCCAGAAGCCCATTTATGTCCAAGGCTGAGTCTTGAGCTGGCAAGGAACTCCCTTATTTGCTGGTTGTCTCTGGTGGCTGCCTGCCACACCACTTCCAATTCCTCTTCAACATCCCTGAAGACAAAAACGGTGTGTAGAATAAAGTCAGTAATTAAGATATAACGAAGATGGTATACAAGCTAATTAAATATAACACGATGGCTTAGTGTGACAACCAAAAAAACAAACAAACAAACAAAACTGAAAAAGCAATTTTTTTGTGAAGATCCAATTTTTGCATTTGTTTGAAGATGCATGGTGGCACAGCAGCAATAAGATCATAGGCTCAACTAATGACGTGCCTATTTTGTGTGGAGTTGGCTTGAAATAATTCAGTTGCATAGATTTGCTCTGGGTGCACATAGTGTTTTTTTGTTTGTTTTTTTTTTTTTTTGACAAAAACATTTGGCATCTCAGCTAACCCTAACCCTGCTTAAATAAAGAAATGCACATTTAATCCACAAAATGCTACATTCAAATTGTTTTTTCACATTTCACATTTTATTACATTGAAAATCAACATATTAAGTATGTTTAATAAAAGTCAGAGAGCTCTCAATTCCTAGATTTCATTGCATTTGTCATATTTTATTGACATAAACTTTAATACATTCAGTCCACATAATTTAACACAGATATGCATGCTTAATGGCTATGCAGTAATGTCCTACACTCCTGTATCAGCTGTCCACATTCATCTTTACAATGAACTGCGTGAGGCAAAAACAAAAGCAAGGACAAATAGGGACATTGAACAGGGCGACAGGCGGCTTTTAGTAAAAAGCACATAATATATAGTAGCTGTAGTAGCCCTACTTAATGGAGAGTGACAAGAGAGCCGTAAGGTGACATAATGCTGAGCAAGGACACGCTTTAGCCACTTAACACACACTCACCTGTGGGCAAGCATTAAATCCAATAAATTAGAATCTGCATAACTAAGTCCACAATATCTCCGATGTTTATTAATTTGTATATTTATATTGTGTTACTACCTTATCAAATAAAAGATATGGCACATTTTGTCTCTGAAATAGTTTTCACCATCCTTTTTGTAGTCCCCTAGGCACATAGGTTGTACCCGGGCTACAAAAGTATAACACAAGCATGTAAAAGAAATAATAATAATAACAATAACAATACCAATACCAATACCAATAACAATAATATAATAATAATAATAATAATAATAATAATAATAATAATAATAATAATAATAATAATAATAATAATATAATAATGATAATAATAATAATAATAATAATAATAATAATAATAATAATAATAATAATAATAATAATAATAATAAGTCTTGTCCTTCAATGCCTTGATCCTTAGGGAGGCCAAGCTTGGCATGTTTTGGGCTGTGTTCAGTGCAAGTGTTGAGCTGAGCACTGCAAACAGGTGCACAGGTTTTGTTGAAGGAGCCTAGTGCCTTGTTACATCTCCATTGCAATTATAGTGCAAGGACTGTCTGTGTCTGCAGCACGACAAGTCTCTCCTCACCAAACTCCTGCTGGTGCAGACACTATTATTCAGTGTTATTCTGGGCTATGGCTGAGCTTGTGGAGCTGTCTTAGGAACAACAAACCTAGCATTAGACAATCAGACTGTAATTACACCCTCAAGAAAGGTTTAGTCCCCCACATGAACTTTAGTCTTTAGTCGATACTGTCAGCTCAGCTGGAATTTGACAAAGAATGTCTTGATACTAACTGTGAAATGATAATAGATATGTATAGCTCTTTGCATGAGAATATTGTCCATTGGTTGGTTGGCTGATTCACTGTTGGAATAGACAAGAAGATCAAAACCATTGAAATCAAGACGATGTAATAGTAAAAGATCTAAGAATTATGTTTTTGTTGTGGATGTTTTTGCTTATATTATTAAATTGGAGTATCAGCAATTAAAACCTAAATGTCACACAGTGAACTGAAACTGAATGAAAGTTAATGTAAAGTTTGCTACAATATAAAATATGTATAAAATATGCCAGGGTAAGAAAGAATAATGCTAGGCTCAGTTCCCCTGCCAGCTCCTGGAAGTCTCAGGCAGTATAACTTCCTCGGAGGAATACATAGAACTCAGCAGGCAAGGGTAATCACAACCTATCAACATCTATGCGGCAGTGGCAGAGGCAGAATACAAAGCAACACATCAGAAGAAGCTGAGCTCATGCAGAGACAGACTTCCACCCAATGTTGGAATTAAAAGTTTAGCTGCAACCCACTGGAGTCAAGCACTTGGATGAACTGCTAATGCCCAAGATGAAAGGATAAGAGTGGTGTTTCACACAGAGACAGGATGAAGGAGGAAAACATTGCCCACGCTGACATCAATAGT
This sequence comes from Mugilogobius chulae, assembly GCA_038363315.1. Taxonomy (NCBI): domain Eukaryota; kingdom Metazoa; phylum Chordata; class Actinopteri; order Gobiiformes; family Gobiidae; genus Mugilogobius; species Mugilogobius chulae. The sequence goes on from CM076408.1 coordinate 32,335,906, forward strand.
TAAGCTGTACCTGCACAGTTAGAAGACCACAGCTTTGCTGTATTAGATGTATGGCATGCTTTGTTTGTGTCTTAGGACTGTGAGTTTTTCCATTTCATTACTCAGTGAAGTGTCACACAGAAGACTTGTTTTGTAAAAATTCACAAATAGTGAGACATATTTTGCCTGTGAATCTCCAAAACCTCAATGAAATCCTGGAAAAATTAGGTTGTCATACTGAGAAACCTCTTATGTCATACATTTGTAATAGCTTCATCAATAGCTTTACATGTAAAGGGTTTGTATAGGATTATATAAGCGAATAGTAATATAAATTGTATTTTAATACAAATAAACGCCACCGCACTAGTTGTGGTAGTACTATGTATTACAATACAACCTTAATATGACATGATGTCATAAGAACATTGCTTTATCCTTCAGCTTCGTTCTATGTCATAAGAACATTGCTTTATCCTTCAGCTTCGTTCTATGCCATATTAAAGTTTAAAACAGTACAAAAACAAGTAGTCTAATGCCATTGCTGAGTATGTGTCAATGAGTTTCAAGAGACCCACAAGTAAAAACAGCAAGAACAGTAGTTTTATAGCTTAGTCTAATAGCCAAAACATAGCTGTGATGATGTTAAACATAATAAACCCCAATGTTTTTCAGCAAACACCAAAACAGGAGAATGTGAGTAACTTAAAATAACACCCAGAGTTTCATACTGCAGCGTCCTCCAGTGAGCTTTGCCCTTCAAGCCATACCATGGACAATGGACGTTCCCTGTTAAAAGTATACTTTATTGAAGATGTACATTGTGATGGCAGGGAGGATTTCGAGAAGGCTGAACGATGAATAAGAGTCTGTAAAACCTGATTATCAGATTTTACCTGATGACAGCATGCAGAAGCTTTAGGGCTGAGCTAAAAAAGAATGGACTGAGATGAACCATCAAGCTTTGTTCCACAGAAACAATGTGTGTGCGCATATGTGTGGGTGTGTTTCTTATTGTTTTTTGTTTGTTTGTTTGTTTGTTTGTTTGTTTGTATTTGTGATCATACAATACTGTGTGCAGAACATCTGCATGAAGAAGCATGGTGTGTAAAAACATTTTTTAAAAAAGACTGTAGCCTTGTATGTGACGTTTCTTTTTTCATTCGATCCACACTTGGTAGAGGTAAGTGGTACTACTGTAGTGGTACACCAACCATTCACTCACATTAGATCCAGACTAATGTAGGTGAGGTGTCTTGCCTAAGGACACAACATGTTTCTCCTCTGTTCCTCCCACTGTGGCACCTTGGGTTCCAGTGGTCTTCCATTTACATGCCAGTACAGCCCAGACCCAACCTCCTTAGCTTCGGAGATCTAACAGGATCAGGTTTGACAAGCTGATATGACCACAAAGAACTCACAAGAATATTATGCTTCCAGGTTAGAAATGTATTTACAAATTCATTTGTTTTATAGCACTGCAAATGTATTAGCCTGTGTAGATAGTTAATAAAAAAAATTTGACAAAGACAATCTCAACAAAAAGAATGTACTATAAAAATTTAAGTAATTTAAGTGACCTGAGTCACCAAGTGACTCTTAAGGATGCAACTGTTAGGCTTTGCATAGAGTTGTAAACCTGCTTCACATTTGTGTCTAAAAAACAGCAAAGATGTAGCCTACATAATAAATCCATAATTTGATTGAGGATTTTTTTTAATTACTGATATATTTGAATGTGTTCTTCATGTTGCTGTTCTCATTTGTGTTAAAGTGACAACTTTTTGGGGGTGAAGCATTAGTGTTTGGGCCATTCATCACTGATACATCATTTTCATACCGTACTTGGAATTGAATTGCTAAAAAAACTAAGATTTTTAGGGAAACAAGCATAAGAAGGTTCCCTCCAGGCAACAAAAGAGTCAATATTACTGTAACTTGAATAATCATGATTATTGATTAACCTAGTAATTTTGACATAGGCCTAATTCTCATAAAGAATATTTTAGTTCCGGGGTATGCAAGCCTGTTAGATAGAAGAAAAACAGTTTACAATCTGTTAGTCCAACAACAACAACAATAATAATAATAATAATAATAATATCATCATCATCATCATCTCATCATCATCATCATCATCATCATCATCATCATCATCATCATCATAAAAAATAGACAGAAAGAAAGAAAGAAAGAAAGAAAGAAAGAGAGAAAGAAAGAGAGAAAGAGAAAGAAAGAAAGAAGAAAGAAAGAAAAAAGAAAGAAAGAAAGAAAAAAGAAAGAAAGAAAGAAAGAAAAAGTTTTATTCTAGAGGGTCTGCCAGGTCAAATCAGTGGAGAGGGATTTTGAGTGTTTTTTTTTTAGCTTTAAAAACAGATAGGAATGTGTTTATTATTTTTTTTTAAATAAATATTGTGCATTATTTCACATTATTTCAAAAAACAGCCCCATTGACTTAGTGACATTTACCATCTACCACTTCGAGACTTATTATTTTGAATGTCACACTATGTACAAAATGTGGTCGGATAGAGGGTGTAACAAAAATTTTACTCAAGGCTCAGATCAATACAGGATTACTCAAACATGAAGCAATACCTCTTTCAGTAAACTAATGACGAGTAGACTAATAACGGGCAGACACCTTACCATACTGTGGCCAGAGCAGCTTGCCAATGCCTGATCCTGTTAGATCTCAGAAGCTAAGCAGGTTATTATTATTATTATTTATTATTATTATTTTATTTTATTATTATTATTATTTTTTTTTTTTTTTATTATTATTATTATTATTATTATTACTATTAAAAGTTCTAAGTTTATGTTGCCTTGTCCTCTTTAGTGCCGTTCTCTGGAACATTCCAAAGTATTCACATTAACCCTCCTGACCAACTTTAAGGTTTGTACCTTATTTGAATCTTTTTTGATACCCACTTCCTGCTTGCTGTAGAAAAGTGACAGTGAGTTTTTGTGTGAAGCCACTACTCTCCTCCTAGACATAGAAAAATGGTATAAGCGCTGTGACAAAGCGGTTGGACGCCTCTATTTCTCCTGAGTAATTGTCTTGTGAAGTGTCTGTATTTTCCCCACCTCCTCTGAATGTGACAAGCCACACAGAAGCTTCTGTCTGTGACACTCTCATTCACACTTCTCCTGCTTTCCGCGCTGGTCTTATGTCCGCCTCTTGCCTGTCTGCAGCCCCCCACCCAGCTCTCCCCTCCTACCGCTTGGACTGCAGCAGCCTCTCCTCTGCCTCTTGTCTTTCTCCCAGCAGCCTCTGCAGGTGAAGGATCTCCCTCCGGTGAGAAGCCGCGCTCCCCTCGGCAGCCCGCTCCAGCACGGCCAGCCTGCTCGATGCTTGTCTGCGGTACACCTGCGCGGCACACACACACACACAAAGGGATGACATGCAGAGTGTTGCTATGAAGGAAGTGGATTTACATGAAGGACAGCGCGGCACACAGATCTGGAGAGGAGGAAGTGGTGGAGGAGGCAGAGGGGGCTCACAGCCGCTGGGACAAGGTGAGCTATAGCGCACTAACCACGCAGCACAATCATGGAAACCACCAGTTACACCACTTAGCTACTCATACAAGTGTGTTCATGCATGTGTCACTCTATAAAGAGTTCAGGAGGAGAGATATGATAATGGGATAAGAAGACTCTTTATGGAGCCTGACGTGGTCTGTGGGTGCAGTGATAATTTGTTTGTTGAAGCTAAAACCGGTGACCAACAAATGGCAATTTGAAAAACAAGTTGTTTTGACACCCATCCTCAAGAAAGTGTGTACAATTGTAGCTGGATGATACCGACATAGAAAATCTGCACTTTTTCTTTATTTATATTTCACCATTTTGTATATTTGTTTTTTTTTATAACAGTTACAGAGATTATTCGATTTTCAATTTTTACATATCTTCTAAATAACTTTCATAGTATTTAAAACTATATATTATTACCTATTATGTAAAATTCACTTTTGTGAGTTGTAATCATGGTATAACAGTGTTCTCTCATCATTAGTTTGCTCAAAGTTGTATTTGGATTGATTCATGCATGTTTGTTGTATTATTGTGTAGCTGATACTTGAGTGCTCAGAAAATCTCTGTTTTCACCTAGCACCTATCCCCGCCCACTTGTTGATGTGTACTTGTGGAATCTCAAAAAAATTTAAATTTTGAGTAAAATATGAATGATTTAATTTGGTCATGTAGCAACTACAAAAGCAAGTAATTTAAATTCTGATGCTTGTTAAAGTTAAATTTCATAGTTAAAAGTTTTGCAATGGAAATCATTGGAGTTGTTTATACTTCTAAGTCCTTTTAGAATAGTTTATTACTAGAGACATGGAAAATTGATTTTTCTAAGTTTTAAACCTTGCTATAACTGCCTTCTCTGATCATAGTTTACTCAAAGTTTTATTAAGACAAATCGAAAATCGAATTCTTTGCCACTTTACAACAATAAAAAATTGTTACAATAAATGAAGAGGCAGAGTTTACCAGTTTTGCATAAGAAGTAAATGGACCTCTTTCGATTTCAATGTTGTTTTACATCAGCTTTGGGTTTTACAAAAACTAAATGTAAATTACTGATCTACATTTATTATAGCTTATTCCTAAATACATAAAAAATGCAATAGTTTCTCTTTGCTTTGTGCTTAAATTGATTATTATTATTATAGGTGACCACGTAAAGTGAATACCCTTTTAATGTTGTCAACATGTTACACTGAAGTCATAAAAATAAACAGAGCAACAGCTAAAAATTATTTTAATAGAATAATCAGTATCACTATTCTTTTGATTAATCAATTAGTTGTTTACAATTTCTCTTTATCGAACTTATTCAGTTACTAAATTAGTTGATGATTATTCCAATAATCATTTAGTAGCGATAAATCAATAAACTTGCAGCTCTTGAAATAAATGCAAGAAAGCAAAGAGGAACTTGAAGTCTGAAGGTTATGTGCTATGAAGGTTATAGTGAATCTTATGCTAAGTCTTCCATTGCAATTTTGATTGAGCGGAACCACAGTGGAACACTCCAAATACAAATAGAGTATAGGAGCCAATTTGTCCCTTGATGGAGTCAGAAGGGGGTGTGCCGACTGCTGCTTTATGACATTTCCAAGACACATGATTAGGTCTTGTTAAGCAGCACAGTGGCTAACAGATCTAGCTCGTTTTCTCATAGTCAGACAAGAAGCTCAAAATAGCACATTTAATGCAAGAATGACTCTTGAAAGCAAATGATAAAGTGAGATCTCTGTCAAATTATTAACTGTCAAAATACAACACAGCAAACTACTTTGGCAAGGCATGCAATATGCAAAATGAGGATAAAGAAATCAATGTAAGAGCAAATGTGCTTCGCTAAGTGACGATGGGGCAGCACATAGTGACATGTAAGCACTATGCTAGAGAGCGGCTTAATTAGAACACAAAGGGGAAATAAATGTGTAATGCCTTCTGAGTACACCTGCAAAATTAAAGGAGTCACATTAGGCTTTTGGATGCTATTTTGTAAACAAACAGGGTTAGTGCTCAGTAGTTTTGTCACCGTTATCACAGCAGTGCTGTGCAACTAAACCATGAGAGCCCTGCCTAGAGTGTTTTCCCTCATGTCAGTTTTGTAATTCAATCCTTTTGAATTAGATTCAGAAAATTAAATTGGAAAACTATGTAAGTACAGAGCAGTGGTATTGTATCAGGGGTCAACTGTTTTTTTGTGAGCAATGTTGATTTTTGACTGCAGGGAATAGTGTTTCAGGAATCAAAAGGCTGTGCCAGACAAAAAGGATTCTAGTCTCTTTTCCACCTGTGCACGGTTCCATCTCACTACTTATTATGTTGCTGCGTATGTCATTTTTAGCGTGCCATTATAGCTGACATAAAGCTGCAAAGGTTGGCTATTTTTTATTGCTTTACAGTCTGCAAAATGTCTCTTTGAATCGCTATAGGTAACGATTATGGACTATTATCCCACTGAGGTAAAAGCATAGACGAGAACGCAGTGAAAATGACACAACCACAATGAGATATCTGTGTCACTATTCTGATTAGATAAAACCTGCCTATGCATACACCCAACCCCAGCGGATACAGCTGCCTATTCAACCAATGCACTAATTAGTGGTTGTCCTGCTAATGAATGAGGCTGGTAGAGGCCTGCCACAAGTCACAATCCATGCTGTAAAATGTCTTCTGGGGTTGGCCTGAATTTCCATCTACCCCCCAGGGAGGCAGCATCAGACAGCTGAGGCGTTGACATTCCCCCACACCATATTCATAGCTGAGGCAAGTCAAACCAACAGAACCACTGCAGACATGACCTTCTCCCATTCCAAAATATCAGCAATATCTGACTTATTCAAGACACCCATAAAAATCAAGAGTAATAGAAATATGTAGCTTTATAGTGCCCCCAAAAAACTGACTGTCATGCTAATTCAGGGCTCAATCATTCATATATAATTTGTTATCCAGATAAGCTGCTACAGTACATCATGCAGAATAGTTTAATGTGCTATTGTTCTCTTTCATCTAAACTGTCATTTGCCAGGTGGCTTTATTATCTATGTGTCAAGTGTTGTCCTGTGATACAGTGCTTTAGTTTCTTGTAGCTACTGGCCATTAATGCTGTAACCGCTGTTTCTGAGGCTGGCATCTTCTGTGAAACAATCACAGATGATTAGTAAAAAATGCAGTTGGCAATGCTATATTCTCAAGAGCAAAGCCTTTGTGCACAACCAAGATGTCCCCGCAGCGCATGTATAAGATTCATTTGCACTTCTTAATTATTTCGTCGTTATGAATTATTCTGATGATTAAAACCTCACAACCCCAATAAAGACACACAGCCGTGTATCTAATGTTTTAATGCATACACACAACAGAGTAAATTACCCCCAGCAATAACTCCATTCAAACGCCTCTACTATGTTTCTCTCTGTAAACAGATTAACCTTTTCGTCTGAAATTGGCTGTCTTGCACCATTAGCAAAAGAAAAGCCAGTTGAGGTAATGAGGCAGCGTCAGAGGGCAGACAGACGGTGACCTGGCTCTTTCCACCCAGATAATATAATTCACCTGATGTGTCAGGGAATGTTTTCAAGGTTTTGATAATTAGACCTGTGCAGCACTTTGAGCATTCATAATCTACCTGCAACAGAAAACAACCTGAATACAGGAAATAAACCAGTTAAAACCTCAACTTCAGTCAAAATAGGTCCTTATGTCAAAATACTTTCTCGCATAGCAGATATTATATCTCCTTAACAAGAGTAGAAAAGTTCAGAGTGAGAAAGGTGGAATAAAATGCATATTATTAGTGTCAAAAGTCTCACTCTACATGCATATATTAGAATATAAAAGTGTATACTGTGCTTGATCACCTTTAGCGTTGGTTCAAAGCAATTCCAGACAGAAGCACTCACGTATTAAAATGGATTTTCTATTTAGGAGCTTCCAGATGAGTGACACATTAAAGTAGGTCAGCATATCCTCCACAGCATAAATTATATCAACCAAAGTAATCTTGACTGCTATAAAAGACTTCAAGAATTGGGCTAATTAGGCTTTAAGCAAAAACAACAAGGAGCCAATGCTAAAATTTCAAATTAATCAGAACAGCACAGAACAAGTACTTATGGTCTTAAAACGTAAATTTTCTGAGAGACAAAAAACAACTCCAGAAAGAGCATTAATAAAAAGAGAGATTGTGAATGAAGTCAAAACGCAGATATTTTGATGAGGCAACATTATTACAAGTTTCAAAGCTCAAACTCAAAAAAGGTGAAAGTATCTAGATGAGGCCTTTGTCAAAAACAGCAAACATGAAGTAATTGGCTGCTTTTTTTTTTATTCTGAAAAGCAGCGATAACCCTAAGTTGACCTTTAAGCAAACCTGCTCTCAGAAAAGATTGCTTTAGCCTTCAGCAGCCCAATTTTTCATATTTGGCTGAATAGCGATGGCTGTACTGTTTGAAACTGACAAAATGAAACAGACTAATAATTAATTCAAGGTTGGTTCTGCAACATCTGTGTCATTAATTCACTTTGAGATTTTGTTGGGAGAGAAACGTAATCCCTTTGACCTATTTGGAATGCCTCATATTTAATGGCAGTGACTATTGGTTTATTTGCTTCTGAAGGGTTTACAACTACTTGTTTTACAGGAATTTATGTTTCGATGCAGATGAAAGGGCATTTAACTAATGTTATCATGTTTTTCTGTGTTTGTTTTTTTTTTTTTTTTGTTATTACTTAGTTTGGCGTGATGGTAAATATGTATCAGTTTGGATAAAATTGGAATTTATAAAGAAAATCTTGAAATGTTGAAAATTTACAAAATGTTGGAAATTTGGACATTTAGATGGACATTTAGAAAAAAAACTTTATTTATAAACTCTATTTACATTAATAACCTTATTACCAAATTCCTATTAGGCCCAAAGCTCAATTTTTGCCATTTTGAAAACTGAAAAACAAACAGAACTACATGTTTAAGTTTTGTTTCTGCTTACAATATGGATGCTAGGTAACAGTAGTGAATTTATCTTTATAGTTGTGTTTTGTGGTCCATGTCAGAAAGTAAATCTCTGAACCAAAATTGTTAACGCAAAGAAAAAGGAAACATGTTCTGCACATTTTACTGTAAAGAATGTGCACTGTAAATCTTAGTCAGTATTGGATTATGAGTCTACCTGGTTCGGTCTCATTTGAGGGCCTTGTTCTGCCCTGATCAATTGTATTGTCCAGGCTCATGATTCATTTGGAGTTGACAATATTTTCTAAAACTGGCAGTTGTGCAATAAAAACTTTAGTAGATCAGTCAACACTTACTTTGAACTGCAATTAGTGTGGGAAGTTTTCACTGACCATTTTTGGCCACTTCTGCTATCCTTAAAAGCCCTGTTGTGTTTCTATACATGAATTGAGTCTGTGTTCAGCCTGGAGTTGTGTTTTCTTCACCACTGGTCAGTTATTAATTTGAAAGTGTAGCAGTGCGATGGTTTGCCATTTCAGCCTTGAATGCTTTCCTCTAGTCTGAACACCTCGCAGTGATGCAGAAACACACAACAAACAGCTTTTCATCACTCACGGTCAAATACACTATCAAAACACAATGAAAGAGGCAGCACTGCACAAAAGCCTATGGTTTCAGGATACACAGCGGAGTGTGTTAAATGGGATTGTTGCATCTCCTGGTCAACAACTTTGCTGTTAGTGAGGATCAATGCCGTTTTTATCTGTAAGTAGACATTTTGACAGCAGAGGTCAGACCTATAGTTAACAAGGGACAAATAAGACAACCTCAGGGCAAGAATATAATTATATGTGAATCTAAACATTTTGACGTCTGTCTTAATAACCATAAGCACAGAATTCATACACATGGTCAGATGAAGAAAAGGCGTGCTTGCAGACTGGCGGTTTCAAAACAGACAAAACAATGTATTTTACAAATGAAGATTAATATGCCTTTTGTCATGGTAAGGTTAGCTCACATTTACCACGAGTTTAACAATTATTCCAAAGAAATTGTTGCAAATTAAACCAAGTCAACATTAAATAAATATAAGTTCCCTCAGTGCTGAGGTATTTCATTTATGCACATCTTGCTAAATCTAGCAGCCATTGTATATTTTCCTTCCAAGAGAGAAACACAGGTGTGTCCTACAGCCAATTTCACTGCATTTATTAGGCAAATCATCCAACTTCAACTTTTCCAAAGCGTTCTGGTATAATAAGCTGGTTATTTCCATCGTGTGGGTCAAGAACCAAACTTAGGCCCCCAACGATTCTCAAGTAGATCCCAAAAGATACATTTTTTTTAAAGAGCATTTTTTCTTATAACTAATTTTCCCCATCATCAATCTAAATTACACAAAAAAACTACAGTGCCCTTTAAAATAAGCTGAATAAATTGGCTACTCGTTGACATCAAATTAACCTCTACAAGTTTCAAATTAGCAGCTAGTTAGATGTTAGCAATAAAATGAATGTTTTTTCATTAAAATTTTTCTTATAAGTCTTCTCAGATATAAGAAGGATTTAAGTATAGCCTGTGCTTTTGATACTTTGCAAGGTTGGTTACCTGGTTACACACATTGCATGAAACAAGGAAGCTCATTGGTTGTCTGCCACTTAAACTGAAATTTACTCATCTAACATTAAAAAAGCTGAGCTATTATCCCATTCACTTTTTCCCATAAGCAGCCATGGATGTTTTCGTACAATATAGACAATGCAGGTTCCCGATTGGCTAATTCAGTCAGTGTAGTTTTTTAATACAATCTGCTGCTTGTTCTAAGTGAAATGTCAGCAGTTTTGAACAGAAAGACAACAAAGATGTTTTATTATTTAGTCATGTAAAATAATGATCTATGTATGTCATAAAACTACCGTAATTAGCTGAAAAGGAATGTCTCTTGTAGTGTCTTTTTGTTGTTCCTGACTCATTTTGCTCAAGAAGTGGCACAAAAGGTAATGGATTAGTGTGATGTCCGCTGCTGAATCTTGAAGAACAGGCTTGATTAATGAGACTGTCCTAACACACTGCCTAGAGCCTATATATTGTGATGACAATGACATTTGAGAAAATATATTTTTATTGTATATGTTTTTTGGGCCTTATAAAGTAGCTTTCATTCAAACTTTTCTCATAGAAGCAGCAAGCTTGATGTTAATATGTTTTCCGATCTTGTTTGTCTCGTTTTTCTCAGGATCTATGAAGAAAATCGACAGTTGTGTTATTGTGGCTGTCAAAGCAGAGGAGCTGAACACACTCTGCAGCTTTGTTTGTGTTTTATCTTGGTGATAAAAGTCTTATGAGACCATCGCAGAGCATTGCTTATAGATCAAAGTTCTTTTTTCTTTAAAATGCCTGACGTTCTGCAGGGTTGTTGTGCTATAATTTAATATGAAGCCAATGTGAAAGGTGTTTAGTGAGCCTTCAAAGCTGCACCCACAAAAACAAACAGTTGTGATGCAGTCATTCCAAATAACAAAAGATAACACTTTTACATAATACAACCTAATTTACAATTTCCGTGTATGTATGTTTTAATATTTATTTATTTTATCTTAAACTCAAATTCAAATCCAGTCATACATGCTTTGATCTGCTTTTAGCTCCACTCACTTGTGCAGACGAAATTGTCTAGACCATGCCCAGCAGTTGTTTCCACTTAATTCTCATCCCACAACAAATCCATTAGACAAGATGAGCTGTTCTGGCAAGTTGTTATGGTTCCAACAAACTGCAAATAAATTTACATCTCAGTTTTATCATGTTTGTACAACATGTTGTATTACTACTACTACTTGTTCTTTACCTATCAAAAAAAAATTCAACATTCATATTTAAATAAAGGCAATCTAATCCAAAACTTCAAAATACAATCCTTGTCAAAGTGAGAAAATAGGTCTGAATCCTAATAGCTTGCACACACTGCATTCTATTGCTGCTGTTTACCAAAGTGCTGGTACAGACGTCAAGCCACATTTTCATCCTTCAATCAATAGCATAGTCTATGTCTGCAGAAAATATTTAAAGTGAGGCCGGAATGAACAGCACATGTGAAAAAAAAAAAAAGTAAGACAGATGCATGATGAATACATACATTTGAATATTCAAAGACAGAGATGTTTGTGCTAAATAAATCTATTACTTATATCACACAAGGGCGCTTGAGATCCAGACGTCATCTCCATCATTAAAGCAGTTTCAACTGTCATAATTTGCTAATATCCGCCAAGAGGGGCTCATGATAGGGCATATAAACACCCACAAGTTCTCCCTTACATACACGAAAACTGGGTACCAAAGTACCAAAAACCTTTTAATTACACATATTGTAGAATTACGCTTGCATAAATTTATCAAAAGCACAGATTAATGATAAGATATGAGTCAAAAAGAACAGAAACTTTATTTGATATGACAATCCATATTGTGTATTTCTCCACAGGCTAGTAAATACTTTTAAGGATAGCAGTGTGTAAACACTATTTTGTTGAAGTGTACATTTTTCATTACAATTACATTTACTATTACAAGTAGGTTATGTATTCCTGTATTCCTACAAGGTTATGTATTCCTGTCTATTTAAAAGAGATATCCCTCCAAGTAAAAAATGAATCAAGCATTTCCCCATCTCATTTTAAACAGCTTTAACATGTGCAGTTACTTGGCACAATGGCTTGGCAGCATATCCCGCTGAGAGATATGAACCCAAGCCATTGTGACTGAGTGCATTCTAGTCTGATTCAGTTCTCACTGCACAGAGTAATATTCTGTTAATGACGTCAGCCAAGACGACGAGCACTGAGTTAGCGGTGTCTAAAAAGCACAGCGAAAAACGCTACTTTCTCTAAACAGGAACTAAATCAACATTGTGTTTATCCACACTTTATTTGCATACAAAACAGTCAAAACATAGGAGATCACTGCACTGTCTAAAGAGCATCTGTGTGTGGATGTCTTTTTCTATAGGCTTCACTATCATATACTAAGCTTCATATCCCAGCGTGCACTGTAGGGTGTAACCTTCATACGTCTTGTGAATAATGAATCTTATGAATTTGTAATCTATTTTAAAGGTTAATAATGTTTATTCCCTTGCATTTTAATAAATATTTAGAAGTCTGCCTATAGCATAATACCCAAGCAAGTGTTCTTGTCTTTGATTTTACTGCATTTGCTTTAATGAGCTCTCCACAGGGAGAAGTAAAGACCTTGTAGCAAGGCAGAAAATAAAACACTGCATAATAAGTATTTTGAGTCGTCATAATTATATGAACTAGCAGTGGTGGATTGGGAATAATTATAATATTAAAAAAATCTACTGAAAAAAAAAAAAGACAGCTGTACCACTGATCATTTGATGCAAAACTGATGATAGAGATGTCAAGGGTCAAAGGTCATGCATGATTCACAAACATACACATAAATTGCAATATTTAATAAAAAGTTTGTAGAGATGATAGACCTTCATGCACCACTGAACAGCAAATATTACCTACACAAGTCAATAAAGCATTAAGAAAGATGTGTGACTGATGAATGGCTTTGACATTCAAAGAAGACAGAATGGAGCGTAGACAGTTACTCATACGATTTTATTTACAAACAGTCCTCACTGTGATTACGATGGTATTTTAGGAAGGAAAGGGTATCTGCTTGGACAAACAAGTGAGCTTGCGGAACACTACATGCACAAATGATTTTTAAGGGTTCAACTTGGGGTTCAAAAAGTGTTTTTACATTAAGATTAAGTTACAATCTTAATCGGGGAAGGTTCAGTTGTATGTCAATTATCATCTCTGGCACACACTTTAAGCAAAATCCCCAAAATGCATAATAGCGGACATTGAACATTCCTTCTAGTTTTGCTCTACTTACTGTTTCTTAAGAAGATACTTCAAAACACGCATAGAGATTTCTACATTGTCAGAAATGGTCAGAAATGTTAGGGACAGGCCAGTGTCTGGGATTGAAGTATGAGGGTTATTTCTTTCACACAATTCTAAAAGTGCTTTCAAAAGTGGTTAAAATATTTATATGAGTGTAGTTATAAAAGCCTTCTGAGAATTCAGCAGCAACATTCACCTTTTATATCTATATTTCATGGTCATAAATGAATTAAGGAATGGAAGGGTTTCTATTATACAAGTTTTGTTCGAGGCCAAGAATATAGAACAACTACAATAACTGTTGTGTACTGTTTGTAGAATTTCATCACTGAGGGACTGAAAAAAAAAAAAAAAAAAAAAAAAAAAGATTTCAGGTTGAATATTTGATGATGGTATAAATGTATCTAATGTATATAAAAAAATGCGTACTTGACAATTAAATACAATAAAACTAATAAAAAGAATAGTATTAGCTTTGAACTCTAGAGTTTTGATTTGATGTTGTTTTCTTCCACTGGCCGTAATGATGCTCTAAGTAAACATGACAACAACAGTGAGACCAGACAGAGCTTTTAATCTTCAGCCTTCAGATAAGGGAAGTTTATGGATGAATGGAAACAGCTGTTTGATGTTTGATGGCTTAATGCCGGTCTGCCGAAGGATCAAAACAGTCAGCACACATTAGCCTAGAACTAATTAGATGCTGCATATACACACCACTTGAAAGGGTTTATGTATTCTTCCCATTTCTATGCAAATATCTTATTTATTACACAAGGCCAGATATTCATTAGATAACAAAATTGAACCATTGTGCCAAACAAGCGTAGTTGCAAACTTTCTAAAAAATTGCAACAAAAAAAAAAGCTGCCCTTTCTCTACCTCACAGATCAATACTATTTCAGGTCCTCTCTGTGCCAAAGAGATTCTCGGGAGGGCACCCTAATCCAGCTCCCCCACATCCATTATTAATTACCACCAGGAATGGAACAGAGCCAGCCAGAGCCCTGACCTTTCTAAGTGGGCAAACACTTCACAAATACAAATCACTTTATGTTGCGTTTTGAGAACTCCCTCTAAATACCAATTTCTTGGCTCCTTGTGTGACCTGTATTACTCTCTTTTCACAGAATATGACTTGAAGATGAGCAGTTCTCTGGGGGATTCTGAAGAGAAAGAGTCTCCATCATCTGAAGAATTGGAGTGTAAGATCTGTTACCAGCGTTACAATGTCCACAACCGCAAGCCTAAGATTTTGGACTGCCTCCATCGTGTGTGTGGACGGTGTCTTGTTAAAATCCTGGACAATGCTGATGCGGCAGGCTTTGTCCCCTGCCCATTTTGCCGTCACCAGACTGAGATTACAGAGTATGAGGTGTCAGCTCTTCCCGATGACACTAACATCATGTCCCATTTGGCCTGTCGGGACAGATCCACCAGCTCCGATCTCAACAAGGAAGTGGTGCTGAATCCAAAAAGCTTTTCTTCTTCCAGTCCGTCTCAAGATTCGTCCAACTGTCTGGTCATCACAATTATGGAGGTGCCCAGAAACTCCAGATCACCAAGTCGCCATGGAAGTTCAGATGTTTATGCTGAACAAAGTCTAGACTCGGTTTCAATTGGGTCGAATGGAACAACAGAACAAGACGCTTTGTCAAAATTGTGTAATCACGTACCACGTATACTAGTCTGGCTCTTGGGGTTCTTATATTTTGGATCATTGCCACTGGGGATTTATTTATTGGTTATTCAGAGAGTAACTCTGGGCATTGTGTGCGTGAGCCTGGTGCCCTCAAGCCTTACTGTGTGTCTAGTCTATGGCTTTTGTCAGTGTCTATGTCAAGGGATGTGTGACTGCTCCACTAGAAACTAGTCAATAAAACTAAAGTCATTGAGGAGAGGCACATTGACTTCTCCCTCAAGAAGGTTCTTGATTTAGCTCCTGGGCATTGTGAGGCCTTTCTGTGTTGAGTTTGCATGTTTTTTTTTTCCTCAACCACAAAAAAAAAATCTGAGATGGACTATGGTTGATCAAAGAATATGTATTTTATCTAATACAGGCATAAATTGGATTCATTCTCATTCAGAATGTTCTAAAGTATGGGTTTTCTATTTCTACTGAATTGTGTAGTTGTACTTTTTATCTCCAGAAAGTTACAAAGTGCACCTTTAATGCAATCAAGCGGTAGTAAAGATGAGACGGTTATATAGAAAATGTTTACTTTGGTCTGCCAGCCTAAAATAACTAATCTCATACATACCCCTTAAAAATTGTGAGAGCTCTTTTTACACTGTGGTCTAACATTTCTACCATGCAGTCTACCAGGCAGTTGTCGAGTCCAGTTCTCTTCACAACATATCCCTGTGGCTCCCCTGTAAATGGTGAGCTTAGGCTATCGGTAGAGCTGGGCAATATCGTGATAAAAATCTCAGAGTTGCCAAGTTTGTTTTTATAACGAATTTGGGCGTCTGTTTTTAATAGTCTTGTGAGTTTTGAAGGTCATGTGTTGAGGTCTTTTGTGCTGCAGTTTCAAGTCAAGTTCCAGGTGAATTTTAGCAAATTTTCAGGTTTGATTTACAAATGTGTGCACTTCTAGTGTTAGAAATGCCAAAAATTTATTATCACCAATGTTATAATTAATCCATTATTTAAAGATCTATTTATGGGCTGAGGTCGCTTGTCTAGGGATTTTTTTCTCAAAAGCTTCGTCACGTTTTTCACTGAAAATCTGGCAACACTGGTCAGTCTTTGTTCTGCTCAGGGTGAGTGACAGCTGCAACAATCACCGTGAAGTAGGAACTTTCAGAAAAAGCAGATAACTGTATTTACCTTAAAGGCAATAAGACAACAGTCTAAAAAATTGTGATAACATCGAAATCGTGATTTGTCTCCAGGAAAATCGTGATAATATTTTTTTGCCATATCGCCCAGCCCTAGCTATCGGTCCTTGTTTTTGTAGTCGCCATAAGGATAGGGTGAAGCATTTTTATCAAATTATATTTGACGTTAAACCAACGCATCATAAACATGTGTTGTTGTGTTTCTATCCCTCTTCTTGACATTTTAGGGATGAATGAGTGTCATCTTCGAAGAAATCTGTACTTCATGTTCTATTCAAATCATCTATTGTGAGCAACAAAGAACCGGTAACTGGCAAAGTGAGTTGTAATTGCAGCAGTTCTGCAGGTACTCTTGCCTCAAATACACAATTTGGCTCGTGACGAGTCAAGCTGGTGACATTTAGTTGTCAAAACAGATATTCACACCAGCTGAAAACAGAGCAATCATAGTGATTACAACAGCTGCATGTATTTCTAAAACATGGATATTCATTTATACCAAGTGTATAATGTAGCCACATTCTGACAGAGCAAGAATAATAAGTAATAGATGAGTACTAGGCCATGCTAAACCTCATTTTAATGTTTAACAAAAATTAAAAACAGCTGAAAATTGTGCTTGCTTTTGTGCATTATTAATTCAATTTACTGAATGAAAAAAGTGGCAAAATTTTTGCTTTGTGCTCTGCGTGTTATTTAGTAAAAAAAACTTTATGACCACAGACCTTAAGTTGCTCCCATTTCTACAGTACCATATCTACTTCAACCACTGTTACATTTTCTGTATGGCCTCATGGTAGTAGCTCTGAGCTTTTTGCCACTACACTTAAATGCTACTGGACAATGAAATAAATACATTATTTTCTATACATTTGCGTTGTTCAATTAATGTTTGCTTTATATATATATATATATACACACAGTATAATATACATATTTGTAAAGACTTACTATGCAAAGCCTTGCTAAAACTACTTAGGTTAGATATAGGTTTCACATGAATATAAGGAGAAAGGGAAAAATGAATTTTATGAAACCATAGCTTTAATACCTCAATGAACATTGCTGTAATGAATTTGCAAGGCTCCTTTGTATCAGAACAAAGGAGAGAAAATAGGATGACAGACAGTGGCTGTGAGTCAGACTGAAGGGCCCGTTTTATTTTATGCTCGAGCAAACAGAGCTTTTCAGGCGAGCATCTGTTCTGCTGGCTTCAGCGTTCACTACTGTTTTTTTTTTCCCCAATATATTTTTTAGTACTTTACCTGTTTGCTAACAATAAGGTTATAGAGAATGACTGAACTTGATATAAATACTACATTTCAAAAATAAAAACAAAATTTATTATAACAAAGTGCTGTACAAAAAGTGTAAACCAAATTGCAACAAGACAAATTTAGATTTGAAGTAAAGCCCTCTGTGGCCGCTGCTGCAACAGCGCCACCAATAGGTCTTTTGGAAAATGTTTGTTTTTCCAGAAACAGGAGGAAGCCTTCTTACATGTAAAGTAACAGTACATTTTGTGGCCATGCGAGCCTGTTCAATGCAAAAACACAGATTTAATAAAAATAAAACATTAAAAACATCTAAATTTCAAAATTTGTACAAGTGAATGATACCTTACAGTGTTATTTTAAAATAGTAATTTTCTACAGTTTCTCATTAATGAACAAAATGTACAGTGATCCCTCCTCCTAATTGCATCTTTGTCATAGAATGCAGTAAGTGCAGTGAAGCATAGCACATGGTGAATGACACTTGTTGATGCTGTCGCTGTAGCCGACATAAATCAGGATTGTTTGCTATGTTCCAGTTGTCCTTAAATCTCATGAGTGTCAGAAACTCAGTTGTTAAGTAAAACGTGTTTGTGCAGGAAAAGTTTGTACTAAAACAAGTGATTAAAAAAAAAGAAAAAAGAAAAGATATTGTTATTACAATTACAATTTATGGCCATGTTAAAGGCACCTGGTTTTTGGTATCTAGGGAAAAAAAATACTGGTAGTTAGTTCCATTTTTTTTTTTTTTACAGCAGTTCACATGCATTCCACAATTAGCAAGTACATCACATATAAATAAAAAATTAGCTTTTAACCCTAACCCTAGTCCAAGATTTTATGAGGCCAGAACAAGTTATCTTCCTGGTTTGTGAAATGGCTCCTCCTCTTCCCTAATTGATCCATTCACAACACCCTTAAAATAAACTACATGTTAAACTCTAATTAGCGTATAATTATTTATAAGCACTTGTAGGCGTTTTCTTGCATTTATCATTTGGTTTTGGAAAAAAAATATAAAGTAAAAAGCTCATTAATGTTTAGTAATGCTTGACTATCAACCACACACACAACAACAACAACAACAACAACAACACAGTCAAGCTGGGTAACAGTCGATATCAGTGACAAATCACACAACCATTGAAACCATTCACCTAAAACTACACATAAATATCTAATGATTTTATTGGAGACAATGTATTTTCTTAATCATCAACTCCTTATGACTTTGAAGCACAGTGAAAGCTGTATTAAATACAACATAAAGAAAGTTGTATAGAAGCCACTTGTTCTTTGATATTTTCTTCAGACAGTAAACAGCTTACATATAAGTGGAAGTGATAAATAGGTCCTTGAAAAGAGGAAAAAAAGTGCTGTTCTAAACCAAGGTGTCATTGTAATAATTATATTTAAAGTCAATTCAAACAGAATTGTGAAAACAGTGCATGACACCAGCTTTATAGCAAGTTTATTCTTTGTGGAGCTTAGATAACGAACTATGCAGAATTATCACCTCTTTAAGTAGCAATAGAGGTTATGCACATAGCAGACTGCTGAGTGGCAAAACTGTATAAGCGCCAGTGGTGAATAATGATGACCTGTTCAACATTTATCTAAAATGCAAAAGAGCTGCATTAAAAACAGAAAATGAAGTCAAAACTATAAAACAGATAAACAGCAGGAACACTGCTGATTTAACTCAAATTCATGACGAATCACTTGAACTGAATTACCTTTCTATCATTGAAAACACTTTTGTGTAAAGGTGTATACTTGTTGTGGGACAGGTTGTGTCCTTTAAATCTCTTTAAATGTTCCACAACTAATTAGCTAAGCTCTACACAGTTGCAGAAACAAATGAAAAGGTATATCTAGTTTTAATTTTGTTGCAACAGATACATTTGAGCAAGACAAAACTTCCACATTCCAATTTCAATGTAAGTGTGCATGTTTGCCTCTGTCAAACATGCACACTTACACAGACCTGCTTGGATGGTTTTTGCATGTAGCTATACCCACTTTTTCCTTTCAAAAGTGACACTTTCAGGGTGCTAAGTGATGTTTGTTCAGAGAAGAAAGAACTGAACTCTGGTACCAATGGAGTGCACTTTATCTACATTCATGTCTATGAATGTATGCTAAAAGTAAAAAAGCGGTGATGTGATGGATGTTATCCTCTTGGTGTGACAGTTATAAATGCTTACTGTAGTTAGGTTAATTTTTAAGCAACTTAGAAGTATAATGCATTGTGGCGAAAATACTTGTAATACTTAAAATACACTAGAACACTGTCATATTGTTAAATTACTGTTTACAGGGTCGTAAGAAAATTGAAAATGTTCTTGTATTCTCATTGTGATCTCAACAGTTCTGCACTATTTCTTGTTATTTTGCATATTTAACTAACTCCATGAAAAACTAAAAATAATAATAATAATAATACACAAAAGACACAAACACTATTAGTTTATAATAATTAAAAAAAAATCTACAAAAATAGGAAACAGCTCAGAGAACAATAAGAGCTATTGTTCTTTTTTTTTTTTAGCTTATTTAAACAAGTTATGCTGTCTGCTTCTGCTTAAATATCAATAATAAAAAGAAATCCTAAATTTGTGCAATGTGGACAAAATTATACACACAGTAATACCAAAGTAACAATCCTGGAGCAGTAACCAGTATAAATAAACACATTTCAAAAATAAATAAAGAATGATTAACTAACTGCTTTTTCAGTACTTTTTCTCCCACTTTAAAATTTTAATCATCAGGTAAAAATAAAATAAATAAAAACTGAACGGAAAAAAAATAAAAATACATTTCTTTGAAGACATCTGTTAAAAATCTATAAGTGTTGTTTTCAAAGATGAAATTCTGTCAATAGATAATACTATATATAAATGCCAAAAAATGATACGAAATCTGTTGCTTCTTTTTCTTGGTCGGATCACCAGCAATAGAAGTCACATCGGAAAGCATGAAACCATACTTCTGTCTCTCTGGCCTGTTGCTATAGAGACACTAATAAATTGTGAGAAGAATTGGAAGTGTTTTTCTCTCTTAGGGGCTTGAGTGACATAAACATCTGACAAGCTGGACGACACAAAGGGCAGCAGTTCTAAGGTACTAATGCTTTAACTAAAACTAGCAGTGACCAGATGACATCTACAATAACTACTTACTGTACGTCCTGGTGGTAAATGTACAGATGTTGCCATGGTGACTACAAATTGCTGATGTTATTTCTGGGTATGATTTCTTACTAGGCTGATTCTAAGATTGGAACCAATTTAACAATACATTTTTTTTTTTTTGAGAAAGACAATTTTTAATTCACACCTAATCATTTGGCTAAAGGACACTAATCAAACCTCCATCACATACAGCACAAAGAAATAAGATCATGCTCTATTTAACTATGAAGACTTTACAAATAAGACGACTACTTCTGTTTTGATTTTTATTTAAAAGACTAAACTTGATTTTATTAATAAGAGAAACAATATTTTCAAACACCTATCAATAGCCTACTTGAAAGAAAACATGAAAGGCAAGAAATAAATGAGTTTGGGTGGATCTGCATAATTTTAGAGATGGAACATCTCCCCTGCATGATTTTATTGAATTCAAATGTTAAAAGCAACATAAAATTAATATTGATAACAGCCTAAATATTTAGTTCCATAAGAAAACATTAAATCACATTTTTAATGAATTTGTTAAATTGAGAAGCAGATTTGGAAGTAGGTAATTATTCTAAGTTGATTATTTAGTATATGGTTGTTTTTGCATGGTTACAGGAGACTACCTTAACTTCCTCTTGTAGCTTTCCGAGACGAACTGTGCCATTCAAAAGCTGGCAGGTGAATCGTTGCTTTTCTTGCTCAAGAAGTGACGCCTGGTGTGACAGAAAAGTAAAGACAGGAGTTACAGATCTGAGAAACAAACACAGAAGGTGGTAACAAAACAAGCACACAGCTGGATTAGGGAGAGTAGAAAGTTTTAGGTACAAAAACACAAACATATTTATACTTTTTGCTTGGATTTTGGCAACAAATGTGACATGGCTACGGTAATTGCATAACTGTGCAAAATGTAACAATCAAAGATACAAATAAACTCATTTTTTAACAACATGGACATTTATAACAGCTATAATGTCAACTCCATGGTTAGTGAATTCTGTGAGAATACAAAACAGACAACATTTTAAGGAGTTTGAGGGTTTTGACTTTTCAATATCTACACCTAATGTTGATAATATTCCTAGATAGTTTTTATGATACTACGCTAATATTTTCATGTCAAGATGTCAAGTTAACCCCTAAACACCACCCACAAACACTTTTCAAAAAGAGGTGTCTGCGAGAAATGCATTAGAAGTAGGTGAAAGGAGGAGCTGAGGGTGGAGAGCAGCAGTGTGGTTGGTTTATCAGCAGGTGTTTGTGATAAGCACAGTTTTAAGTAGACAACATAATTATGTCACAATTGTACTATGACATTGACTTTTTTTTACTATGACACTGACTTTTTTTTAGCTGACCTAAACTTGCTGAATTCTTTGCCATTTAAAAAAAGCTATTTAAACAAAATTGTTGTATAGATTAAAATCCAAAGACAAGTTGTTTAGTGTTTAGCTTCACTTTAATTGGTCATCATTGATTAAAGGAAACCTGGGTTGTGGATGGTTTTTATATTGGATTTAAAGTTGTGTAACAACGTTTGAGCCAATTAAATCATTATTTTTAAGAAAATAAATCAAAATCTGCCCTACATTTTGGCCAAATAACTATATCATCACTCACATATGCCACTAAACTTACAACTTACAACAGCATTCTCCTAATTACATAATACAATTGCAACCAGTCACAGACCAGAAAATAATGTTGCCCAGCATGTCTAAAACTAGACAATGTAGGCATGAGCTATCTCTGTGCTCCCACGCTGCTAATGTCACAAATAGAACAGAATGCCAGTGACATACTATAGGATACGGCTGATTCATATACTTCACCTTAATAGTATATTTTCATATTGGAACAACAGGAATTAATATACAACGTTGAAACCAACACTATTAATTGCCCCCTAGCTTGTAGCTAAGATAATAACATTGTTCTTAATGATGAACTCGACTGTGAAATTATGATAAAAATAAATCATGGGGATCATAACCTGTAGCTGTACCTTCCAAGGGAGGTCCCCAAAAGATTTTAGAATTATACATATAACGCTTTAACATTCAAATTATATGAACTACTGCCTCTTACCATTGTAAAGATAGTTGACTATGTGTACTAATAAAAAGATATTGGTTAATGACATGAGACATCTCAGTGTATCCCATATAAGCTCTAATTTTTTGTAACCGCACTGACATTTTAGTTTTTTAGAATTAGCTTTCTGAGAGAAAATGGTTGGAAATCCCTAGTCTTTATTTTTCCAAACTCTCTAAGCTGGTATTATGTGTGTCATCTTATAACCAGAAATTTGAAAAAAACTGATTTGAATGTGTAATGGCTAATGTTCAGTTTTATCTTAGTGTTTCGTCTATGCACTCTATTGGATGAGACACTTATCTCAGAAGTACCTTTAAGGGACACGTTAGGTAAAATGTGCTTATTTGAGTATTTAAATCATGATCCAACATTGTTTCATCCAAACACTAAAACATAACTCTGTTCCGTCAGTGAAAAACTATTCTCTTCCTCTTGAGCCTCAAAAAAAAACACTGCAATATTTTTTTTTTCTTATTTGTGATGTCATGCATACATTTCTGGAATCTTTGCATTATTTTAAGTCCATAAATCATCTACACTTGTTTATAGCATTTTTGCAGCATAGCATCACAGGAAAAATTGGTTTGGTTTTTTGGTTTCATTTTTTTAGTTGTTCTAATACCTAAAATGCCAATGTAAATGTGTTTAGTGGAGTACGTGAGTTTGATTATCTTACCACAAAGAAAATATAAAAAACTACAACAATAAAACATTTACAAATTACCAAATGAAAAATCAAAGCACTATGTTGTCTTCATCTAATTAAAAACATATTACCTGAACACATGGCCAAAAATGATTAAACCTTTTCATTTTACAATTTGAAAATCAGACACTTCAGCTTTAATAGTAGTAAAAAAAAAATTATATAATCTAAAATAATTTACTGGCAAACTAACTGTCAATTCAAAAACTTAATTCTTCTGCTTTCAGCGTAACTTAAAGGTGCACTGCGCATTTTAAGAGGCTCAAAGTTGCAATATATCAAATTATAGTCCACTGGCAATTGCTTGAATGTGCACCATGAAGTGACTGGGTTATAGTAATTATTTGTATTTTTTCCCATAATCTCTCTGCTTTTCTGTTACATATGAGACAAGTGTTGCACATTGAGTGCTTAAATAAATAAAATAAATATAATTAAATTTTAAAAAGCTACAGTCAATATATAGAGCCAATACCACCATCTACCGCCAGCTTTGCAAACTGCACAACACATAGAAGAAAGATCATAACATAACAAGTACTGCAAAAAGGGCAAAGCGTAAGGCACTCGGACATGTTTTTCATCTACATTTTCATACAAATAACATTGTCTTTCTTCAGAAAACATTTTCAATTTGTAAGCCATAAGATTTGTTTTAGTTGCGCAAAACACCTTTATACTAAAAAACTTTTTGCAGCTACAAATGTAACAGGAGACAAACAGTTCTATTGCAGTAACCTTTTCTAAATGGTGTGGGTAGTTGCGATAAAGTTTGTGTAGCCTAGCTGCAGCACACCAAATACAAACTCCCCCAGAACATGAGTAATACCATGTGCAACAGTTGGTCTCTCTCCAGGGAAATGTGCTCTGCCACCGAAACGACAGCTCCAAGGTAATGTCGAGTCTTTTCCTCTTTCAGCACAGATTCATCTTTCTGTTGCCTCAACAAACTCAGCCTTGTTTCAGCCTTCCTATGTAACAGAGACACAGAAAATATGAAAAGACAAAAAATTGAATGAGAAAATTAAAATGCTGTGGTAAAATCAAGCACTTCTGATAGATCAAAATAGCTTTGTCCTGAACAGCCCCAGTGTCATCACAAGCACCGAGGTTGTGTATCCACAGAGACAGATACAATTTAGATCGAATAAATCATACAGTGTAAGGTAAGATTATGTGAACTTCGGTGAGACCTTTCTTTTTTTTTCCCTGAATGACTATGTGAAAATATAGCAAAGCTTCAACCTACAAAACTACCCCTACAGTCTCATCTGCCCCAGCTATGTACATTCACCGCTTGGCTCCATTATCATAGGCTCAACTCAGGCCTATCAACATTAAAGTACTTCCTTTAACTCAGCTTCTGCCTTCTCTTTGCACATTCCATCTCCAAATTTGCTCTCAGCACCACCTTTACAGTATTTAATTTTCTCCCAGATTTTATTTTTCACCACTAGGCCGAGGCTCCGGGGGAGATGATTCCTATCAAATCCTACACTGTACCTCAATTGTTTCCCCTGCCAGGGTTTAAGCACTAAATCTATTGTCCATCATCATTATATATCACCCTTAATTGTTTACATGATATTATCCATTATCTATCACTCAGAGTTTCTCCATGTTCAGTTACAATTATGACGCTCACATCTTTCACTGTTTTTCTGTGTCGAACGTTTGATCCATTATGAAAGATTCAACATTTAAAACTTGTTAAGACCTACTGTGTGTTTTCTAAGTATTTATAGCTCAGTAATTTGCATTCTGTTTATTGGAAAAAAATATATATATTTTAGAAATATAAACCGATCCATTGACTTAAACTGAACTGATAATAAATGCAGAACTGGTAAGTCTTGCCTCTTCATTGTAAGTATTAACTTTAACAAATTTCAGATTTCATTGTTATTGTCAGAAAGTACATAATGGCAAATTAGAAGAACATGTTTTACTTGTATTCTGGATTTTGCGAGTAATCCAAAGAAAATACAGAGAAGTGATAGGTGACAAGATGTTCATCATGTCCTCTTAAAGTATTTTTATAAAAACGTTTTCTTCTATATCAGACAAAAATCAGTTTTATTACCTAACTTGTTTTGACCTGGCCTCTGACAAAGACAGACGTGACTGTCTGCAATAAAACATCTCTTATTGATTTTTGTCTGATATAATGGAAACTGTTTTCTTAGGAATAGGCAGTAGGAGAACATGGGGATTTTTTTGAACAATCGTGCATTTGCTGCAGGTCAATACAAGGTTGGTCAGACATGAATCAATCCAAAACAAATTTGAGCAAACTAATGATGAGATAACACTGCTAAAAAAAAGCGTATTTAACCTAATAGGTCATCTTTAAAGGAAAATGATATTATGTAAAAACTGCACCTATGTGATTGTCTAGACGTCTCCAGTTCTATCTTTAGGCTTTGGAGTGCGGCAGATAGGTTGTCCTTGTCCAGATTCAGGCTCCTGTTCTCCTCTTCCAGACGGGACAATTTAATGAGAAGTTCCTCAACATTATTTTTATTCTTGTTATCCTGCTGTTCCAGCGCCTGCCACAAAAAGAAAAAACATGCTTATCTTCTTAAAAAAGCTATCTAAACTAAAGAACCATTTGAAAAAATGACAGAATACTACAAGGCTGTTCTTACTTTTCAGATTCTATAAAAAATTCAACAACATAATAAGTGTAACAATAGATTTGTGTGCAAACATACTTGGTGAACAACTGCACTTCAGACGTATTTCCGCAGAATGCAGAATGACAATATTTATCAACTTGTCACAGATACTTCACACAATGGAACAGAAACCACTTGCTATTTAGCTTGTTTAGCTGTGTCTTTTTAAAAAACGTCATAGTTCCAAAGCTGCTGAACACATAATTACTGACCTTTAAAATTATTTTATCAGATTTTGAGTTCTACTGCATAAATCAGCAACTTAAAAACTGGAAAAACATGACCTTAACAGCCACATGAAAAGAAACAAACCATTTAAGTTTTCCTGCAATGTTGCAGTGTTCCTCCCATGTGACTGCATCTTTCAGGCGCTCCTGCAGAGCTTGTGCATTCCGCTTATTTTTCTGGGATTCTCTTTTACTGGCCTCCAGATCCTCCTCCAAACGTTGTTTTTCTGCCTCGCAAAACATCAACTGCTTGGCCAATTTGGAAACTATAGGAGAAAACAAATTGAAAACTCACAGTGCAGTGTGCATATGCATTTCATTATGTCTTAGAGAAGATTCAGTCTAAAGCTAGACAAAGAAAATAAAGCTAAGAAATATTACAAACTTTCTAGCAACAGCAAATGGTTAATAGATAAGCTTGAGAAAATGTGAATGAATAAAGAAAAGCTACCTAAAATAAAAAGCACTAAAGAGAAATACCGACCTTCAGAGTGATGTTTGCTTCGAGTTTCTTTAGCATTAACATTTTCTGCCTCTAGCTGCTCTATCAGTACTTGGTTCTCTTGCAAAACCAGGAAAGCTTGTTCTTGGAGCTGTTGCCTGAGCGAATAATAAATGCAAATAGAAATGTGAGAATCTTTCTAAAAATATTACTCAGAATTTCAATCTTATACTTTTTTGTCATTGTTGGGGGCTATTATTTAAACTGCAATAGATTCATGCATAATGCAAGTTTTACTCTGGGATATAATATTTATGGCACTAAAAATTAATATTGGCAGAACATTTTGAATAGATAAATCCAAACAGAAATTTCTCCTAAACAGCTATTTGAAGCTTTACAAATGGTTCAGATCCCAAACTGGAAACATTCTCACCAGTCTGTTTGTGAAACTCCTCCAATCTTTGCAATATCATCGTGCAGTTTCTCATTTTCTTTGATAACCTCCTCAACATGGACTCGTAATCTCTTCATTTCCTCCTGTGGCAAATGAAGACAAGCTCCAGTCATTAACAACAACGACAAAAACAACATTTGTTTGTCATGCTGCACCAATTTGCAGTCGCTCTCCTGGCCCCTGGAGACATTTGCTAAAAAATATTGCGCCAAATTATGGTATCTCTTGTACAGCGACATCATAACACATTTTGTTTCTTACAAATTAAAGTTGGACAGGAAAAGACAAATTATTGCTTGTGAAAAACATACCTCTGTTGTTTTCAGAAGAGCATCCTTTTCATCCATTCTGTCTTCATAGGCAAGTAATAATGGAGATAAATACTTCATGTCCTGCTGAAACAAAACGCTGCATGTTAAAACTACATGTGTGCTTTTAATCTGCTTTTCTCTGATGAAGCATGCAACGCCTTAATGAGCCTGTTAGTAATTTTTTGTTGATTAATGACTAATTTTGAGGTAAAAACAGAAACTGGACCTCAGAATATATATTCATAGCTTTCACACAGCAGTCGTTTTTGTGTGCAGGCGAAGAGAAGGCTAATTTCTCAAAACCCAAGAGGAGAATACACAAGAGTCCTATTTAAAACAGATGAATCCTTGAACAATAAAACCTCTTTATTTCCCACATATGGCCTCTCAGTAAGATGTGGTAATACTTGTTTTGCGAATTAATAATCTAAATCATACCGCTTCTAGATTAAACTATTTTGTCTGAATACAAAAGTTAAAAAAAGACCTAGCCAAGCAGAAGTTTTAACAGGACACCGCCTACAAAATAATTACAACGATTTTTCCTCCTAAATACTGTGGTTTATTTTTCATGCATGCTTGAGTCATTTTCTGTTACATTTTGGGTTGTTACATTAGGTTTGAGAATAGTAACTTATTTTGAAATTGTGTTTGTTTTTGAATGAGAACAAAACAGGTTGTCCATTTTGTTTCTTTTATAAGTCAACCATGAAATGACATGTTCTCATTATTTTTAGTTTTATTGTTAGTTTGACATTTGACATGTCTTCTTTAAACAAGATATCATAACTTACCAGCCAGGGAGGAGGTGAACCGGTCATTGGTAGTCCACCATTTTTGGAACTCTATGACACACAAACATACAAAAAATATTGCTACATAATGAGTACAAGTGAATTAAAGGGTAGTTATATTTCCCATGGCTATGGTTAATAAACATACACAGTTCACAAAACTAGACACAACTTTTCTCCTTTCATATTCCTATTATGACCCACAGTTCTTCTTCTTAGTCAGCCACACTTTGAACTGTTATTAAAGAGACCAGCAGAGACACGCAGCTCCACAGATAGCACACTGTTACTAATGAGAGCAGAAGATCCTGTGTGAAGACGCAGCATGAGGCAGCCATGATTAAAGCCAATACGTTCCTCTCCGATGTAAAACACTCT
This sequence comes from Mugilogobius chulae, assembly GCA_038363315.1. NCBI lineage: Eukaryota > Metazoa > Chordata > Actinopteri > Gobiiformes > Gobiidae > Mugilogobius > Mugilogobius chulae. Next base: position 32,364,700 of record CM076408.1, read on the forward strand.
CAAAGCCAGGCAGATGGTTCAGAAACAAGCTTCACAATGACAGACAATGGTAATGTTTTTTACTCAACCCAGATACAGATCAGAAAGGATTTTTTTTTCTTGGTTCAAAAAGAAAACTGTGCTTTAAATCAGTAGACACAATTTATGTGATTTAGAATTGTAAAGTTAGCGTGACAGGAGAGAAATCTGTTAATAAGATTTAAGTTAAATGATTGATAGATGGTGACTCATGTATGCTTCAGCTGTCACAAGAACAGGCAATGTTGAAAAACAGTGTCACACTGAAGGAGACATACTGAGTCTCACTAGTGAATTATTAGCTTCATGTCCCTTTTTAATGGGGTAAAATGTGACAAACCTGATATGTATCCATGGTTTCAGAATGCTAAATAAAGAAATAATCTACTGTTTCAGTCTCCCTCATTATAATAAGTTAATTATACTGTAAATGA
>CM076408.1:33033567-33081997 GCA_038363315.1 Mugilogobius chulae
CGGCAGCTGATCACAGTCACATATCGAGTCGCGTTATCTTGACAGTAACTATAACGGCGTTATCACTGACGGGAAAGTAATTAATTAGATTACACGTTACTCATAAAAATAACTACGTTACTTAAACGCCGTTACTCCCAACACTGCAAAACACAAACATGGTCTAAAACAGAAATATAAGCAGGTTCATTGACTTCCTGTTTGAAATTGCAGAACTGATAAGCCCCGCCTCTTCATAATAAATGAAACTTTATTTAAAATTACAATTTATTTTTGAAAAAGTTACTACATTACAGTTTTGAACCTTACATGTTTTACTTTGAATTACAATTTTTGAGTAATCACAAGTAAATACAGACAAGTGGGTGGGGATAGGTGATAGGTGAAGACAGAGATTTTCTGTGCACTTGAGAATCAGCTGCAGGACGATAGAAGATTGATAACATGTGAGTTGTTTGTCATCTGTAACCTATAGCTCTAAGTTATAACCACAGGTCATTTGCTACGGGCCCTAGAACCCATTTTTTGTATTTTTATTTTATTGTCTATCACCTCATCCTTGTGCTTTACTTTAATATGAAAATAAAGAGCCACTTAACTCATAATAAACAGCAAACTCAAGCAATAAGAGAGCTAAAAATATATACAATAATTGGTTAGACGGATTTTACGTTGTAGAAATAAGAAAAAAAGATTGGGAACTATGGCTCTATGTAATTAATAAATTAAATAATAGATTTACTGGTCATTACCACATTTATCAAAACTTTAGTTCGTCACACAATACCAGTTAAAATTGACAATAACCATCATGACCAAGAGCTTTAAACACCAAAGCATTCATCTCCAATCAAACAAATAAGCACAACAGAATTAAATACACATTTTCTCTTCCACCTCGCCACTAAACTAGTCACATCTGGCTTGTAAAAATGTTCCCTTTCTCCCGTCATGACCATAAAAACATACTCGAGCCGTTTCTAAGACTGGAAATGACGCGCATGAATCAGGAAACACAATTCAATACACTTGCAATATCTGAAGGAGTGTCTCATGTACTTAGTCACAGAATATTTTAGAAGAGGATACATAATCAACATGGTTCATGTAAAATTTCAAAGCTCTGTCTTCCAAGAAATTGACTTCTTTCATGTTCTACCGCTTGTTTCCTTTAGGTATCAAGAGTGATTGGGATCTAGGAGGTGGGAAATTGAGACATTGAAAGAGTGTTGTTATGGAGCATTTTTATACACAGATATCTAACCCTAAACGCACTGACCTGACTGACTGACCTGACATTACTCCTCCTGCCTTTATCACTCTGTCTTTGCATGGGTTTATTCATAAAAAAGGTACATTAAAGACCTGGGCACCTGAATCTTCACCTCAAAGCTGCTGTTTAATTAAAGCCGGCTCTGTGTTGATTTGTGAACCTGGGTGAAGTGTGTAAATGCAGAGGCTCCATTTGCTGCCACGGTCTGTCATTGTGTGTGCTGCCCTTGAGACCCACACTAAAAGCCCATTCAGAATCACACACAGCAGCGGTTTTTTTGATGTTTTTAATACACACACCTTTGAATGTTTGAAGGAAATGCGCTTGAACCTAATTTCCCCGGAACACTATTGCCATTTCAAAGCAACACTCAAGACTGCAAACACTTCAGTCGGTTTTATTTACTAGTCTTAAATGTTCCGTTGAAGGTTCAGTGAATTTGAATCAACAAACTATTTACCTTTTCAGTCTTCCATTACAGCGTTGTGCATTGCTTTTTTCTCTTAAATCTCTTTGTTGGGTTTTCATAGGACTTTGGAATGCACGTGGCAGTTTGTAGTTGCATGAAAGGCTGGAAAGAAGGTCATGGGATCAGTGAGGACAAAGAAAACGAGGTAGATTTGAGTGAATGAACTGCTCGTTGTAGACATCTATTCAACTTGGAAATCTAGAAAAAAGCTGTTTGTGATGAAAGTCTTTAGATTGCTTGGGATCCAGAACTTAAACTTCTTCAAACTTTACAAAATGTGAGTCTGGTCGTCAACCCCTCAGTGTTACGTGCAAACAAATTTGCTTATTTGTTTGACATGAAGCACTGTACAATGTTTCCTTTGATATTTTGATTTGATTTTTTTTTACTTGTAAGCCACATAGACATAAAATTACAGACGTGCAGTTGCTATCATATGTATGTAAGATTTATTAGATGAAGTAGTTAAATATAAAACCTAAATTGTGTTTGCAGAGTGAAAATCAGCTACCCCAGCTTTAACAGTTCTTCACTTGACAATAATGATCTTCCAGTAAAAGCAGTGAGCCAAAAATGAACTAAAGTCATTGTAAAAACTGTAAACTAGGATGGGCAATATATCAGTATCAATATAGGCCGATATTCACAATATTTTGCGACATCGGTATCAGACCAATATAAAAAAAGATGGCTGATATTTGGCCAGATATTTTTAGAGGTTCTCTAGTCTCTCTGTGCACATATACCAGCCTTAGTTTGATCAAAAATCATATTTGCAATTTTGAACAGACTAAAGAATAAAAAGTGTATAAACAATTAAGCTAAAAATCTTTATATTTACATAATGATACATAAAATAGAATTGTATCCCAAATAAATATATTTGTTTGAAAGTTTTTGATCATCTTGTGAGTTGTGCAGTGGATTTTAAAGCAGAACCAAGCAACTTCAGCAGCAGAGCGCCCCTTACAATTCTCTTCTGGGCAACAGTGGCACAGCGGTTAGCGCTCTGGCCCCATAGCAAGAAGGTCCTGGGTTCGACTTCCGGGCCGCCTGGGGCCTTTCTATGTGGAGTTTGCATGTTCTCCCCGTGTCTGCGTAGGTTTCCTCCAGGCACTCCGGTTTCCTCCTACATCTAAAAACATGTCCATTAATGCCTCCCTGACCCTTCCCCAGGGCTCCCCTGCAAAGAGATTCTGAATCTCAGTGGGACTTCCCTGGTTAAATAAAGGTCAATTAAATTAAATCAATTCTGCAAATACCAGCATCTAACATACATCACTTTTTTATTTTATTTTTTTTATTATAATTTTTTTTATAAGTCAAAGAAAGTACATTACAAATATTTCACCTGGTCAACTGTAAAAAGTAAAGAGCCAGTGTTTCTCAGAAGAGCTGTCAAATTATAAGTGTAGGAGAGCAGACATTTGTAACCATCCCACAAACTAACAAAGACATTTAACAAATCGGTTATCGGCCACACACATGGGCCAAATATCAGTTATCCGTATCGGCTCAAAAACATTCATATCGGCCCATCCCTATTGTAAACTGAATTGACCATGATCAATACAAATGTAGAAGAAAATGAATATCCAAAGAAAAGATCTAAAAATGGGATTCACAAAATTCAGCGAAAAGATCAAAGCATGAAACGTGTATGGGGTAGTGGAAGAAAAAACAACACACAAGTAACTACTGTTGCTTTAAACTAATCAATACCTTTGTCCGCCTTAAATGCGAAGTCAGGCACCATACTTGTTTTCAGTTTCTTATTCTCCATAACGAAAGAGACAAAAGGCACTGTAGCTTGTAGTCATTGTACGCATCAAACATGAACACACAGAGCAGAGACAGCAACTTCTGACACTGCCTTCTTTTGATTCCCCACTACAAGAGACCAGCGCTCTCCTGTCTCCTCCCCTTCTTCTCCTGCTGTTCTTTGCACACACTAAACACTCCAAATTAGTCCGGCTGGCAGATTCGACTCATTCATCACCGCGACTCGCCCAAACCACACCGCGCTTTGAATAATGTCAAAGCAACGATGCTGTAAGTGGATTTTCTGCCTGCTCTCCCTGTCAGAGAAAGCCCATTTGAAGTGTTTAGTCTTGGAAACATTAATCCCTATAATTTCAGGTCTGGCATAGTCCTCTTCTGTCAGGTGCATTAGAGGCATTAAAAACAGCAGGGAGGCGGCGGTGTTGTCCGTTTAGTAATTAGAATGCCATGTGTTCGTTCTCAAGAGGTGAAGTAGCAACTTGTTAAATGAAGGCCTGTCACACTCTAATTGTCTCCGCAGAGAGAGGGAGAGATTCCGAGAGTGGCGTGAAATGGGAAGCTGCTGAATGTAAGGAAAATGTATAATGATAGGCTGATTTTAAAGGTCCTATATCACGCTAAATTGACTTGTTTAGATGTGTTCCAATGTTGATTTTGCATCAAAAACATAGTCAAACTTGTGCTTTCTTTAATTCTCAAATGTTTGAGGAGTCTTGCTGTCTTTATTTGCAAATGTGAAATGCTTCTTTTCATCTTGTGATGTCGTAATGTGGTAGTTTAATTGCTAACAGTCACTTTAGCCAAGGGATGCACCAATCCAATTCTATGAACGGATATTGGTGCTGATCCAGGAAATTTTGCTGGATCTGGTATCGGCTCCATGATATCAGTTCAGCCGATACTGCAGTTGTGCCTTTAATTATAATGCGACTTATTTATTAATTTCAAGTCTGAAGTGATTCAAATGATTCTGATAAAGGTTCTTTGAGTTTTCAGTGATGTGCGTGTGGTCAATGGCTTTTGCTCGCTGACGTTTGTATCATGGCCGTAGCTTTAGCCTTTTGCTAGGTGCTCTACAGGCTATAGAACATGTGCAGTTGTGTTTCTCCATAATTCTTTGCGTGAGGAGTGGGACGAGCTTGAGCTGAGTGAACCTTTTGAACTGGACAAAAAGTTTTATGATGTTTAAACTAGGTAAGAATTGACACAAAATCCAACAGCTATAGACCCAATGGAGCAGCCACTGGAGCGGATTTACAACGGCTACAAGCTAGCATTGTCCTATCCAGATATTTAATAAATCCGTAGTTTAAATACACATGAAGCACTTCCTGTAATACTAATGACATCACGAGGTGAAACGGCGTGGTTTCAGACTGACAGATGAATCCAATCTTCATAATATGAAAGATTTGTACTAAACGTCCAAATGAAACAAAATACAACTCCAGCTGAGTTTTGAACAACAACATTATAACAAAGAAAGTGCACAACATAGGCTCTTTAAAAGGTGTGAAAGATGACAATATGTGTGGTGTTTGCGTAATTACTTCAAACTGAAGACTAATTTGTTTTGTGAGGCAAAACTACTTAACAAATTGAGAAGGTCGGAAAAAAAAAGAGGTTCGAATTATTTGCCAGTTTTTAGTCACGGTTCAGTCACGGTGAAAAGGAATGTTCTAATCAAAGAACTATTATGAGTAAATTATTCCATTTCACATACAAGCATGATTTCAGCGAGTTCTAAAAAAGCTTTATTCAGGCTTAATCAACGTCATTTTGACAGGTAATTATTTGGAGATGTTCAGATGTTGAAAACTGATTTGTATTCAATTGGAGTAGATTTTACAATTCTTAGGCATAACATAAAATCTGAAAATATGTTTTGACTTTTTACATATTAAGAGTGCATTTACAGAACATTTATTCAGCAGAATATCTGTTTAAAGTGACAAGAAACAGCACAACAAACACTTCTCTCAACTTTTTTGGCTCTTTCCAATAATTGTAATCTAAAAACTCAAAAGGACCTTTGTTTGCTGCTTTTTTCATGTTTGTGTTGGTAAAAGTCTGTAACTGATCACAGGCCTTGAGGTATTTAAAAGATTACAGACAGTTGGACATATACATTGAGAGACATGCAACTATACGGATGGTAGAATAAAAAAAAGAGTGGCTTGCCCAAAAGGACATAAAACCTCCAATCTTTAGTATTGGGCTTGTTTCAGAAGTACTTCAACCCTCAGCCTGAAAATCATTCCTTTGGTTCAAAAATCAAATTTCCATTGATCTATTTGTTTGTTTATGTATTTGTGTATTTATTTTGCAGAACATGTTTCATTTTACATTGCAGAGGTTGACTGTAAGGTTGTCATTATCTGATTCTCTCTCTGCAGTTCTTTAAAGCAAAGTCTGTTAAAGAAAGTTGGAGAAGCTCCAAGTCTTGTTCAACATGGATTAATGAGGTTTCCTTTGACTTTGAGGGCTGCAAAACAAATGAAGCTGTGCCATTGGTGGACACCCCGTGGACCCTGTGTGGGCCACAGTGGAGAACCTGTTCTCTCTATGACATGGGGTTAAGGTCAGCAGAGTGAAGGAGTATAATGAGATGCATCTGCATGCCTTCAGTTTATACTCAAGTTTAAAAATGGAACATTGAGCTGTCAAAAAGAAAAAAAACTGTGTGCACTCAGGAGGCTTTGAAACATTAGATCCATCATATACTATACAGTGTATATTATAGCATTGCTGGATGAATTAAACATATTTAGGTATGTTTAAATACTGGGTAAAGAAAGTCTGGACAAGCCTTTCACCTGTTTCACATAGAAGAGAACCATATTTTTAACCACCACATCAACTCTTGTGTATCACTCTGTAAATCTTCACCGTCTACGGTCTCACTGTAAAATGATGTCATGAAATGGCATCCTAGCAGGATCCGCTTTCCTTGAAGTTTGTCAGTGACCTGATCACTTCTTACATCGTGTCTGTGTGATGGTAATGACAAATGGTGCACTCAAGCAAAGATCGAACAAACAGGAAAGAACATACACACGTGTGTATGTAATCTAGCGCAGAAAAAGTGGTAGAAACTGTCTTTAATCATAGGGAGTGTTGTACTCCCTTTGAAAGAGCTTATCAGAGATAAAAATGAAAGATAATAATTCTCTAATAAGATAATGAAGGATTACTTAAAAGCTTGGATCTAATGTGGTATTATTTGCCCACAGTTTACACAAACAGTTTTGCTGTTGTCTGCCCAGATTCACACTTGGAAGCAACGTGTGATTCTGTGGTCTATTTTACCTCAAATTAATGTTTGTACAAAAGAAAGTCTTTGTTTAAACTGTGCTTTGAAAGAAACCTGAGAAAGAAATGTGATTTAGAAATATCATTAGCTAACTAGTGCTCAGCTCTGCAGAGAATACTGCATGTGGTTGTGCAGACATATCTGTCACTTTAGTAAAAAGAAATACAATGCTTTTGTTTGCTATTAGGTCAAATTCAAGACTCCCTTGGGTCATTTTTTATAGTTTAGACTTTATAAATGGACTATTGATTTAGTATGACTTCATAAAGTCCACAGATATCCAGCTGAAAGCCACAGTATTTCTGTAACAGGCTAGTTTTGCCTACAGGGACAAAAAACAGTTTCAATGGGATTTGAACTGTCAACCTTTTATTGGGCTATGGAGGTTAAATACTTAACCCATGGCAACATTGCCACCCCAGTTATATCAAGATCATGGACCACATCTCTATGTGTTAATATCTGACTGTTCTTACCCTTGACTTGTTAGAAGCATGTGGGCGGTTCGAGCATTTCTGGCTCTAAGCAACAATAACTTCCTTACTTAGATGTCAGAGCTGTCCTCTCAAGCATAATCCTTCATTAGGGAGAAATAGAAGCTTTAACACTTCTAACTGTAACATATGCACACTTCTTTTGTCCTGTTAAAAGCACAGATCTTTGCCTCCAGCCTCTTTGATGAAAGCCCAGCTCGCCTTGTATCAGTAAATTGCTGCTAATTGCCTTTAAGTCTTGTCCCGCCCGTGTTTGTAGCTAAGTAGCCCTCTCCGGCTTCTCTTCTGCTTGCAGCGTGTTTCTTTAATAGTGACTGACAGCACTGTAGTTACTTTAACGGTCACATGTGCCTTACACCTATACTCTTAAGCTATACTATACACTGGAAAGGAAATAGTACGTTTGCATTTTCAAGTTTTTGAAGTATTTACTGTTTTCATTTTAGCTTGAAAGGTTAGGGATTTAGTAATTTTTTCAAGGTTCTATGTTCTATACAGTAAGTGCATCTACGGCAAAGCCCACATATTTTCTCTGCTGAACTGTGAGGCAACACTGGCTGAGAAAAACAATGCAGTGATTGTCCTCCTCGGCTTGTCCCGTGTGCAGCCAGGCCTGAGCAGTGACTCTCCTGTGTTTTGCCCTGAGTGTGAGGCCACAAGAAGCTATAGGAGCGCTGCCTTATTTCACCTGAATCCTCTGTTTACCCCTTAAGACCCTCCCCTCCATTTGTCATTGTAACATGCAGAAACAGTGGCTGCGTTCTTCCCCTGACGCAAAGTCAGTGTTGAGCAAAACTCAAAAACACCAAAGAGTTCAGAAACTCACTGAACAGATATACCTTGGAGAAAGAGAGCGTGCTAAAAGGCCTTGTGTGAGTGGTGTATTTTCTCAAACAAAGTCATCTTTATCTTTAAAGGACAAAATCTTGAATGTTCTAAAACAGTCGGAGGTCTTTGAAATAGAAACAGCACAGCGGTATTGTGATATTCAAACACTATTGTTTTCCAATGAATTATCATAAAAATAAATACAAATCATGGATAAAAATGATAATTATAGAAGTTAGATTGTTTTAACTTTGTCACTGAAACTGTAAAAAGGTTTGATTGAAAATATTGAAGGTAAAACAGTATAACTGAAATTTTCTAAAGTTATAAAAACAAAATGCTGTTCAAGTGTTAATAATAACTTTATATATTTAACATTTCTTTTTTGGTTCACTAGCATATTTAAAATGATGTTTTTGTGGTAAATGGGTCTGAATGTGAGTGTATATTTTTCACTGTATGTGATTGGGTGTTGCTGAAAGGGGGCGGTCCTTATCTTACGGAGCAGTAAGAGGCCGTCCTTATTACCTGAAAGTCAGAGGGACTGAAAAGTTGTATCAATAAAACCACAAAGGAGTGATACAGTGTGCGGGAGTTTCTGTTACACATTTTTTATAAAGTGTTTTTCTCCTATGCACCTGTCGCCCAATCAGGTGTGCAGAGTTTGTATCAAATACGTTTTCCAATGAATAAATACATACATTAATTATGTATGAATTAACTAATCAACACAGTCTCACAGAAATGTTTGTCTATACTCCATGTAATGTTAATAGAGCATCATGAGCATGCTTTTTGTATCCTTATTTGTTATTTTGCTTTGTATTTATTTGGGTAAGTTTAGGACTAGGGCTTGGTGTTGGATTTCATTATATTAAAGTTAGGATAACTAACTTTTTTACCCTATGTTTCTGTGCTTGGATAGTCCTCTCCAATATCACTTTGTTGTTTGTAAAAAGAAGTTTAGAAGCCATAATTGCACCCTATATTATTACATGTCGATGATAACCATATGTTAAAAAGATTTAAAACCTAATTGTGTTTGCAGTGTAAAAACAGCTGCACTTTTAGCAAAATAAATAAATAAATAATAAAAAATAATAATAACACTATTAACATTTTTACATCCACTACTAGGGCAGAAATGGGAAAATACATGGCATTGTGGCATACATATACATTGAGTTGAATTAGCCCTTTAGGCTTCATTTTTAGGCCCGAGCGAGAATCGGCCGGGGCTATTGTTTTTGCTCGGTTTCTTATTAGGCCCGAGCCGAGAATCGGCCGGGGCTATTGTTTTTGCTCGGTTCTTATTATTATTATTATATTTCTCGGTCAGAGATCGCAATTTTGAGACCTTGCCCATGGGTGATTTTCGCGAAACTTGGCAGAGTGATCTGGACAGGCGAAAATCCCGTTCGAGTGGGAAAACTCGAGACAGCGAAACCGAAATGGCTCGACAGCGCCCCCTGGAAGTTGAGTCAATGGGAAATTTGACAGGCTTTTTTTGGAGTAGGTGAATGAAATTTGGTGGATTGATAGAGCATCCCGAGACAAACATAAAATATAATTGTAGCTCCGCCCTCAGACAAACAGGAAGTCGGCCATATTGGATTTAATTTTGAAATCGATTTTGCCACGCCAAATGTGTTTACGAACTCGTCCTAGGTTTTTCACCCAAACAAGCTCAAACTTGGCCCAGACCATCGTGAGACATGAAATATTCAGAATCATCGGACATTTTTGGATACACTTTACGGTTTTTACGCAGCGGCCCGGCAAAAAACATGCTTTTTTTTCGGTAACTTTGAGGAGCTATCATTTGCACACAAAACCCTCAATCACTCTGAAATTTGACTGACTTATGCACACTCATATTCCGTACAGATTGTACTTAATATTTCTGAAGTAGACTGTACTATAGCGCCACCTAGCAATACCTTGAAAATTGCACTTTTAAGGATATGCACGAAATTTGGCAGATGCATTAAGCTCATGAATCCAGACAAAAAGTTTTATTGCAGACATGTCATATTTTGAATGATGTGGGCGTGGCCAAGGAAAATCCTTCGACTATAGCGAATACATTGTTGTACATCGCTCATACTTTGTCTGACCAACTTGAAATTTGACATAGTCATACTTGGGATGACTTTTCATACATCTGTCTACCATTGGGAAAGATCTATGCAATAGCGCCCCCTAGCAATACCTTGAAAATTGCACTTTTAATGATATGCACCAAATGTGGCAGATGCATTTAACTCATGAATCTAGACACAAAGTTATATTGAGGCAATGTCATATTTTGTATGATGTGGGCGTGGCCACGGAAAATCATTGGACTATTGCGATCAACTATGTACATTGCTCATACTTTGTCTGATCAACTTGAAATTTGACATAGTCATACTTGGGATGACTTCTCACATATCCCTCTAACCATGGGAAAGATCTATGCAATAGCGCCCCCTATATATTCACTAACATTATGTCAGTTGAACACAGAAGCTTCAATTTAACTTCTTTTTGGAACACGTGTTTGCAGTTCGGTCTGAAGGTGGACTTGTTTCAAATACTACAGTAATCAATATTATAGCGCCACCTATCAGTATCCTAAAAAATGCAGCTTTATTAATGCTTGCTTATTACTTACATTTGCCTCACGCCCACTCGTGCCATGTGACTTTCAGCTAGCATCACTTTGCGCTGTTAGGACGACAGCAAGGCAGGGCGGTTGTGAGGCAGGGCGGTTGTGAGGCAGGGCGGTTGCGAGGCAGGGCGGTTGCGAGGCAGGGCGGTGCGAGGCAGGGCGGTTGCGAGGCAGGGCGGTTCGTGCCGGGGCGAGGGCCTTTATCGCCGCTTGCGGCTTTAATTATTATTATATTTCTCGGTCAGAGATCGCAAGTTTGAGACCTTTCCCACGGGGCGATTTTTGCGAAACTTGGCAGCGTGATCTGGACAGGTGAAAATCCCGTTCGAGTGGGAAAACTCGAGAAGGCGAAACCGAAATACCTCAACAGCGCCCCCTGGAAGTTGAGTCAATGGGAAATTTGACAGGCTTTTTTTGGAGTTGGTGAATGAAATTTGGTGGATGGATAGAGGACCCGAGACAAACATAAAATATAATTGTAGCTCCGCCCTCAGCCAAACAGGAAGTCGGCCATATTGGACTTAAATTTGAAAGTGATTTTACACGCCAAATGTTTTTGCGAACTAGTCCCAGGTTTTTCACCCAAACAAGCTCAAACTTGGCCCAGACCATCATGACACATGAAATACTTAGAATCATCGGAGATTTTTTGATACACTTTGCGGTTTTTATGTAGCGACCTGGCAAAAACATGCTGTTTTACGGTATTTTTGAACAGATATCATTTGCACACACAAACCTCAATCACTCTTAAATTTGGACTGACTTATGCACACTCATATTCTGTACAGATTGCAGTACATATTTTTAAAGTAGACTGTACTATAGCGCCACCTAGCAATACCTTGAAATTTGCACTTTTAATGATATGCACCAAATTTGACAAATGCATTTAGCTCATGAATCCAGACAAAAAGTTATATTGAAGCCATGTCATATTTTGTATGATGTGGGCGTGGCCAAGGAAAAACCTTTGACTATTGTGAAAAACATGTTGTACATCGCTCATACTTTGTTTGGCCTACTTGAAATTTTAAATACTTATACTTGGGATGACTTTTCACACATCCATCTAACCATGGGAAAGATCTATGCTATAGCGCCCCCTATATAAGTTCACAAACATTATAATATGAACCAAAAAAACAAAAGTTTTTGGGTCTGATGTTGGATTTGTTTCGCTGTTAGGACGACAGCAAGGCAGGGCGGTTGCGAGGCAGGGCGGTTCGTGCCGGGGCGAGGGCCTTTATTGCCGCTTGCGGCTTTAATTTTTATTATTATTTTTTTTATCTGGTCTAGTAAATGTGGAAACCCTAAAGTTTATCCTTGTATCTGAACTGATCTTTCCCAAGCCACTGAAACTGGTCAAAAATAAAGAATCTGGAGATTAGAGAAATAAAGCTTGGAATGATTTGGTGCAAAAATGCTACTTTGGCGCCTAAAGAGTTAATACTGTACTTAAAAAAATAAATAAATAAATAACGTTTTAACAATGTTCTTGTTTTTAAAGCAACAAAGCAGATTTTAACAATGTGGTGGTGTTGAGCCAAACCCCAGAAAAGTTAACACTTTTCTGTAAGCCTGTGGCAAAACTAAATGGACAATGTACTTTTTTTTTTTTTTTGCAACTTTGTTTATGTTTTACAGAGCACCAGAGGACAAATAAATAATACTAAAAAATAGTACCACATGTTGAGCTGAAAATCCATTGATTCTACAGATTTGCCCAGGGCCATGAACAAGCCACTGACCACCATTGTGTGCTCGCTGAAACGGGGCCGAATGCATTTCTGAAACAATGTTTAAATACCCATACAGAACAGGACTGTTGATGAATGGCCCTGTCCCCGGCTCAGTAAGGTGACAGGAGGGAGGAGGAGGCAGGGGCAAACCAAGCACTACACAGATCCTGATGAAATTACAGAATGGATTGATTGATCTCTCTGGATGCATGTTGCCACCGCGAGACCGACTTATAACTGATGCATCTAGATTAGTGTCAGAGGAGCCAGTGAAGGACAATGCAATCCAGTGTCAGGAGATATGACCTGCTCAGGCAGCGGAGAGAATGTGGAGGCTGTGGCACTGACCCAGCAAGGACGTCATAATATTACATTTTAACATTGTGATTACTGAGAGGCAAAATACCATGACAAAAATATTATGAAATACAATGTTTTTCACAAGATTATGCAGAGACTATGGCGGCACAAGATCCACATTCAATACATTTTTTGAACTTTATATGCAAAAACATATTCTCTTAACTATTAAAAAAAATAATAATAAAAAATTACTGTATACAGATCCAAATAATTATTTCTAATTTCTGCGTGCAAATTACAAAAGCCAAGCCCGCATGTTTATATGATCAATTATTGTTCAGTTTGTTTAGACAAAAGTTGCAAAATCTTGACTATGGAGGGGTCTCCATTGTCTCTTTTATAATCATGAATCTGAATCAAGTCTTTATATGACAAAAACATTTAGATGCATTTGTTTTAATATAAAAAGTTAATATAATTTTTTTTCTAAATGGCGAAAGACAGAATCTTATAAACTGGCCAAACTTCACAAGTTGTATCATAGATGTTTTTTTTTTTTTTTTAATCTATTTAAGCAAATTCCAATATTTTTTGTTTGACTCCTGATTTTGCAGATACCAATTAGACTCGGGAAGGTTCTGTGGTTACCATGGAAATAATGGCAAATCCGCCATGTTTGTTGACAGTTTAGCAGAACTTCCACAGGAATACATTAGACAAAACGATTAAAAAAAGTAAACAAAACAGCCGTGGAGCAGCCCAATAAACTGCTGGGTCAGTACTGGTAAATTTATCCATCACTCTGTAGTGTCAGAATATGATTTAATTAACGCTATTTTCTGTATTTAGCAATTTAAAATCTCCATTGGTTTAACATGGGACCAACTGAACATTCTACAGCTGTATGATGTCACGATCCCGAGCCTAATATCTGGAGTTTTGTATTCGTAACAAGGCTCACAAAAATCACAATTTTCGCTGAAAAAAATTTACACAACACTTTGCACACAATAAAATTGAGTAGATTCAACATACAGTAATATAAATGCATTATGTCAGCACAAACTACTGAAACACTTTTGGCACATTAATACTACTGTGTTAGTTTAATAAATTTAATATAGATACATCTGAGTAAAAACTTAAAGGTGCATCGTGTAACTTTCTGGAGGTGAAAAGTCAACAAAATATTAATACAAATTGAAAGTTTAAATCTTTTTGGGTCATTCCCAATTAGGGTATACATTTATTATGTCGTAATATGAAAAATACAGCTAAGAGGATCATCTTTTCCAAGAAAACATACAACTAGACGCCCACCTAAAGGCCAATGACAGTCCATTTTGTGGAAATACAAGCCCAATTAAAGTGAAAGCACTGATTTTTTTTTTTTATGGCTTTAGTACAAACACATGATAAAAGCCTACATTTGTTGAAGTCTATTTTTGGCCCAACAGTTACACAGTGCACCTTTAAAGTTAGACCCCAACATGTCTAAATCTATGAACTTTCCATGAGTTCATGTTTGTTTCAACCTGGTTTAAGCCCGTCTTTCTTCTTCCCATCATACACTGCAGTTAACACTTACAGTTTGAAAATATTTCATTTATTAAGTCGAGTAATAACATGGAAAATATACAGACCAAGTGGCTGAGGGACTTTTGTTGTATGTTGGACAAAAACAGACAAAAAAAAAAACTGCCAAAGAGACTGACTAAATAATGAAAATTCAACAATAGACATTTGGCGTCATATTCTTTTTTAGTGTACTTTAATAGCAAAACTAAATACTTTTTGTCTATAGAATGAATTAAGATTACTTAATTTTGCTTCTCAAATAGTTTTGTCTTTTGTTCTTACATTTCTACTGAGTTTTGAGTAATCACAATTATCGACAAACCTAATAATCTTACCATCCCTGCTCACCGCCAGGAGAAAATACAACTGTGAAACAATGTGAAGCAAGGATGGATTTGCAGATGTTTCAATTCATATTCATTAGCATGGCTTTCCATTATGGAGAGGAAATGAATGGTTTGGGAGGCAGCAGAGGGACTCACATGGAGGGATGCAGGCTGTGCGCTTAAGCTGCTCCACGAGAGGATGCAAAAAAAAAAAAAGAATAAATAAATACCAGATTGTTTCAACAGTTGCAAAATGGCAATTGTTTTCCAACGCTGGAGTCTGAAAATGGCACGGCTGGCACACTCTTTAGCTCGGAGTTTGAGCAGCAGTTTGTTGGCGCTTTATGATGCGTGGTTCCTCTGGTGTGGTGCAATTAGAAAGTTTTTTTATATATTATATGTAGATATATACAGTATGTCTTCAAATATGCCAGACTTTCAATCCAACTTGTACACCAGTATTATTTGCTATGTTTTTTCCAGAATTAGAAAAGAAAAAAAAATAAGAGAAGATAGTAGTGGTTCAATACCCAGACTTCTCTCAAGATATTTCTGTGTGGAATTTATATTCTGTTTATTTTATTTGATTGAAAGATATATTCACAGAAACTGTGTGAGACACACTGAGTGAGATGGACATGGTTTAGGCAGGACTTCAGACAATGTAAAACTCATTGTATGTGTCTCCTTGAAGCTTCAAGTAAAGCACCTTCCATCCCAAAAAAGCACTTTTGGACAGAATGTTTTCTCTTTTTGAGCTTCACAAGTTTCGAACACAATCACAGTCACAATACAAATAATTTTCAGAACAACTCAGTTGTGGCTATTGGACAATTAAATTGTAAACATGATTAATAAATTTGATTCATTTTAGTGCTAATGTAACAGATTTATTATATTATAATTATCACAAAATTATCTTTCTTTTGTTTGTTCTACATACCTGGTATTTAGTTACTGCGCTGTCATGGTCCGGACATGATTTCTTCTTCGTGTGTCCCTCTGGGCACTGCTATAAATTGGTGTGTCTTAACTTCCTCTTCCCCTTGCAACTTCATGTGTAGGAAAAGGTTGGTTATTCAATGTAACCCCGTGTTTTAAGTGCATTTTAGTCATTATTTCAATTTTGGTCATTGAACAAGCTATTCTTGTATTTGGGTCAATATTAAGCCTTTGAGTTGTTCTGATATTTTGTTTATTGACGTAAAGAAGTCTGGAAAATACTGACAATGTCATGTCTCTTCTTTGTAGTTTAGGCAAACCGTGTGCAGCACATGTTGACACTGTTCACTTTATTGTAATCCAGATTAAACAGAGACCACTTCCAATCGCTCGGCTGTGTCCTGTGGTTCACTCCTGCACCAACAAACCAGCACACAACGCAGAAAGAAATACACCGTCCACACTAATACGGTTGTTTTTCTGCTCTTGAGTCCGGACATTATTTCATGTAGATATGTAAATGGGTATCTCTGAAAATGTATATGTTTAGGAAATGTGGGGCTAAATGTTTAGTATTGTGGTAGCTGTGTGAGGGTTTGCTAGGTGCCGGTCTCTTGCGGCTAGTGGTTTATACGGATATAAGGTTTGTGATATAAGAGGGTTTTGCATTAACATTGTTTTTATAAATGTTTGTGACTAGTACGGCAGGAGCAAAGGATAGAAATTAGCACTGGCTAAAATCCTGCATATAAAAGAGTATGTTATTTCTTTCCCATGCCTTTTTTTATTGCACTTCCTCATTAAACAGTAAACAAAGTATCCAGAGGTTGTTCTTTATTATTGTTGCTTTTTTCAGTCTGTTCATATTGATGGTTAGATGAGGATCAAACTGGTTCAGTCCAGTTGGGGAGGGACAGCACACCAGAGTTCACTCTGAGCTGACTGCAGCAGGGAGTTTGATTTGAAGCTGCAATACTGCTCCACCACAATCTTTTCTAGCACCAAGGCATCCAGCAGAGTGACAAAAATACTCTTGTGGCCCAACTCGTAAAACATGCAATGCTCCCAAAAATCTTCAAACAAACAATTTTCCAAGTGAAGTGCGCAAAAGAATAAAATCAACATGATGGCAGCAACAGGCTTTCTTTAGCAGGAAAGCAAAACTATTTGTATTTAGAATTTTAGAATGAGACAGACATCTGCACTTTTTCTACATTTTCTTATGGGAATATGTAGCAGACTTGAGTGGACTCCCTTATTACACAGCATTACCATTGTACCATTTAGATAACGAAAACAACCACAATTTATTATTTTTTTTTTGCTTATATATGTAATTGCTGATTTATTTTTTGCCAATATCGCTTAGTCTATGTAAAAAGTTTGTAAGATACATTTTATATTTATTCAAGGCTAGCCCTTAGCGATGCATCATCTCTTTTTCGAGGGGTCCTACAAGAACCTTCTGCACTACATTAAACTCACTTCACACTACGCACTAATGGTCACGATCATTTTTCTGCTCGAGGTCTATTACGTTGCATTCATTGATGAAGTGTCCATGTACTTTGAGGAAGTGTAGCGTTAGCATGCAGTGTGTAAGCAATCCTAGCCCACTTAGCCATTTTTCACACGGATGGAGTGGATGTCAATGATGTGCTATAGTCTGAAGTCTGTCTGCTTGTCTTTGGTGAATAGACCTTAGTAGGTTATTGTCACATTCTGACATCAAACTATAAATATTCATTTACATTAGGCATTTGGATCAATCAACCTTTTATGTGTACAACTCTCAACTCCTCACATTGTCTATAGCTTTTTTATTAATATGTATTTTCCTCAGTGCATATGCTTATTACCTTTTCTCCAGATTTATCCTAGATTGCTATAGAGAGGTGTTGCTTCTATAAGTCAATTTTCTTGGAAAATCTAATATAGCTACAAAACAAATTAGTTGCACAATATTCTGAGTAAGATATTAAAATGATATTGACACAATTCCCCCTAGCCTCATTTCAACGACACACAGCAAACAATATATTATACCTACAGTATATATAGGGCTTTGTTAAGTTATTACAGGTTCAGCTCAGGGATGCTATGCTACAAGGTGTTTTTTTTTTAATAGTTTTTCTTTGCAAAGCACAATAATATTCAAAAGTAATACAATAATATAAACAGGTAAATGACTTGTTCAGAATATGTTCATATGGCATCATCACATTGTATATTGTTATTCTTATATTAAGCAGGAGCAGGTAAGAATATTATGGTGACAATAAAAAAAAAAAAAAAGATTTCACATGAAGCAATATGATAATTCAACTCCAAAAGTGTGATTGTTGTCAGTTGAAAAGACTTTAAGACATGGATTAATATGACAAGTTTGTGGAGCCGATCTCAAACAAATAATCTGAAGAAAAACAATTGTGGATTTCTAGTTTTGTTAGTTCTTCCAAAACATTTAATCACCCATAGAATTACATGAGCCCTGCATGCATGCGTTATTATGACTTCCTGAACATTAAAGCTATTGCTTCTCTGCCTTCTTCCCTGCATCTTTATAAAACCTATTCCTCACTTGTTAACAGAGTCTGAGCATCCAAATAGTTAATGTTTCACAAGTTTAAAAAGCCATAATGAGCTTGGACGTCATGTCACAGCTTATAATAATTTCCTGGTTTGTAACCCATAAAGATGCTTTGTAATTAGATGCAGACAGCACACAGATGTCTTGTTTTCACTTTAAGAGCAGCTTCATAACGTCTGTCTTGAGGCAGTACAATGTTTACTTAGAACTAGAAACTTTAGAACTTGTTTTTTAATAATATATTTCCACATATTTCTACTATGTTTGCCAGTTTATATCATCCGATTGATTAATTTGCCTGAAGAAACAAACAAATGGGTAATTAATAATGTAGTGCCTCTTGAGATGTGCCATTTCATTTTCAACTGGTCCAAAAACTTAAAACTTTTTACAATTATGACATTAAGTTACAAAAAAAAAAAAACAGAATACAATATTTAATGGACACGACAAGACACACTTGCTCACTCTCACACCTCTCCACGCTCCTGCCAACGCATAAAACACAGAAACTGTAAAGCTTGGGATGTGATCATTAAAGATCATTTGACTAATCAGTGATTATAGGCTCGAGTCGAAGGACGAGAATTGTCTTAGGAAGGGACTTATTGGAATTGTATCTGGTAGGTGTGAAATAGCAAAAATGACACAGTAAACAACAATGCATGTGCCAGTGACTGGTATCAATAATTAGAACTCAATGAGCTCTAATTTTGAGTGCTAACTGCGTGAAAAATTAATGAAAGATAACTCGGTAGTCAATGGGAGCCCAACACCAAAACAGAAAACAAACAAACAAACAAAAACAGGAAAAGTATGAAACCTGGCTTGAAAAATAGTTCATGTTCGAACATTAAAAAGTGTATTTTGTGACCCCGCCTTCAGCTTTACAGGAATAGATGGATGGATGGATGGATGGATAGGTAGGTAGGACTTTATTGTCATTCACAGTGGTCATGAGAGTGATGTTAAACAATCACACCATCAACTTATAACACAACAAACAACTAACAAACATTTGCAAAGATACATGGCATATCAGTGAGCTAATGAGATGCTTTGTTGAGGATGGAGATGGCTGCTTTAACAAAGCTTCTGTTGAAGTGAACCCTTCTCTATTTAAGAGTCTGGTACCTGCGACCAGACAGCAGGAGCTGAAAAAGGTGAAAAGAGGATGTTCCTTGTCCATGATGATTGTGTCGGGCTATTGCTCTGTCATTGAATTCTGAAAAGTGAATTTTTTTGATACTATGTATGTGTGATCTTAAGGAGTCGGCCATATTGGATCAAACACATCACTAGCCAAAGCACATTACCTCATAATTATACTTACCTTCACCAAAACATTCTGAGCTGATCTCAACGATTTGAATATAAAACTTGGTTTCTAATAAAAGGGCTCATCTGTGCCCTCTTTAGATTGTATTTTCAAAAAGTCATATAAGACAATTCGTTTGACATACTGTATTTGTGATGGAGCGCAATGTCAGAAGGTGTAATGAGTCTGGCAATAGTTTTTATAGCAGAAAAATGGGTTAGTGTTAAGTTACCCTAAGCCTCAATTTTGACCATCTACTTCACGTAATCCAACTGTTACAACATACCCGCTCACATTTTTGTTCTCCACAGAAGCCGCAGACATGAACCTGGCTCCTCTTTGTTCTCACACACCATATTTACCTCCACAATACGGACATTCTGAGGTGAAACGAGGATTTGAGCTCATCTGCGCCGTCTGTCTTTGTGCCGGTACGATTTGCAATTTAGCTTCCCAGAATGGCCAAGGACATCACAGGCATTTCATATGAATAGCGGTGTAGCTGTGAGTGCGCTGGTTCTTCTCGCCTTTTCATAATGTATTTGAGAGACTACAGTGAAATGTTCCTTATTTCTGCCACATTGTAGGTTCAGAACATTAGTGCTTATAGAGTCTGCGAGCCAAGTGCTTATTCTGTGTTTCATTTAGCAGCAAATCAATAGGCAGCTCTCGACTTTGCACAAAAACCCCTACTGTTACTGATCTTAATGGAGTTCACTGTGTATGGTGGTGTTTTTGTGGAAGGACATCAGATATGATTCAGTGAAAATAAAAATGTTGGCACCCCGCTAGGAAATCTGCAATTTGTCATATCGGAAAGTCTATGCAATTTGTGACGGAAACTGTAAAAGTATGATGTGCCTTATGGTTGAGTAGACATACAAGACTTTGTTCTTAATCAAAACTACCTGAATGCTTTGCTCTGTAACCCAAATACTGATACAGATTTTTTTTTTAAGTAAGTAAGTTGGTTAGATCATAAAACATTTCACATTTATGACCAGACGTAAACTCAAAGATTATCAAATTGAAATAATGGATCTAAATGGTTTCTTTATGGAGATCTTTCTGGATAGGAAGCTTATTAGGTCACACATAACTTTGGGACCGAGACGACTGTTGTTGTGATTTTGGGCTATATAAAAATAAATTGATTTGATTTGATACCGGTCTAAATACTTTAAATATTCTCACTTTTTAAATTTACATCCACTTTACTTAGCTGATGCTTGTGTAGAAATGTTTGCATCAGGTTCTCTGTGACTTAATAGTTTATCTCAAGGGTCAGTTAGGGGAGTTTAGAGTGGAAACTTTACAGTACCAAGGTGCATGACAGCTTGTGGACAATTCTCTTTTAATGTGCAAGGCATCAGAACATTGAATTCTTTAATCACAGATAGAGGGAAACTGAGTTCTTTTTAAATGAAAACGCAAAGATTTTTTTTTATCACTAGTCACATACATACCAAACGTTTGGACACACTTTCTCATTCAAAGAGTTTTCTTTATTTTCATGACTATGAACATTGTACGTTCACACTGAAGATATCCAAACCATGAATGACCAGGACGGAGAGTGATGGGAGCTGCTCCAGATGACCTGGCCTCAACAGTCACCAGACCTGAACCCAATCCAGATGTTTGGGTGAGCTGAACCGCAGTGTGAAGGCAAAAGAATTTCCAGAGTGCTAAGCATCTCTGTGAACTCCTTCAAGACTGTTTGAAGAGCATTTCAGGTGACTACCTCTTGAAGCTCATCAAGAGAATGTCACGAATGAGCAAAGCAGTCAAAGCAAAAGGTGGCTTCTTTGAAGAACCTAGAATATGACATATTTTCTTTTTTTTTTTGGCTCTGTACTATACTTCCACATGTGCTAATTCATACTTTGGATGCCTTCAATGTGAATCTACAATGTTCATAGTCATGAAAATAAATACAACTATGGGCTATGACCCTGACTTTAACATTCATCAGCTAATAAAATTCAAAAACTAGCCCTGCTGTGGAAACTTATTACTGATCTTTAGGTTGTGTCTCTCACTTTTTCATGATATTATAACAACAAGGTCAGATCTACTGTATGTTTCAATATGTATTTGTTTCCCCAATTTTTTATTTCCTCATAAAAAAGTGAACAAAATAAAGAAAAGGTATTATATCTTTATTTAGCAGTCATTGGTTTGTGGAATTGTGTTAAAGTTAAGACCCACTTTTGAGGTTACATGTTTTGATCAGGATGAGAGTTGGACTTATGAGTTAGTTTTTCTGTCTTAGAGCTTTTAAACATTATAAAGTAGCTAAAAATCTAACATCATTTTCTTCTCCAGAGGGGACCGTTTTTACATAAAGAATTCTCGGTTTACAATTCACTTGAAACAGTTTTATCACAAATCTTCTTAAGAGCATGTTAACACTGCTCCTGTATGATGCTCAAACCCACCCTCTCTATCTCCTGAAAGCACACAAACACTACAAGCATTTGGACAGACCTTCGCGTGGAATCAAAGGCGTGCATAAAAACCCATATGGAGCCAGATAAGGGCCTAACCAGGGCTCTTTCATTCACAGGGCTTACCTATCTACTCTGTTTGAGGCCTGCTGTCAGATGTTCTCTTGATAATGCTCTCTCCAATGTCAGCTAGGTTTATTTTATTTTTTTCACGAGTGTTCTCTCCTCAGCTCCCCTTGAATGTTGCATAGTTTATTTTCCTCTCAGATCCAAAAGCTGATGTCTGCTGCTGATAAGTTCTGATCCAGAGTAATTACACAGGCTCAGGGAATTGGACATGGTGCTAAACTCTGATTTCTTCATCTCCGCCTCCACGCACGCCATTCCTTTTGTTAGTAAGAAGACTCATTACAATGCCAACACATATCTTTTGTATTGTGCATCTTTAGAATCTTTATGGTTATATCTCATACAGTTGTACCAAACAGACATGTAAACAATCGTGTTGGTATAAAAGGATTACAGTGTCTTTATGTGAGAAAGCATAGAGAAGAAACAAGGGGACAAATGTGGATATTATCGTGAAGGTATTCAGTTATTTTATGGTATTTCTAAACTAAAGCTAAACAAAGCAAAAAAAATAAATAAAAATGTATGTAGGCCTACACTTTGTCATTGGTTTCTTCATGTAAAGTTCATTGACAGTGAAAAGCACTATATACTAATACTACACAGTTTACCATATAAATCCTTCAGTGTTCAGCGAGTTTAACATGATTATTTTATTGCTCTGAGAGCTGAACAAATAAGTGACAAAATAAAATGTGTTGTTTGTTTGTTTCAAATTAGGTGGTACGAAAGTCAAACCAGAACTATATGACCTGCTTTGGGCAATATTGAGGTTACAGTACATGTTTGGTTTGTGTTGGTATCATTTTGCCCCAACAAACATACAGTACAAAGTGAACATTGCTACTTCCGAACTAGCTCCCAGTGAGTTGCTGGTCAAGTAAAGAGGGCAGGAAGTTTAACACAAACAATAAAAAGCTAGAGCCAGCACAGTCTCACAACAAAGCATTCATTTACCACAACACAAAAACGGCATATGAGCATGATTTCATACCTTTTTTGCGTACTTATGTTACGTCGTACATTTAGTACAGTATGAAAAAGCGTAAAAATACACGAGTATTGGTTGAAGGCACGTGGGGACATTTTCTTTAGGTGAAACTGGTTAGTTTAGGCTTCAAGTTACTAAAATAGATACGTTTAGGACTGAAGCTTGGAGTAAGTTAGGTTAGAATAAGGATTCCAGTAATATTCATAAATAAAAACACATTTTAACAACCACCTTAGAAATGAAGTGGGACTGCGACGCATGGCATATTTCTGCAAAAAAGCTGTGAACTCATGCTAAAAATTTACATGTTCTGTAATGTCGTGGTAAATGTATGCTTTCTTGTGAGATCAGGCTTACCCGGCATGAGCATATATTATTTGAACATACCAAGCTGTACCTAAGCTGTGCAGCATCACGATCTCAAGTACTTGAACATAGCTTCAAAAGCAGGTGAGCAGGCTAATGACCCAATAGGAGCTCAGAGCAAAGCTGCTGCTCTTTTCCATGAGATGGCTGAAGAACCTGCTGTTCCCAGAGTACCTCCCAGGAGACACGGGCAGGGCGGTTCACTCAGGGAAGATCCACGGATAGAAAATACAAAAGGTTGTGCCTCAAGTGGCATCAGATTCAATTTTCCATTGCATAGACTTGTGGAAGTGTCAGGGAACAAGATATTCTGTGCCCAGAGTTGACTGCTATGACCCTAAAAACAGACATGAATAAATCACGATCTAACCTTCTGCTGTGGCTGTATGTATTATGACAAGAAATGAGACATTCCAGAGTTTGTCCCATCATTCATTGCAGCTGGGATAAACTGTTAAAAGACAGCCCAAACAGCAGTAAGTGGCAATGATATATTCTGTCCACAGCCACATTTCAAACAGAGCAGGCAAACTGAGCAGTGCGGGACAACTAAAATTGAGAAAAAAGAGCGAAATATGAATGTGTAAGGAGCAGTGTTGAACAAATTGTGAACAAATTGTCTGTTTCCGGACACACTTTGCTGTAATCAGATGAAAGAGAAAGAAAGAAGGACCAGGATTGCATAATTGAGGTCTTTTCTCTATTTGTATTAAATTGTTGTATTAAATATTTAAAAAATATAACAGTTTCCATTCTTAATTCTAAACTTTTAAAAACTGGAACCCATTATTACATGACATGCACTTCTTTACTTTTATCTACGTATATAAAATCCTTCAAGTCAAAGGAGAAAAACATAAACAGTCTTCTCTCAACTTGGTTGGTTCTGGCCAACACTCATCATCTCTTTTCGCTGACTGGGTGTTTGTACTTCCTGATATTTGGGAATCATTTGCAGTTTCGCGATACTTGACCTAGAAGCTGGAGTGAAGCTTACCTAAAAGAAACAGCAAAACTTGTCGAGACAAATGTTTACACTCTACTTCCTGGACTGCAAAAAAGCAGTGATTGGTTAAGGCAAAAAACAAGCCAGTCTCAGAAGAAAACGTAGAAAATGTTGCCAGGTGACTTTATCTTATGTTTTTGCTTTCATGGTACATTGACATTAAAAAAGGTGTGGAAACATGCTTATTGTACATTTTTTGTGTTGAAACCACCAAACATGGAGTGAACAAACCTCATTGGTACGATGTCAGACATGAAATGAAACAAGCTGATGTACTAAACTAGTCTGTTGTAGCCCCACAATATGAAAGGGGTTCCAAAGTAGAGAGCACAAGAAAAAAATCTAACACAAATTGTTCTGTTTAAGAAAAAAAAAGCTCACCATACTGTATTTCTGAAGATAATTGCGAGCACACGTCCAAACAAACGTTGTGGTAAAACAAGCCTTATTTACAACAGCCTGAGTCCCACGAGAGACGAGGCGCAGAGATGTTGTGTGACACCTCCAGCGCGGTGCAGCCACAGTCATTATAATTGGAAAGTTGTCAGAAATCACACACACATATGAGTGGATACTTGTACCCATTGTGTCAGTCTTTTACTGTTGTGACTGTGCCAGAGAATTGTATTGAAAGAATTGTACATATATTATTAGACCATTCCGGGACACGCTAGCGGGGACAATAGTCTGAGTAAATATGAACTCAGACGGTAATTGCCTTGGCACGGAATTAGCATTGTTTTTTTTTGTGAATTTTAGTTAATTCGTCAACCAACCTTGATACTCGTATTTGTCCAACAAAATAGCAATTACAATCTAAATTTTAGTATATGTTAATACCAAATTCGAATAGCTGTTTTGAAGGAACACTGGCAAACAAGTGTCTTATGATTTAGTAGCTACTAAAAGCAGTTTAGACAAGGACTATTCAATTATATTTTACAGAGGGCCAGATTTTCAAAGGACTGTGGTCTATGGGTCGAAAAACAAAACTGCCCAAGAACTTATGTTTAGTAAATTGAAAATAAGTCTGATTTGCTCTTTTCTGTAACAGGCTTAGCTGAGATGGATCAAAACTAGAACGTGAGCAAATCAGAAAAACAGATAAAGAACAACGCTAAACCTAAAGTTAATCCAACTCTGTATCTAGGTCACATTTTTGCTACTTCAAGGATGAACCACAATTTGGAACAGATAGAGCACAATGTGTGAACAGAACAAAACCAATATCAGTGGCAGTATCAGTTCTTATGGATTTCGTAAAATAGCACGCCATGACAATTTGCGTGTCATGATGAGCCCTCTGCCTGTTTTTGCGTGCAATTACACGCTCGTTTTTTCTGGCGTGGTCTGGATACGCCTAGTGGTTGACGACAAATTTTTGCAATTTATGCACAGTGAAGCTGATTGGCCTTGGTTCCTTGCCTTTTGAAATGTGCACATAAGTAATAAATAACAGGGTTTTGTATTCAAGTTGTTTACATAACACTACACTTTTATTCAACTTGTAAAAAGTACTTTTTTATCTTTGGAAATGTATGATAAACACAACTGATTGTACCCTTGATGCTTTACAATGAGCTACTGTGAATGTATATTTTATAAAAAGCAAGGTTCAGTCATTCTGCTAGAGTGAAAAACACTCTAGAATATTCTTGTAGTAGAATTTTAATAGATAGCTGTAACATGTCTTTGTTTATGTAAATGCAAGCCTATGGACAGTGTGCAGAAACATGGCACAGAAGAGACCTGCTTCGGCCTGGTTGGGGGACTTGAATGGTCCTTTGAGCGCCTGTGATTTGGGTGTTGATTAAACTTGTGCCAGCTGACCCGGGCTGTGCTTGTGGGTCGGCGCTGGAGCTGTGCAGCTGTTACTTCTATCCTACAGTCGTCCTGGGACACAGGGATTGTTGGATTAGCTCACAGGTCTCCTCTCTGTGCACCTCTCTGCTGCAGGAGTGTGCAGTTAGTCTGGGACTGCAGATCACTTCTGTGCACAGTGGATCTTCAATTACAGCTTTGAACAAGGCATGCTGTTTATGTGTCTGTGGCAAGACAGTTCACCCAACTTTCTTAAATGAGACATAATGACTTTTCCCTCATTATTAATCAAATTTGACATGTTTAGATAAATTCAGAAACATTTTAAATAAAAATGTAATTAAATTTGAATTCAAATATGCAAATTAAAGTTACATACTTCAAAAACACGTACCCAAATTCAAAACACAAATTTGAAAACATGCTTCCAAATTCAAAACCGCAAATTAAAACACACACACACAAATAAAAAACAAACAAGAACACAAATTTAAAAACACTAACACAAATTCAAAACACAAAATAAATTAGAAACCACACAGTTAAATTCAAAAACACAAACACAAATAAAAAAGCACCCAAAAATGCAAATTCAAAAACACAACAACAACAACAAAAACACAATTTCAAAATCACAAATTCAAAAACACAAATGGAAATTTGCCCTTCAGAGCCACAGTACCATTGACTCCCTGTTCAAAACTGCAGAACTGATAAGCCTCGGATCTTCATTGTAAAAATCCAAAATAGTAACATTTATTTGATTTTTTTTTTTTTTGGAAAACGATTACAATTTGAACATTGAGCCCGGTCTCACAAGAAAGCGTACATTTACCACGACATTACACAATATGCAAATTAGGTATGATTAGCACGACTTCACAGCTGTTTTGCGTAATTATAGTATGTGTCACAGTCCCCGTTCATTTCAATGGTGGTAGTTAAGACGTGTTCTTATTTATGAATATTAATGAAATCCTGATTGTGATCTTAACCTGCCCCAAGCCCCAGACCTAATCTTACCAATTTTAGTAACTTTATGCCTGAACTTACCCGTTTCACCTGAAGAAAACGTCCCCACGTGGCTGCAACCAAAACTCGTCCTATTTTAATGCTGTGAAATCTCGTGTCATTTTTACACTTTTTCATATCGTGCTAAATGCACGGCGTAACATAAGTACTAAAAATAGCTTTGAAGTCGTAGTCCAAATACGCTGTTTTTGTGTCGTGGTAAAAGTACGCCATCTAGTGAGACTGTGTTGGAACATTTACTGTTAATGTGATATTTTAAGCAGTATCCCCTTTTTCTTGCAAGGACTGGTACAGTCACAATTTTCTTTTCCAGGGACCGGTAGAGGTTGGGTAGCGCCAATAACAACAATGTAAAATGCATACAACTAATTGTTTTGTATATTTGCTTGAATTTGCTGTTTATTTGGTTAGGTGGCACAATAATTTCATAGTAAAGCACAAGGAAGTAGTGATAAACTATAAAATAAAATATATAATAAATCATAAAAGATCCTCTGGGGGTAGCAGATGGCTCGCGGACCGGTTTTGGGCCCCGGACCAGTGGTTGGGGACCCCTGTTTTTGAGGGATTGCAGACAAGTGAGGATAGGTGGTAGGTGAAAACAAGCATTTTCTGAGCACTCAAGCATCAGCTGCAGAACAATACAAGATAATTCAAACATGCAGGAATCGAACACTAATAAAATGTTAAAAACCTCAGAAAACTGGATTTCACTGATGCCTCCTTTAACATCTTTGAGTGGGTAAAATGATGATGGATCTGCATCACTTTTACAGGCTCGGTCACTGATCTGTTTAACATGTATTTATGGACGTTTATATGGTCGTCTAAAAGGAGATTATGCAAGAGAATGATAGCCCCTGATTGAGTTGATTGTGCTGCTGTTCTGTAATGTTGATGAAAATGACTCCACATCAAGATGATAAAACTAGTCATTGTGCGATGTTGAATAGCTGTAAATGGCAAGGTATAGAAAGGGAAGAGTAGGATTGTGTCCTTCACTTAATCTGTAGAGAAACCCTATTATTAACAAGTTGTGTAACAGGTTGTGTGAAAACATCTTCAAATTAGAGATATGTACTTCAAACTTTTTACATAGTTTACTCCTACTATATTATTTTCAGGTAGTATCTACTCCTGTCTAACTCCATGGTAACGCCATGTCTAGAATCTTCTTTCTTCCTTTCAAGTAGCCTACTATGATATTATTACAGTGAGCAGACATGCCTCTTAACAAACCTGACTTTTGGCTTGGTCTGGTAGTGCCACATGCTTGTCTCCATGGAGATAGTATGTATCTTAAACAACCGTATGTAAGATTTTGACTTCATATTTCATAAACTTAATTAAAAAGCAATGGACTTAATGTTCATTTGTTGATCTTTACTTTGGTGTTTTTGTTCTCAAGAAGATTATCCAATCAGAAAGCAGAATGAGCCTCATGTGACTCTCTCATCTGGCTTACCACATTGGTTTCTTAGATGATTTTGAACCATGAGTCATGAAGATTTTGAGTTTGAACTGATGTTGCACCAGGACACAGACACAACTATCTTTGATATAGGCTCATGCCTTGTTTCCACACAGTTCTCATGACTATGATGTAATGATTCATTGCAAACCTTGTTCCTGATTGCTCAGTAGCTTCTAATCTGAAATGTATGGATCATTTCACACTCTGGTATCCAAAGTTCATCTGTGATTGTAATACCTTTTAAACCACTAGTTGTGCATCTTACATATGTTTCCTTTAAGTTTACTTTGTAACAATCTATAGGTAATGCAGCTTCCCCTACCACTAATAACATGTACAATAGGCTCCTCCCTTTTCACTCCACTCCCCTGATTCTGAATCTTCTGATTCTGGCCCAATGCACCTTGAAGTAAGAAATACATTTGTGTGTTGCTACTTTCAAGGCAGATTCTTACAGCTCTAACAGCCTTTGAAATGAAAATACACCATACATAATTAAATAAATTAAACAGTAAAGGATCAATTTTGTCTGTCTCACTGAATGTTTCTGAAAATTTCAATCTCAACTCTGAGAGAGACATCGGTTTAGTATTATGTTTCAAGTCTCTGAGGGATTGTATTTCAAATGAACAACCATGGAATCTTAAGAGTTAGATTTTGCTACAGACTGCTTTTTCAACAAAGATAGCCCTTCGACCCAAAGATACCATTTTCAAATTAATGCTTCTTAAAAAATCATTGGATCAAAAAGTAAGAAAACCAAGACACATAGTTTGCCCATCTTGTCTTGAAATTCCTATGAACATATTAGACATTTTATCTTTTTATATTATTGCATGAAGAAAGATTGTCAATTTTTGAAAGGCAATTTTTTTGACAATTTTTGAAAGGCATTTCTTGTCTGAACACAGTTTTTCGATCAATACCGTATAGCATTTAAAGGGTTCCAATGAAAAGCTGTACAACTTTACAAACGACAGACCTGTTTTATGTGTGTGCACCAATAACAAATGACCTTGTTTAAATGAGTTTGATAAGTCTATTATTGAGCTTAATATAATTAGGTGTCTCCTTCACACATTATTGAAGGAAGCCAATAAACAAATGCTGCTGCTATAGGAGATCCGCCATGGGACTGTGAACATAAACACATCTTTAATTTCACAACAGCGCTACAGTCGATTGGTGCCCCGTGTCCTTGAATGCAACATGACGTGAATCAGAGATGACTATAATAAACAAAATGAACGTGTGCTTTGACACTATAAATGCAGGAAAATACAGAATGCACCATTCAAAATCAACGCCTTTTTCCCCATAAGCCTGCTTTTATAATAGCATTGAAATATCTCTTCTAAACAGACGTACTATAGCTAGAGCATGTTATACATACTGATTGCGGCCATTGTAGGGATATGTGATTTTATTCAGTTTGACAATAGTGAATATCAAAGCTGCAAAACATATTATTTCAGCGGTCCAGTCTGTCTGCCATACGTCTGCTGCTTCCATTTCTGCTTATTTTTTGGTAGTACATTGTAATAATACCTATTATATAGCTTCTGTATTTGATAACTTCTCTGGTGTAGGGTTGGTCACCTGTTTGACTCATGAAGAAGTTTTTGATTTTCATGGATTTCCTGGATTCAAGGTTCTATAAACATTTGGAGCCTGATGTGCCCCTGTACAAGTTTGGGGAGATGTGGCCAGAGTAAGAATTTTTTTTGAGAGATTTTTTTGTCATTTCTCTTACGTGTATCTGCCTTGTGACGGCGACGTTTAAAATATAAAATAAAATAAGAAACATTCCCTCGTCTGCAAAGAAACATAGCGATTTGTTCATGTTGTCAAAGTGCAGGATTCTTTTTACGAGCATTACGCACCAAAGCACCAGCTCCTTAAATGATTTGCGAAGAAAAATAGAAATACAGTTTGTGGAAACATTTTCATTTTACACCCAAAATAAGTTAGTTTAACCAGCTCCTTACCTCTAATGACCCTCGGCTCATTTATAAACCTGATTTAATCCACTGGTGTTTCATCATTGTTGTTGTTTCATTTTTATAACTGCTCAAATAAAAAAAAAAAAAAAAACACCAATCAAGTGACCTTGCCTGCTGCGCTCCCTCAGTGTCATTGCTGTTTCTCTTACAACATAATGCAACTGTGAGACAAATACTCATTGTAAATGTCCTTATGTATGTGGCCATTTATGTTTTTGACACTTTTAAAAATCGCCAACGATCTTGAACTCCTCTAGTGTGCAGCTGGCTTTTTAAACATATAGATTCTGTATCAAAGAAGGGGTCCCCACTGGGGGTTTACCTGAAAAAAGCCTAAGGGTCAAAACATAAATCCATACATTTTTGGATGGAATACAATGATCAACAGTAAAAAATAAGATATCTTATTTACAATGGAATTCCAGTGTTCAAACATTAAAAAAAAAAAAAAAAAAAAAAAAAAAAAAAAAAAAAAAAAAAAAAAAAAAAAAAAAAAAAATGTTGCTATACACAATATGACAGTAATGTTCATCATATAGTTTTTTTTAAATATATGTTTTCACTTATGGCACTTTCTATTTTGATAATTTAGTGACTGAAGGCTTCTTGAATAGACAACATGTGTATGAAAAATGTATCAAACCATGTAAGCTAAATATAAAATTGTCTTTCTGGTTTGACATTTAGATTTAACATGGTCAAAGTCTTTGCCATAGAACGTTTATTGGGCTGCATTACAGTTTGTACATAGTGACTCTATCTCTTAAGCATGTTGATTTGGTCGGTCGATGTAGTATGCAAGGTCAAAGTGTCTTAGATTTGCCTAAGAGTGTCTCTAAGTGTCTTAAATTGTTAAATTCACCCTTCTGACATAAGGAATTGTTTTGTAGTTGTGTGCATATAATAATTACAAATTCATTGACCAGATAAAACTATACAAAAAAGAAATAAAGGTCAAGTTAAATAGCCAGTCACTAATATTCAGATTGCAAAGTTGACTGTATTCTGAACAACACATTCAAAGGAAAAAACAATGTGTAAGGAAATAAAAAGGAGATTGACACATTTAATAGAGCATTGAACACAACATTTGCCTTTTGAGACAAACAGATAATAAACAATCAATCTGAAAAGTTACGTAGCACTTTACAAGCTCTTGCCTGACTTCATGAAATAAACAAGTCCCCTGTAAAGTTCTTTATTCTTCGAAACCTATATTATATCCATATAAAAGATGTGCCCTCACTCCTTCAGCAGGCCTCCCACATGATGATTACACTGGTAACAGCCTGCCTGTCCTCTCCGCGCTGGTCCACATTTTCATATCTGCACTCGGTGATAGATGAGGCAATCGGAACAAGTAGTGTTCACAGATACATCAGCAGGCCGACAGGCCCAGATAAAGAAGGCAACAGAAGAAGAGAGGCCCCCATTGTCACCCATCCAGCCATTCATGGATATAGTGTGCAGTCCTTCCCCCAGGACCAATAACTCACATACATATTCAAGACACAAGAGCAGCGGGCCACCCAAGGGACGTGTGCTAAAGCGGCTAGAGCTAAGAGATGCTAAGGAAGGGGCTGGATCCAATTCGACTCAACTTTCTTGGAATGCAGGCGAAATGACAAGAGCTCTTGAACTTTCGCAGAATGGCTTGGAATATATGGTACCTACTTCCAGTATGCATGTAAATTTCATAACAAAAACGCATAACGAATTGTCATGATCAAATAGTTGAAAAGTCTAAGGGCAAACAGTCTCACAAGAAGGTGTACATTTACCACGACACAAAAACAGCGTAATATGAGCACAATTGGACACTTTTTTTTTGTGTACTTATGTTGCATCATATATACTGCAAGATATGAAAAAGCACAAAAATGACACGAGATTTCACAGTGCATAAAACACACGACTATTGGTTGAAGCCATGTGGGGACATTTTCTTTTGATTTAATGGGTAAGTTTAGGCTTCAAATTAGTCTAAACTAAACTAACAGTTAAGATTAGGGTTCGGGCTTGGTGTAGGTTAAGATTAGAATCAGGAATTAAATCATAAACATCTAACTTATAGAAATGAATGGATTCAATGCTGCATTGAAGTCAATGCCTGGCATATTTATGTAAAAGAATGGTGAGACTTCTTGGGTTAGAATTCTGGATCTTCAGGTTAATTGGCATCACAGTAAATCCCCCCTAGTGAATGAATGAGAGAGTGAATGGTTGTCTGTTTCTATATGTTAACTCTGAATACTGTCCAGGATGGCCCCTAACGCAGTGTGAACGCTGACTGCGAGGCAAGTTTGGGCCGGTTTTCTGTTACACCAGTTGTAGTTAACCGTAACCCCTATCCGTCCAAAGCCACGTGGATTGAAACAGATTTGCATGAGAAAGCTTGTATAATGACTTGAAAGTCGTATCCGACCACTGCAGTCTCTGTGGTCGCATTGGTTCATGCACTTTGTAAGTCCTGCAACACCTGCACTCAAGTCTCACTCAGTGTAGCTCAAGTAAGGCACAATGTACCTGGGATAGGCTCTAATGAGAACAATAGGTAGTAAACAAAAAAAAAATTATACGAAAAAATAATTAAGGTTGTCAAGCTCTAAAAATAAAAATGTTTAATCATGGTCAATCACATGATTGTCTTGAGTTAATTCATGATTAATTGCATTTAACTAAATGTTTTTGTTTTATATGTTTAAAATGCATTTTGCATTGTGGAAAGTATTACTCTCTTTAAGTGTAAAATAATGTTTTGTAGGCTTTCGCCAAATCGTGATATTGAGACGTCTCACTCATTATAAGCATTTATTCCACTGCTCTTTCACAATAAAGCACTGCAGGTGGAGATTATGAGGCTTTTATTGTGTAGGAGCCACAGGAAGTGTTAAGTAAGCGGAACACAAGCGGAACCTTGATGTGGCCAAAAGCAGAAGTTTTTTTTCTGGGGACTTTTCTATTGGTTATTTTTAACAACTTAGGAGGATAAACATAGCATTTAATGACCAAAGGACGTGACTTTATTGAGACACAAGAAGGTGGAGAGAAAAACTCGAGTCGCAAAGGAGTGGCCTGTTTCTGCGCGTGCTGGAGCTGCTCATGGACAGAACCGAGACAAAACAAAGATACAGACACACGACTCACATCCCCGCTCAGACAGCGGTAGAAAAAAAAGTGACCAAAGTCTTCAAAAGTGAGTCAGCAGAGTCTTGTCTAGGACTCTTTCTGCTTGTGCTCTGTGTTTTCCTATGAACCTCGCGCCATTGGAGAGTTTCAATGGTAAAAATAAACAGGAATAAATAAGCAAATAAATAAATACATATTTTGTATCTGCAATACATGAGTTTAAAAAGTTCACCACTGTGCTTTTGCTCTGACGTAAAACGTTATCATTTCATGTTTTGAAAAGATGCAGGCAGACAATGTCCTCAGATCTCACTTTGCTGAACTCCTCTGCACAGCACACAGAACAACAGTGGACATGAATAATGTACGGCCCAAGTGGCTGTCATTTAATTAAACTATTGTTGGTTTGTTCTCACAGATAATCAATGTCTAATCTCATTTATTAAACACACCACAGGGTCACTTTCCAGCAGCCATTTGTCTCTGTCTCAAAGTGCAAGTGCTGAGACAAAAACAACCCACAACTTTAATTTGGTTTGGAGTGTTGTTGAGGAAGCTCTTTGTGAAATTAGCTCTTTTTCTGGTGATTGGACTAATTTGAAGTGCAATGCAAAGAATAAATATGATCTTTGTTTGTTTAGTTTGTCTGAGCCTTGTTTTTTTTTTTTTTTTACACAATATGATTTAGCTGGTACTAGTACTTCCAACTGCTGCAGATATTTGAGTTTATTCTGTTAAAGCCTTGTTGTCACTTAAAGCCTGCTCTCCACTGCACATTTTTCATCCTATAAGATTTAAAGATGTCACACTACAACACATGTGGAATACAAGCAGTCACAGCACACTCACAGACTCCGCTGGTTCAGTTGTGGCTAGGTAAAGCCGTGTGCTTGGTTTTGAAACGGTGAAAGTGGAAGTGTACAGTTCATTTTATCCATTCTAACTCATCACTTTCTTGCACAGAACCTTTTTGGAACATCACAAGTTTTCAAACCCATTGATTTTTGGGTCACTAGTTGTTATATATACAGTATACTGTATTTGATGTAAAAACAAGGCATGAAAACATGCTTATTGTACATGTCTTTGTTTATCTACTATTTCTTCGGTGACTGGGTTGTTTTAATAGGGCCTTTCTGAACAACCAATCAGCTCTCATTTCTTAAATCTCATAAAGTACTAAATCAAATGGCTCTTCCTCAGGTTTCAAGATATCAAAAAAAACAGAGCATAGAGGTCAGATTTTCTTCTCAGAAAGTTGTGCTTTTACAGTAACTTTCTGAGGAGAAAAACAAAAAATAATCAACAAAATCCCAGTGGATGACTGAGCTCTTGAGAGGTTTCTTTTTGAGGAGAAAATCGCTCGAGAGCTCAGCCTGACTTTGGTCATACAATGGATAGAAGTTCAATCTCAAGACTTACACACACTTCTGGGCAATGACTCAGCAATATGTCACAGACAAAACTGCAGTGTTTTATAAAGTCAAATTGGCCATGTTTTTTTCCTATGTTTCAGTGGGCGTGATTGATCAATGAATCGAGGTGTAGATAATTTATGAAACAGATAAGGCGGCTTAAGGGAAAAAACAAAACAAAACACAGGAACTGAAAAAAAAAAAAAAAAAAAAAAAAAACAGCCACCAATAAGCTTTGTTTCATGTGTCATGTGTGAACGTATAAAAAAAGATATCTTATTATTGTATAGATAAGATCTTGATTCAAACTATTATCTGCTTGTCTGTATGTTTTCACTTCTGCCAAGCATTACCATGGAGACAATCAGGTGGACCTTAGCAAAGTACTGTATGTGCAATGAAAACATATATTCAACCAATGGCTAGTGTTTTTGAGTATGCTATTGCTGTTTGGGTTGACAAAATGACAGTTTGCGAGGAGTGCAGTGTTAACACCTTTTGTGAGGTGAACACTAAAACCACATTATTTCGGTATATAAATATGGCTGGAGATGTCCACCCACTGGCCTTCTGTCAGCTGCTTCCTCCCACAGGTGAGACACACACACTCACTGGTCATTACAGCTGTTATGGAGGTCAGCTATTAGGAGAGCTGCTGTGGTCTAGTGGGTTAAGCATTTGTCAGGGAACTGGAGGAGAGCTGGTTTGAATCTCCTCTGTCAGTGTGGAAAGTGAAGCATGAAGGGCATCGACTACGTTCAGTTTAATCTTTATGCAGCAATGGCAAACAATGACAGATGCTGGGTTAGATATTGAAAGATAAAGAAAAAAATCCATACTGGGCCATATTTTTTTTTTTTAATCAGTGATGCTGATGTGTTCATTAAGCTTACAAATTAAAGGAACAAAGTCAAATTCTAACTTAACACGAGTCACTGGAGAAGAACATTGCCTGGGAAATCAGCTGTGAGCGGATGAGTCTGGTCGCCTCGAGTCAACTGGATTTCTAGGCGAGCAAGCTCACCAACAGCGGAGGAACCAATCAGAGAAGACATAAGCTCCATGCCGTAAGCTGTGGGATTTTCTCGCGCTGTCATCTGATTCTTCGGCGAGCAACTGATGCTTGACCATCTGAACACGATAGACGATGTCTTGAAATTAAACGCCTTACGGTGATAGAACAAACTCTTTTTCCGCGCCATTTTTTCTTCCGCC
The DNA here is from genome assembly GCA_038363315.1 of Mugilogobius chulae. NCBI lineage: Eukaryota > Metazoa > Chordata > Actinopteri > Gobiiformes > Gobiidae > Mugilogobius > Mugilogobius chulae. The sequence goes on from CM076408.1 coordinate 33,070,210, forward strand.
TGCTAGATCCATGCCGTTGCGCAACAACGTTGTTAGCAAAAACGTGACTGAAATAAACGATTTCATGCACGTACGATTATATTTCGAGGAAACGCCCTTGAGGGGGGCGACCAGACTGACTTTCTCTGTGTAAAAATACAGAAAATGTCATTCGGATCCCAGCAAGAAGAGCATATACAGTCTGGGTTTGTTCTGGCCAACGGACCACTGCAGCTTTGTTCGCTAATTGCTCATTGTACTTCCTGGTTTTTGTCACTCGTCTGGAGTGTGCAATACCTGGCCTAGTGACTGGAGTGACATGAAATTGAGCAGAGGCACAAAGTGTCGCCAGCTTGGCTATAGTAACAGTTTGGCATTGAAAGCAGGACTTTGCTGTTCCTAAAAGATCATTACAACTTTGTCAGGTTTAGCAAAAATAATGACAAGGAGTTTCAGGAAGAGTCTGTTAAAAAGCAAATTAAATATTTGAGTATCAGTAGAAGTTCAAGTCTTTGAAATTGATGTTTTCATAACATCTTGCCAAAGCCTGATCCCGTCAGATCTCACAAACGAGGCATGTTGGGCCTTGGCAGTACTTGGATGGGAGACTGTTGGAGGAATCTCAGGTGCCACAGTGGGACGAACACAGGAGAAATTTGTTGTGTCCTTACGCAAGACACTTCATCCACATTGCCTAGTGTAGATCTGGTGTGTGTGTGTATGAATGGTTGGTGGTGGTCAAAGGGCCGATGGCACAAAATGGCAGCCTTGCTTCTGTTAGTCTGCCCCTGAGCATCTGTGACTGCAATAGTAGTCTACCACCATCGAGTTGTATAATGAATGAATAATGCATAATGTTGGGTGTCTTGAAAAGTGCTATATAAATCCAATGCATCATTATTATGTTTATAAACCCTTTCTACATTTGACAAACATTCCTTTTTAAACTGCTATTACTATTTTCAGCTGACTCTCATACATTCATTTAGTATGTGATGCTAATAGAATCAAACTTTCTGAATACACAAGTTTACAACTTTTCAAAATATTTAAAGTAAATATTGCGATTTGGGTTTTTGTGTCGGCACAGTGACAAGAAAGTTCACACCTATGCAAGATAATGCATATCAAGTGAACATTACAGCAGTCTTGGAAAAAACTTTTGCAAGAAACTCCTGAGATTGTTGCTCTATACTTTGAAAAGATTCTAACAGACATGTTCTCAACATCTGATCAAAGTCTGCTGAATGCACATTAGTTGGGTGACTCTCCATCTCAACCGGTCAACTATTTTGGTCAAAATCTTCATGATCGGATTGAGTCCCTTGTCCTGTTCTTGAATGGAGCTGTCCCATGAGTTGCCATGATTAATGCTCTCCATCTCCCAGACCTGACTGATGCTGAATGCTGTTTAATTGGTGCCTCTAAAGTCGTTCATTTCCCTTGATAAACACCAGAAGAGCTATTGATGCCCAAGTAAATGCAGATAGACCCACTGGCCTCGCACACAAACACCATAACCCATCAAATTAGAAAAAGAAAAGAACTATTTGCCTTAAATGGTTCGGTTCTTCCCCAGTACCTTTGATCGTAATTACCAAACGTACAGTCGAGCCGCAGCCATCGAACTATTTCCCCACCAGTGCCATCATCACAGAGTAATATTCCAATTTTACACTCCAATAACCTGAATGACAGTTACAAATAAAAGGAAAGTTCACCATATGACGATGGTATTGTCGAGAGGAGCCGCGATATTTCTCTGATGGGAAATAAAAGCAATAATTACGTCATATTTAAAGAAGATGATCCCACTGCAGGGTCTGGTGACAGTGTAATTACAGGGAGCAGATTTACAATGATGCACAGTTAGAGAAACAAACAACACAATGAGGAGTTCAATACAAGTCGTACATGGAACTTTTGAAGAAAGATTTGACCGTGGAGTGAGGTCCGTTTGTGTTTATTGGTTAGATACGGTTCATTAAGTACATGCTCTTTGTTGACTAAAGTTCAGTGCTTTGTGCATAGCTAATAGGAAACAAAAGGAATAGTTGTTGAAAATATTGTGCCTTAAATGGCTTTTTAGAGAAAGAGAAATATTTGTGGACATGAAGCAATGATGGTTCACTCCAAATTCCACAGAAACAAGATCACAATTTGATTTTTTTACCAGAATATTGCCCAGGTCATGAGAGTTCGCCTCTTTTCAAGACTCCACAAAAACCATCAACTTCAGTCTTCAGTTGGTCACACTTCTACTTGGAACTTCCTGGCTTCTTGACTTCTACCCTCTTCACATGCTGAACGGGGTTGGAAAAGCTGTGAGGGCCTATGGCGGGGTTCTGCGGGGGTCAGCCGCCCTGCTACAAGAGCTGAGAGCAGGCCTATACACTGCTCTCCAACCAGCATCATCATGCTACATAGAACTTTTCAACTGCTGCTAAAACCACCGAACAACAGTAGCTGCACCTTCTGATCATGACCCAAACGAAGAAAGGCATTCCGACCCATTGGACATCAAGGAGCAACACATCTCAAATGGGACGTAAGACCAAAATGGTGACTGAACACAGAGTGGCTTAAGGGTAGTTAGGGAAGTCTTGTTACTCCTAATTTAAACCAAATCAGATCTTACCATTGAAACTAGTGTTTACTGTAACTGTTTGGAAATGAATGATGAATGTTTATGTTTGTTTTGTTTATTAAACCACACAAAATGTTACTGGTTATGATTCTATAATTAGGACTTTGTCACTGTAATGAGAGAGCTGCGCCTTCAGAGAGACGAGGTGTGTAGGTTTTTTTTTTAATTGAGTTAGACTTTAAATGTTAACTCTGGTGCCCCAATTTGATTAATTTCATTACTTGCCTACACAATATAATGACTAATAATTAGCAATGCGCGCCATGCCATAATTAGCTGATTTTTAGCTTATTATATTAAAACAAATGCATAAATCTACTACATCATGTAAAGGAGTTTTAGCAGATTTTTTACCGGAGCCATTTTTGTTATTGTTGTTGTTTTTTTACACGAGTAATTGTACTTTTACTTGAGTAATGAACTACAGTACTTTTGCCACCTCTCCAAAACAGTGATATCTCAGCTTCTTCTGTCAATGTGAATCTTAGACCAATCAACTCCAAATATTCGCTATGACATTCTAATTTTTTAGTAACTCTGTCTATATTGGGTTAGCAGTTACTTTGAAAGATACTTGTTGATGCCTGGTAAAATCAGATCTTGTAAACAAATGTATTTATCACAGCAATGTAATGTGTGTGACCCATAATAGACCTATTTTTAAACAAACTATAGCAGACTCCATTTGTCCATTCCATTTGTCAGCCCTCAATGTCTCACTCAGACATACTGGGTGGTTACTTGAAGCTTCATGCTGTTTAATTGCTGTTATGTTCAGACACAAGAAACATCTGAAAAAGCAAACATTCTTGTATCTTAATCTCCCCCTTTTCCATCCAACACCGCACCTCTTAGAGCATATAATGAAACCAAGCATGCCAACCGCTATGTCCCCTGCACAGACTCTCCTTCAATTTAAAAAGCCTAACACACTGCTGCTACTGTCTCTATCTTCTGCTAAGCTTGTTACGCATATGGCTTTGATCTTCCATAGTGGAACCGAACATTTGGTAAAACGTCTCATTTAGAAATAGTTTGCCTTCAAAGAGCAGTGGTTGGGAGCTTTTGGACTCTTTTATCACAGCGCATGTTCCCGCTCAAATGTCACAGTTTGGCCCTGAGCTCTGTCTATTAGCGCCACTCCTCTGTTTCCAATCTAATTTAGCCCAGTCCATGACAAATTTCATTGACCAGTCTGGCTGTCTGGATAATTCGACTAATGTTTTTTGATCTGGTGTTCGCTTGTTTTGTACACAGCATGCAATTTAGCTTCAGTGGTTTGCTAATTTATCCCGAACGCCGGAAAAGAAAGAATTTGTGATGGCTTAAACACTGATTAACATTGTATTTTTGGAAGTATTAGTGTATATTAGTTGTTCTTGACCTTAAAAATGCTCAAAAAAAGGTAACAAGCTGAACCATAGAGTGTGCCATTCAAAAGGAATATGTAAAGTAGACTTCTAACAACTTTGTAATGTTTTTAATCATCATTTGCTTTCACAAAGTAATCCATTAGGTCTTGTTCCACTGCTCACAGCCATGTTATTAATTACACCCTGGGTGATACACAAAAGGTAAAAACAAACAAATGTCTCACCATTTTAAAAAATGAAAACACCAAAATGAAAATGTGCTGTTTACTATGATACAATTCCACAATGAAAATGCAGGCCAGGAGCAATGATGGATCTGTATTTTTCTCAGTGGTGCTGTTTACAAAGAACAAATTGTAAAATAATGATCTTCACAACATTTTGTGAGTCCCTCTTGTAACAGCTTAATTGAACATTGGAGGGTAAATTGACACTGTTTGGTAAAATGTTAGCCTGATGCATCATCCAGTTTTATTTGACTTAGAAAACAACTGACATGGCACAAGTGGAGTTTGTTCCCTCTATGGTTGGTAGATCCTTTTTTTGCTTTAACCAACCACACAGCAATGTAGTCTAGAAAGTAAAGTGTGAAACATGTTTGTGATTCAGGGCATTGGCATGGAGACGAGAAAAACCGGATAACTAGCCTGGTCAGATTTAAACCAGTTCTCCAAAGCACATGTAAACCTGTACATACCTTTTGAGGAGCTGTAAACCGGTTTTCGGAAAACCAATTGGCGCACGTAGTCCCAACCAGTTGTAGTTCGATTTCAGATGCAATGTAAACAGATTATCGGTGTACAGCTGGACAAATGTAACTGTAATGTAACAACCCATGTCCACTCTACATTCCAACAATGAAATTAAGATTTTTAGTTCCTAGTTAATTCCCAAAGTGGCACACACAGCCACATATTTAACTACATGTTTAACACAGATCTAAATGTTTAAAACCATCCCACATGTCCCAAAAAGGTCAGTGTCTAATGTTACAGAGAATATTACAAACAAAAATTAACAATAAACATTTAGGTAAAGCCTGGACATGTCTCTCCAGGTTAGTCAGTTTACTCATGTAAACTGGAACAAAGCTGGTCCGACCGGTTTGAGGGGATAACCAAAAAGAGTCTTTTTTTTTTTTTTTTTTTTTTTTTTTTTTTTAGCCTAGTCTGATTTCCCTGATCATGTAAATGCACTGACTAAGATTGTTGCCAATTCTGTGTGGTAAACGTACAAATAAAATGTACCACTTACATTCTAAATTAATATTTGACATGAAGTCAAAGGAGGAGAACAGATTTCTATCTCAACTCAGGTTGTTTTTTGCCAACACAACTCTTCATCTCTGTTTGTTGATTGCCCAATCGTACTTCCTGGTTTTCAGGAACTGTCTGCAGTTTTATAATACCTGAACTAATGGCTGGAATGAAATGTACTTGAGCAGAGACATGACGTTCAAAGACATTTTGAAATAACCATGCACGATTTTTGAAACTTGTGTAAACTACTGCAGCACTAAATTACTAAAAATACTATGACTCAATTAAAAGGCTTTTTTCCCCAAAAAAATACATATTGTTGATGAATTACCCAGAGCATGGAGGGAGCCCTCACTGGTCCGTATTGTGCATTTTTTAAATACAGTAAAAAAATAACACACACACATAGCACGGCCCCCCTGAGATGGCTTGTATCCAGCGTTCAGAATTTCACACCACACCCCTGCCTTTTGCAATCCTTATAACAAACATTTTGACATAATGCAACTGTAAGCCATGTCACACCATGAGGCAGGTTGAAATGAGGTAGAAAAATGAAGCGTCTTGGAAGATGGTATGCACCTTTAGCTCCTGCTGCAGCCCAGTTTGAGACAGTGCCAATGTGAAAAGGCCTCGCTGTGTCTCCCCCGCCGAGGCTGGCTCTATCCGGGGGGAAACCAGAGCCAATCTCCAGGCTGCTCCTACCTGGGAACATCTGCACCCTCCATCTGCCAGCCCTCCACTGCGGCTACCTCAGGGAAGCTGCTCTCTTTCTATTCTGTTTCACCGAATCCGCTTTAGCACACGGTATTGCAGGGTTTGTGCTAGAACAGTAGGACGCCTTTTGTGCTTGTCTGTAAATATACCCGTTGTTTCTAGTCAAATGAACACTGACATGGTAAACAAAGATGTATCCAACAGCACAGTCAGCAGTTAAAAACACTTGCAACACTGTGTTAAGGTCATAATTGGAGAGAGCAGATTTCAGAGCATTGAGAGATGTTTGGGGTTAATGGTCCATGAGAGTGGGGAAAGCTTTTGAAGTGTTGGGAAACAGCTTGGTCAGATCAGCAGATGCAATGAACCTGCAAAAATGCTCAAGCGAGACAATCGTATGAAGAACAGAAGAAAAAACATGTCATTTTCAGAAGCATTCAGATAGCTATTTATTGTTTCAGTTGTTACAAAGATGCTCAAGATTGTGTTGTTTCATTCAAAATTGTTCTTTTTTTTAAATCAAAATGAAAGTTATTGCATTGCAATTGTAACTTTGGTCAAATGATTTGTTAGTGAGCAATACATATTTAGCCCACTTTCAAATTGAAAATAATTTTCTTTTGAAAACATTTTATTCAAAGTATATGCTGTATCTTCAAGTGGCCTTCATATGTTGTATACCTGAGTTTCTAAACTCTTTTTTTTAGTCATGGCACACTTTTTCGGTTGAAAATTGTTCGTGGCACACCAACAAAAGTATGACCAAAAAGGCCATTTTGGAGGCAAATATATGTATAATGTAGAGTAGAGTTGTAGAGAAGTCTCAAACCCCAAACCGGAGTCCTAAACTTACCCATTTTAGTAACTTGAAGCCTAAACTTACTCATTAAACTAGAGCTATTCAACTTTATTTTCCCGAGGGGCAGATTTTTCACACGAGCAGTGACCTCTGGCCCCAGAGGTTCACTATACATTATCACGTTTAACAAAATGTGTGTGCACACAGTATATCCCAACATTAAATGTGTTTGAACATTACAAAATAACTACTGCTACATTAGGTTTATGTCGAAAATCTCAATTAAAAAATACTTTACCCACATGACATATTGCCATTTGGATGCAGAATAGTTGTTGACATTTCGTTATATATCTATGAGACTTTGTTGGCTTTGTTACTGTATGCAGTATATATTATGCTATGTTTGTAATTTTATATTTCTCAAAAAATCAAACTAAGCTAACTAGAGCTACTGCTAATCCACATACAGAGAACTGTTGGATACAATTACTATCATTACTCTTTATGCATACACAATCCAAAAGTCAATCCAACATAAATAACAATGACAAAGGGTCTTTATATCACATAGAATCTCTCTTTCCAGCCAACCCAGTGCTTACTTTAATGAATAATATACATAGTGAGTATATTTTGTGTTTGACAGAGAAGCTTGTTCAATATCTGAGAGCCTGGCTGCCAAAAAGCATCCTGGGAGACTCTCTTATGAGACTGCATTTTATTATTCTACACTTTCTCTTGTCATGTTATGTTCCCTGTATCTATTCCCATAACAAGTTAATAACACAGCTCCTGCTTTTGTTGCTGCCTGCGCTGGTGCTTCTGACATGGATTCCTCTCGTGCATTAAAGCAGAGTGTCATATGATATTGCAAAAGCTTGTCCAGAATCCAGTGGGACGAGGTTTTGTAGCCTTTGAAATAAACACGAGGGACTCTGATACGTAATAAATGTGGCCTCAATTGTAGACATTCAATGTTGAGGATTTATCTTGTATAGCTTTATGAATACCTTTAATTCTGCAAATGTTGTCTCTGATAGTTGAATGTTTGAAGTATGCCAAACCTGCTGGTATCTCTAAATACAGAGCTACAAGTCAGGTTTGGGAAAAAAAAAGAACTGCAGCACATAATTAAAAGAAGAAAACTGTGAACCTATGTGTTGGGTTCGTAGTTTAAAATATGACATCTATACTGTTTTAGACATACAACATTTTCAATGCTGTTTAATACATTCAGATTTTTTTACATGCATACCTAATGTCTATACTGTTACATATGCATACTATCTATACTGGTAAACATTCCGATGTGGGAACATTGCTTTGCATTTTTCAAACATCATGAACTATATATTTTCAGAAAGTGCACGTGCTATGTAGCATAGGGGGTCTCAGGCTACTTTGGAAGTGGGCTAGGCTTACTGTTTTTATTTAGCTCTATATACAAATGTAATGTTAAATGTTTGCTCTACATATTCATATGCATGAAACATGCGTAAGGAAGCCAAATCAATTGTTTTTTGTTGGGATGCAAACAGGTGTGCACTTGTTAAGTGTGCACTTGTTAAGTGCACACCTGTTTACAATAATAATGTTTGACTTTCTACAAACTTACCTGCACAAGATCTGGATGAGTTGGTTAAGGCCTGTGTTTGAAAGCAGACATGCGCTTTGAGCACAAATTTGTCTTTCACTGCTGAGTGAAACATGCCATTATGAACCCAATAAGCCTTTCACTTGCTTGTGCTACTTTGGCCTAACGAAAAACACAAAACAATATATCTGTTTCCAATGCAATTTCATATCACATGTCATTGGAAAGTTCTTGAGATGTTTCTGCAGCTTAATTGGAGTAAACCTAGGATAAATTCAGTTGATTGGAGATGATTTGGAAAGGCACATACCTGTCTATAAGGTCCAACAGTTGACCATGCATGTCAGAGCAGAAACACCAAGCATGAGGTCAAAGAAACTGTCTGTAGACCTGCGAGACAGGATTCTCTTGTGCCACAAATCTGGGGAAGGATACATAAAAATTTCTACTGCTTTGAAGGTCCCAATGAGCACAGTGACCTCCATTATTCGTAAATGAAGACGTCTGGAACCACTAGGACTCCTCCTAGAGCAGGTCGTCTGCTTAAACTGAGCGATTGGGGGAGAAGGCCTTAGTCAGGGAGGTGACCAAGAACCTGATGGTTACTCTGCCAGAGCTCCAGTGTTCTTCTGTGGAGAGAGAAAAGCCATCTCTGCAGCAATTCACCAATCAGGCATGTGTGGTAGACTGGCCAGTCAAAAGTCACTCTTTCAGAAAAGGAACATGGCAGCCCATTTGTAATTTGCCAAAAAGCACCCGAATGACTCTCAGACCATGAAAAACAAAATTTTATAATAATAATAATAATAATAAATTTTATTTATAATGCACTTTACATTTGACTCCAAATCTCAAAGTGCTACAGAATAAAGCAACATGACAGAATAAAAACAACAATGACAGAATAAAAACAGCAAAGTGACAACAACAATAAAATAGACAAATTGAAATACTAAGAAAATGCTTTTCTAAAAAGGTAGGTTTTAGTTCTTTTTAAAAGCATTCACCGTCTGTGGGGCCCTAAGGTGGTCCGGAAGGGCATTCCACAGACGGGGAGCGGCAGCCTCGAAGGCCCTGTCTCCCATGGTCTTTAGCCGTGTCCTGGGTTGGAGCAGACGGTGCTGTTGGCCTGACCGGGTCCTGGCTGAGGTGTGTGGTGTGAGCAGTTCGATCAGATAGGTGGGGGCCTCACCGTGCAGACAGTGGTGGGTGTGTAGGAGGATCTTGTATTCAATGCGGAAGTGAACAGGAAGCCAGTGAAGAGTGTGAAGGATGGGGTGATGTGCTCATGTTTTCGCACCCTCATCAGGACCCTGGCGGCGCTGTTCTGAACATACTGGAGCTTTTGAATGCTCCTGCCAGGGATCCCGATGAGGAGTGCATTACAGTAATCCAACCTGGAGGAGACAAAGGCATGGACAAGCTTCTCTGCTGCGGGGAGGGAGAGAGAAGGACGAAGTTTAGAAATATTGCGAAGGTGAAAGAAGGAAGTTTTGCAGATGTGGAAATATGATTGTCGAAGGAGAGGTAGGGGTCAAACTTGACCCCAAGGTTGGTAACAGAAGGAGAGAGGGAAATGTTGTGACCGAAGAGTGAAATTGAGGTGATAGGGGAGGAACGAAGTTGTTGAGGGGTACCGGTTTGAATGGCTTCTGTTTTTGAGCCATTCAGTTGCAGGAAGTTTTGACTCATCCATGCCTCTATCTCCTCCAGGCAGGAGCTGAGGGCGAGTGACAGTGACAGAAGGGGCCCAGAGGGAGAGATTTCAGGTAAAGCTGTGTGTCGTCAGCATAGCAGTGGAATTAATTCCATGCCTGCTGACGACACACCCAAGGGGAAGCATGTAGATGGTAAAAAGTGTTGGACCGAGTACGGAGCCCTGGGGCACCCACAGGTGACTTTGTGGGGTCTGGATTTAGTGTCCCCCAGGGCCACGTACTCGGTCCTATCAGTGAGGTAGGAGTGGAACAGTGGAAGGGCAGTGCCAGAGAGGCCAATGTGATGCTGTAGACGGTGGAGAGGATGCTGTGGTCAATGGTGTCAAACGCAGCAGAGAGGTCGAGAAGAATGAGGAGGGATGTGGAACCAGAATCAGAGGCCATCAAAAGATCGCTGGTGACTCTGATGAGGGCTGTTTCTGTGCTGTGAGATGGACGGAAACCAGATTGAAATTTTTCATAGAGACTATTGGCTTTAAGATGGTTGTGAAGTTGGGATGAGATGACTTTTTCTAGAAGTTTGGATATAAATGGCAGATTAGAGATGGGTCTGTAATTTGGCAGAGGTTCAGGATCAAGTGTGGGTTTTTTAAGAAGAGGTTTGATTAGAGCTGTTTTAAGGGAAGTTGGAACATTACCTGATTTAAGAGAAAGGTTTATTATTTGGTTATGAGGGGACTAATGGATGAATTGAAGTTTTTTAGCAGAGGAGGGAATGGGATCTAGGGAGCAAGTAGAGGGTTTTGAAATGCGGATTATCTTCTCGACCTCCTGCTGCCGTTGTGAGAGAAAATTCAGATAATTGTCCTACGGGTGTTTTGGAATGTCGTAGATGGAGGTATTTGGAAATGAGAGGGAGGAACGAATTTGATCAATTTTGGTTGTGAAAAAATCGAGAACTGGTTGCAGTTAGTCACTGATGGGGTGTAGTATGAGGATATCTGTGGTTGGAGGAGATGTTTGATGGTGGAGAATAGTTTTTTGGAGTTACCTGGATTATTGTTGATAATTGTAGAGTGTGTTCTAACCTGGCTGTAGTGAGAGCTTTTGCATAGGACCGCTGATGTTCCCGGTAGGCCAACTTGTGCACCGTCAGGTCAGATGTTTTACAAGCTCGCTCCAGGACACGGCCAGATCTTTTCATGTCCCTGAGTTTGGTTGTGTACCAGGGAGCTGGACGAGTGAAAGTGACAGTCCGAGATTTTAGTGGAGCATGAGTGTCGAGATGTGACTGAGGCTATTGTTGTAGTAGTCTATGAGATCACTGACTGATGAAGATGGAGGACTGGAAAGAAGCTGGAGATGCTGGGTGAAAGAGGCGGGGTCAATATTCTTGATGTTCCTAAAAGTAATGTGCCGTTTTGGTTTACTGAATTGGGATGATTGAGGTATTTTGATGTTGACAGCCTGATGGTCAGAGGTACCAATGTCATAGATATGAAGGTCTGTTAGGGGGATAGAGTCAGTAATGACTAATCCAGTGTGTGGCCCTTTTTGTGTGTTGGTCCATCAACAAGCTGCTGGAGGTTAAGACAGTCTAGAACCTGTTTGAATCAGTACCAAGTTTACTTGTATGTGAGTCCATGTGAATGTTTAGGTCACCAATGACTAAATATTTTGTATGATGTGCAAGTGAAATGAGAAAATCATGTATATCAGAGATGAATGTAGGTTGTGCTTTTGGAGGACGATAAATGAG